>CAWUFW010019445.1:0-186363 GCA_963921515.1 Calotriton arnoldi
GTGTGCCCCCGTTCAGTTACACGTATTACTGGGGTTTAGGGCAGTGCAGTGGTGTTCGGGCAGTGTAGGGGGTCGTGCTGGGGCTGGTGTTTCAGGGTTTTGGGCAGAGCAGTGGTGTTCGGGCAGTGTAGGGGGTCGTGCTGGGGGTGGTGTTTCAGGGTTTAGGGCAGTGCAGTGGTGTTCGGGCAGTGTAGGGGGTCTTGCTGGGGGTGGTGTTTCAGGGTTTAGGGCAGTGGTGTTCGGGCAGTGTAGGGGGTCTTGCTGGGGGTGGTGTTTCAGGGTTTAGGGCATTGCAGTGGTGTTCGGGCAGTGTAGGGGTCTTGCTGGGGGTAGTGTTTCAGGGTTTAGGGCAGTGCAGCGGTGTTCGTGCAGTGTAGGGGGTCGTGCTGGGGGTGGTGTTTCAGGGTTTAGGGCAGTGCAGCAGTGTTCAAGCAGTGTAGGGGGTCATGCAGGGGGTGGTGTTTCAGGGTTTAGGGCAGTGCAGTGGTGTTTGGGCAGTGTAGGGGGTCGTGCAGGGGGTGGTGTTTCAGGGTTTAGGGCAGTGCAGCGGTGTTCGGGCAGTGTAGGGGGTCTTGCTGGGACTGGTGTTTCAGGGTTTAGGGCAGTGCAGCGGTGTTCGGGCAGTGTAGGGGGTCGTGCTGGGGCTGGTGTTTCAGGGTTTAGGGCAGTGCAGTGGTTTTTGGGCAATGTAGGCGGTCGTGCTGGTGCTGGTGTTTCAGGGTTTAGGGCAGTGCAGTGGTGTTCGGGCAGTGTACGGGGTTGTGCTGGGGCTGGTGTTTCAGGGTTTAGGGCAGTGCAGTGGTGTTCGGGCAGTGTAGGGGGTCGTGCTGGGGGTGGTGTTTCAGGGTTTAGGGCAGTGCAGTGGTGTTCGGGCAGTGTAGGGTGTCTTGCTGCGGGTGATGTTTCAGGGTTTAGGGCAGTGCAGTGGTGTTCGGGCAGTGTAGGGGGTCTTGCTGGGGGTGATGTTTCAGGGTTTAGGGCAGTGCAGTGGTGTTCGGGCAGTGTAGGGGTCTTGCTGGGGGTGGTGTTTCAGGGTTTAGTGCAGTGGTGTTCGGGCACTGTAGGGGGTCTTGCTGGGGGTGGTGTTTCAGGGTTTAGGGCAGTGCAGTGGTGTTCAGGCAGTGTAGGGGGTCTTGCTGGGGCTGGTGTTTCAGGGTTTAGGGCAGTGCAGCGGTGTTCGGGCAGTGTAGGGGGTCGTGCTGGGGCTGGTGTTTCAGGGTTTAGGGCAGTGCAGTGGTTTTTGGGCAATGTAGGCGGTCGTGCTGGTGCTGGTATTTCAGGGTTTAGGGCAGTGCAGTGGTGTTCGGGCAGTGTACGGGGTTGTGCTGGGGCTGGTGTTTCAGGGTTTAGGGCAGTGCAGTGGTGTTCGGGCAGTGTAGGGGGTCGTGCTGGGGGTGGTGTTTCAGGGTTTAGGGCAGTGCAGTGGTGTTCGGGCAGTGTAGGGGGTCGTGCTGGGGCTGGTGTTTCAGGGTTTAGGGCAGTGTACTGGTGTTCGGGCAGTGTAGGGGGTCGTGCTGGGGCTGGTGTTTCAGGGTTTTGGTCAGAGCAGTGGTGTTCGGGCAGTGTAGGGGGTCGTGCTGGGGGTGGTGTTTCAGGGTTTAGGGCAGTGCAGTGGTGTTCGGGCAGTGTAGGGGGTCTTGCTGGGGGTGGTGTTTCAGGGTTTAGGGCAGTGCAGTGGTGTTCGGGCAGTGTAGGGGGTCTTGCTGGGGGTGATGTTTCAGGGTTTAGGGCATTGCAGTGGTGTTCGGGCAGTGTAGGGGGTCTTGCTGGGGGTAGTGTTTCAGGGTTTAGGGCAGTGCAGCGGTGTTCGTGCAGTGTAGGGGGTCGTGCTGGGGGTGGTGTTTCAGGGTTTAGGGCAGTGCAGCAGTGTTCGGGCAGTGTAGGGGGTCATGCAGGGGGTGGTGTTTCAGGGTTTAGGGCAGTGCAGTGGTGTTCGGGCAGTGTAGGGGGTCATGCTGGGGCTGGTGTTTCAGGGTTTAGGGCAGTGCAGTGGTGTTCGGGCAGTGTAGGGGGTCGTGCTGGGGCTAGTGTTTCAGGGTTTTGGGCAGAGCAGTGGTGTTCGGGCAGTGTAGGGGTCGTGCTGGGGGTGGTGTTTCAGGGTTTTGGGCAGTGCAGTGGTGTTCGGGCAGTGTAGGGGGTCGTGCTGGGGCTGGTATTTCAGGGTTTAGGGCAGTGGTGTTCGGGCAGTGTAGGGGGTCTTGCTGGGGGTGATGTTTCAGTGTTTAGGGCAGTGCAGTAGTGTTCGAGCAATGTAGGGGGTCTTGCTGTGGGTAGTGTTTCAGGGTTTAGGGCAGTGCAGTGGTGTTCGGGCAGTGTAGGGGGTCGTGCTGGGGGTGGTGTTTCAGGGTTTAGGGCAGTGCAGTGGTGTTCGGGCAGTGTAGGGGGTCGTGCTAGGGGTGGTGTTTCAGGGTTTAGGGCAGTGCAGTGGTGTTCGGGCAGTGTAGGGGGTCGTGCAGGGGCTGGTGTTTCAGGGTTTAGGGCAGTGCAGTGGTGTTCGGGCAGTGTAGGGGGTCGTACTGGGCGTAGTGTTTTAGGGTTTAGGGTAGTGCAGTGGTGCTTGTGTAGTGTAGGGGGTCGTGCTGGAGGTAGTGTTTTAGGGTTTAGGGTAGTGCAGTGGTGTTTGTGTCGTGTTGGGGTCATGTTTTAGGGTGGTGTTTGGGTAGTGTAGGGGGTCGTGCTGGGGTAGTGTTTTAGGATTAAGGTTAGTGCAGTGGTGGTTGGGTAGTGTAGGGGGTCATGCTGGGGTAGTGTTTTAGGGTTTAGGGTAGTGCAGTGGTGTTTGTGTAGTGTAGGGGGTCATGCTGGGGGTAGTGTTTTAGGGTTTAGGGTAGTGCAGTGGTGCTTGTGTAGTGTAGGGGGTCGTGCTGGGGGTAGTGTTTTAGGGTTAAGGGTAGTGCAGTGTTGTTTGTGTAGTGTATGGGGTCATGTTTTAGGGTAGTGCAGTGGTGTTTGGGTAGTGTAGGGGTCGTGCTGGGGGTAGTGTTTTAGGGTTTAGGGTAGTGCAGTGGTGTTTGTGTAGTGTAGGGGGTCATGCTGGGGGTAGTGTTTTAGGGTTTAGGATAGTGCAGTGGTGCTTGTGTAGTGTAGGGGGTCGTGCTGGGGGTAGTGTTTTAGGGTTTCGGGTAGTGCAGTGGTGTTTTTGTAGTGTAGGGGGTCATGTTTTAAGATGCAATGCTCCAATACCTGACCAGTCTGCACTACATAAAACTGCAAAAACTACAAATAAAAAGTGTTTTGCACACTTTTGTCATTGGGCTATATGTGGGCTACATCTGGGTAATATTTGTGCTACATTTGGGCTCTTTTTTCACTGGTGGCCATCTTGGAAGACTTCTTTGTTATGAAGTTTCCTAATTTCCTCATTTACTGCAGTGTTCTCAGTAGGAAATGCTTTCAGTTTTTACTTTGATTCCATCAAGACGGCATTCAGATGTGTCTCACATTTGCCATAAATTCAGAATGTTAGCACTCTAGTTGCTCATTAGATCACTGTAGTAAAGCTACTGCTCACCAGGGAGTTAACTGGAAGTCTGCTGCTGGTATTGAAAGTGATTGTTTCAGTCTGCATGTCAGAATTTTCTAATGAAATAGAAGAGGATTTGAGATCTCACTTAAAACATGCCCTAATTTTTCTTTCTGCAGTACTAACCATAATTTCTATTTCAAAAAGAACCCCTCATTTTGTTCCTTTTTAAATTAAATGTTTTAAGTGTTACTGGTTTATTCCAATCAAGATGGCTTCAGGTGTGCCATACTTTTGTCATAAGTAAGGCTGTTAGCGCTCTAGTTGTTCTTTAGAACACTCTGGGAAGCTGCAGTAGAACACAAAGGCATCAACTGGCAGGCTGCTCCTGTTGAAATATAACAGGAAATATTTGAGATCACACTTGAAACATGTCCTAATTTTTCTTTCTACAGCACTAACCATAATTTCTATGACAAAATGAACCCCATCATTTTGTTCCTTTTTATATTAAATGTTTTAAGTGTTACCAGTTTATTCCAATCAAGATGGCTTCAGGTCACTTTTGTCATAAGTAAGGCTGTTAGCACTCTAGTTGTTCTTTAGAACACTCTGGGAAGCTGCAGTTGAACACAAAGGAATCAACTGACAGTCTCTGCCCTTGTTGGATGTACATGTTTTACTGAGAATGTCAGACTTCATTCTCACATGACTGAGAAAGATAATGTGAATTTACAGAAAATATGCTCTCATTTTAGCTTCTGGAGCACCTTCCAAAACTCTATGGGACAAGCATGTGAAAATAGTTTTCTCTCAAACATGATTCATGATATCCCAGCAGAAGGTTTTTCACAGGGTAAAATCACCTTAAAACACACCACAATTCCTGAAATTAGTATGGTACCATCAACAAATGAATTCTAATGTAACTAAAGTCTGTTATTACCCTTTAGAGTTCTCCTTTTGGTAACCCTCAAAATCTTTGATTCACTACCATGCATTTCAATGGGGTACTATCATGTATATTGGTCTCAAGATGGCTGCCAGCAATTCCAGGATGAAGTGCTGACAGCCAATCAGATCTCACAATGACATGTGTGGTTAGGCTCCACCCAGATATATATGTGATTTTACTTTTGATTTTCTCAGGAACTACTGAATGGATTTACACCATTTAAGCAAAAGGCACGACACTGAACCAAGGGCTACCTCTTTGCCAAATGTGGTGTAATTACGTTCAGCAGTTCGGGCTGTAGCTGCGACTAAAGGTTCCTATGGAAAAATGAATGGGGAAAACACGTTTTGGGACTCCCCTTTTTTCTCGGCCCCCGCTTGACGAATCACCCCGAGACTTTCAGGATAGGAGCGAACCGGAGCGCCCCAACAAGTTGGAAACTTTCGCGAAGATTCGTCAACCGGCGCCAAAGTTATTTCAAATAGAATGTTGCGGATTTCCTATGGAAAATAGGTCCTAACTATAACTATCTACTGGCGACCGCCAGTAGATAATATATACATATATATATATATTCACTGAAAAAACCATAGGTTTTAGGGACAGTTATAGTTAGTTGGACATTTCACTCGTACAAAACCCGTGAAATTCCTCCGTTATAGTTAGTTCAGCTAACTATAACTCGCGCCCCCGCAATGCACTGCTGATGACGTCACATATTACGTCACTCATGACATGGTCAGTGACATCACTGATGACATCTCAAATGACATCACTGATGACATCATCCAGTGACTGTGTGTTTCTGTAAAGTTTAAATATTTTTTAATATATATAGGAAAAGACGTATTGAAGAATGAGTGGGTGTGTAAGTGTCTGTATGGATGATTTAGTAGGTGCGTGACTGACTCTATAAGTGAGTGATTTAACGTATCTTACTGAATGCATGGGTTAGTGACTAAACTGGGTGAATGTCTGTATCCGTCTGTCTGTTGCTGTGTAAGTGGCTGCATGGGTTTGTAAATAGCTACATGAGTGTCTATATGAGTTATTGATTGGTTGTCTGAGTATCTGTATGGGTGCCTGAGTGTTTGTGTGGGTGGGGTGTGTGCGACTCTGTGCATAGATGTGTGAGTGGGTGATTCACTGGGTGGATGGTTTCAAGAGTGCATCTGTGATAGACTGTATGGGTGGGTAAGTGTGTGTAAGAGTGTGTTAGTGAGTGAATGTATGTCCCAGTGGTACATGTGTGAGTAACTACATATGTGAAAGCCAGTATATATGTGTGTTGGAGTATATAAATAGCTATAAGCGAGAGTGAGTGATTGTGATAGTGGCTGTATGGATGAGTGTGTGCTTGTATCAGTGATTGTATAAGAGCGTAACAATGTGCTAGTATTTGTATGATTAAGTGAGCTGGTGTGTGTATAACTGTATAGGTGAGTAAATGGCAGTGTGTTTAATTATTTGCATGACTGACTAGGTGTGTGAGTACCTCTTTGGATGAGTGGCGGTGTTTGAGTGTCTATATAGGAGTAAGAGTGCATATGATAGTCCTGTACTGAGTGACCATAAGTATGAGTGACTGTACGGGTGAGTGAGTGGATGTGTGTGTGTAGACCTAAGAATCAGTGAGTGGGTATGTAGTTATTGGTGTTGGAGTGTCTATAGTTTTGCGAATGGCAGTCTGTAATTTAGATTGGGTGTATCAAAGGTTATATTAGGGTGTGAGGAGCTGCATCAGATTATCACGTGGATGATGTCATCAGTGATGTCATTTGAGATGTCATCAGTGATGTCATCAGTGATGTCACTGACCATGTCATGAGTGATGTAATATGTGACGTCATTAGCAGTGCATTGCGGGGCGCGAGTTATAGTTAGCTGAACTAACTATAACGGGGGAATTTCACGGGTTTTGTACGAGTGAAATGTCCAACTAACTATAACTGTCCCTAAAACCTATGGTTTTTTCAGTGAATTTCAAAGGTTTTTTAAATGCTAATTTGTAACTATAACATATCTGAAACCTATGGTTTTTTCAGTGAATTTCAAAGGTTTTTTAAATGCTAATTTGTAACTATAACTGTCCCTAAAACCTATGTTTTTTTCAGTGAATTTCAAAGGTTTTTTAAATGCTAATTTCTAACTATAACGTGTCTGAAACCTATGGTTTTTTCAGTGAATTTCAAAGGTTTTTTAAATGCTAATTTGTAACTATAACGTGCCTGAAACCTACGGTTTTTTCAGTGAATTTCTAAGGTTTTTTAAATGTATTAATTTTTATATTATTTTTTTCATACTGATTTACTACATTTTTAGAAACAATTTCTTTTACATATTTTATTTTTTAAATTACATTGTAATTACATTATACATTACATTACAAAATATACTTTCTCAGAATGAATTACTTTAGTTTAAATACTTAGCACATAGGCAATAGACTTTTAAGTACAGTAGTTACAGTTGTTGCAATGGGCAACACATTTTCAAACACAATGCAACATTCAGCTCAATGTGAATTTCTAGTTAAATGCAATTAGTTACTTTATGGATTACTTTTCTAACCACAGGACTGGATCCTAGATTCAGTCCTGGGACATCTCCTGTAAACAGTTGAGTAAAAGCGTTTTGGTTACAGTCTTGATTTGTAAGGAATATTATTGTATTTTGAAAGTTGACACTTAGAAACTTTTCCTCATAGAATCACCAATGTTATCCTATGGAAGGAAATTCACTTAGCAGGTAAAAACTGTTATCGTTACTTTTTCTTACTCAGTGTTGGATCCTGGATCCAGCACTGGTGCATCTCCTGTAAACAGTTCAAAAAAATGCGTTTAAGTCATACAGGCGATTTTTAAGGAATATTTGTAGTTTGTGAAAATCGACACTTTGAAACTTTTCTGCTGAAAACCAGACAATGGATTCCTATGGAAAAAAGATAAGTTACTGGTAAGTACGGTTAAAATTACTTTTCAGGGTCAGTGCTGGGCTAAAAGATGCAGCACTGGGTTCTCTCCTGATAACAGGTGAGTAAATCGGAATTCGTATTTCGGCTGATTTTAGAGGAATATTTGTATGTTTCAAAAATCAACACTTAGAAACTTTTTCAGCAAAAAGCAGGCAATGATATCCTATGGAAGGAAATTCAAGTTACTGGTAAGTACGGTTAAAATTACTTTTGAGGATCAGTACTGGGCTGAAAGATGCAGCACTGAGGTCTCTCCTGATAACAGGTGAGTAAATCGGAATTCGTATTTCGGCTGATTTTAGAGGAATATTTTAAAGTTCCAAAACTCCACACTTAGAAGAATTTCCAAGTGAAACCAGTCAATGTTAGCCTATGGAAGGAAATTCAAGTTACTGGTAAGTACGGTTAAAATTACTTTTCAGGATTAGTACTGGGCTGAAAGATACAGCACTGAGGTCTCTCCTGATAACAGGTGAGTAAATCAGAACTCGTATTTCGGCTGATTTTAGAGGAATATTTGCACAATGGTGAAGGGAGGGGGCGGGGCCTGAGGTGACATCTGTGCAAACGCGCCCCGTGGCGCGTTTTAAGTAGGGGGATTAAGTCCCCTTGAATCATGAGGGTCCCTACGGGCCAACTAGCCCACCAGGAACCTCCAGTATGCGCCAGGGGCTGCGTTGCAGAGACATGTACAGAGGCCACACCCCTTTTACACCTCTCTGCAACGCAGCTCTGTGGCGCTTTCTGGACGTACCTGTTGGGCTAGTTGGCCCCCAGGGTCCCTCAGGATTGAAGGGGATTTAATTCCCCATCTTAAAACGCGCCACGGGGCCTGTTTGCACACATGTCACCTGAAGCCCCGCCCCTCCTTTCACCACTGTGCAAACGCGCCCCGTGGCGCGTTTTAAGTCGGGGATTAACTCCCCTTGAATCCTGAGGGTCCCTGGGGTGCAACTAGCCCACCATATACCTCCAAAAGCGCCACAGAGGTGTAAAAGGGGCGTGGCCTCTGTACACCTCTCTGCAAGGCAGCCCCTGGCGCATACTGGAGGTTCCTGGTAGGCTAGTTGGCCCCCAGGGACCCCCAGTATTCAAGGGAATCGTTCCCCTCTGCAAACGCGCCAGGGGCGCGTTTGCAGAGTGCTGAAGGAAGGGGGCGGGGCATGCGGGCCGATCGTTTTTTATTTTTTGTCCCCTGAAGGGGGCTGTGTGGCCCCCTTCCTTTTTTCTGTTTTTGGGCCCTGGGGACCCCATCCCCAGGGCCTTACCCCTTTTTAAATTACAAATTAAAAAAAGAAACGGGAAGGGGCCGCGTGGCCCCCTTCCCTGGGCCTGTATTTGCCCCGGGGACCCCATCCCCGGGGCATGGCCTCGATTTTTTTTTTTCAATGGAGGGGGCTGCGTGGCCCCCCTCCTCAGGCCATTTAAGGCCCCGGGGACCCCATCCCCCGGGGCCGGCCTTTCCTTTTTTTTTTTTCATTTTTTAACTTTGGGGAGGGGGCTGCGTGGCCCCCTCCCGGGCCACTTATGGCCCCAGGGACCCCATCCCCCGGGGCCTGGCCTCTCGTTGGGGACTGTGGGGGGTCCCCAAGCCCCCACAGTCCCGCCGGCTCCCCGTGTCCTACGGGAGCCGGCATTGCTTACACATGGGGAGCTGCTAAGATGCAGCTCCCCATGTGGAAAGCTGTCGGCTTTGGATATTGGAAGAGAGAGCAGGTTTCGTGCTCTCTCTTCCAATATCCAAAGCAGTTTGCAATGACAGGACGGGAGCCGCGAGGCTCCAGTCCTGTCATTGCAAACAGCAGTGTCCCGGGGTAGGCACCCCGGGACACTGCAGGAGCCGGCCCTGGGGGTGGCGGTCCCCAGGGCCACCACAGGCTCCAGGAGGGGGCCGCGCGGCCCCCCTCCTTACATTTGAAAGCCCCGGGAGGTGGTGGTCCCCGGGGCTTGGGGGTCCAAAACGGACCCCCATTGTAATTTTCTTAGTGCCCCGGGAGGTGGTGGTCCCGGGGCGTGTGGGGGCTGGAGCCCCCACACAGGTTTTTCATAAATAAAAAAGAAGCCCCGGGGAGGTGGCGGTCCCCGGAGCTGCGGGAGGGCTCAGAGCCCTCCCGCACCATTCTACATAAAGCCCCGGGGGGTGGTGGTCCCCGGGGCTTGGGGGGCTCTTAGAGGCCCCCACACATAAAATTAACCCCCCAGCATGCCCCCGGGACTTGGCCCACCCGGGGCCAATTAACATCGAAGCGCGGGAGACCGCGCTTCGATTTTTCGGCAGGATTCGCGCACCCTGAGCGCATCCTGCCGATTTAAAAAAAAAAATAATAATACATTTTTGCCCAGGGGGTCCTTGTGGGACCCCCTGAGCAGACCTAGGGGGTCAGGGTGTTTCTTGTTTCTACCCTGCCCCCTTTGTGCGCTTTGCGCACTTGTTTCTGTCCCTCGGTTCTACCGAGGGACAAAATGGCTGCCAACACTTCCTGATTTGGAGTGTTGACAGCCAATTAGCATGCAGCTCGTGATCGGGAGGGTGCGCGAATCCGACGCGGCCATAGATATCACTATCTTTTTACTTTTGATTTTCTCAGCAACTACTGAACGGATTTACACCATTTAACAAAAAGGGTTCTTTCTGAACCAAGAACTACCTCTTTGCCAAATTTGGTGTAATTCCGTTCAGCAGTTCGGGCTGTAGCCGTGTCTAAAGTTTCCTATGGAAAATTGCATGCGGAAAATGCGTTTTGGGACCCCCCTTTTTCTCGGCCCCCGCTTGACGAATCCCCCCGAGACTTTCAGGGTAGGAGCGGACCGGAGCGGGCCACAAAGTTTGAAAATTTTGCGAAGATACGTCAACCGGCAAGAGAGTTATTTCAAATAGAATGTCGCGGATTTCCTATGGATAATATGTTGTAACTATAACTATCTACTGGCGACCGCCAGTAGATAATATATATATATATATATATATATATATAACAGCAACTCCTTTCACTTTACGATTCACCGCAGAAGAAGATAGGAGCTCAGACCACAACTTCGTGCTGCAAGTTTCTTTAATGTCTGCTCAACAAACCACAGCCATGACGCGTTTCGAGCCCGTAGGCCCTTGATCACATATATATAGCTCACAAAAGTACGGTGCACTCACGAGGTATGTCCGTTGCCACTTTAATCTGAACAGGCGTGTTTCAGCAATAAAGCCTTTTTCAATGTTCTCCAACTAAATACAACTCATTGCACGCACAGTTAATGTCATTTAAAATGCATCAATGTCCCTCCTATTATTATATTTATTTATTGAATTCAAGGATGTTCGGTTATTCAAACTGACTCCGGCAGATATGAACTTGGAAGCTGTGGCAAGCGAGAGGTGTGTGCATGCACAATTTGGCAGGACGAAATCTATTTAACAACTTGGAAATATAATCGTTATGCCTGAAGTATTCTGATTCATGCAAGGAAACTAAAGGTGTATGGAGGTATTTACCTTACAATTGTAAATGATAGAGGAAGAATACTCAGGCTGCCATTTGGAATGTTATGAAACAACATCATGCCATCAAGCGACCATCATATCTGATGTTCCAAGTGAGAATGTGTAGTCCTTTGCCGCTGTCTATGATGATGGACCCACCAATAGGAGGGACATTGATGCATTTTAAATGACATTAACTGTGCGTGCAATGAGTTGTATTTAATTGGAGAACATTGAAAAAGGCATTATCGCTGAAACGCGTCTGTTCAGATTAAAGTGGCAACGGACATACCTCGTGAGTGCACCGTACTTTTTTGAGCTGTGCATATTTCGTGAGTCCTACCCTCACGTCTCGGAAGCACCCGCTGAGAGTTCAGCGCCTATTTGGTGGGTTTTTGGAGCAGGATGTATTTAAAAAGGTGCCTGAACCGCCACAAGGAAAAGGATGTCTGCGCCTCGGCTGAATTATTGAATTCAAGGATGTTCGGTTATTCAAACTGACTCCGGCAGATATGAACTTGGAAGTTGTGGCAAGCGAGAGGTGTGTGCATGCACAATATGGCAGGACGAAATCGATTTAACAACTTGGAAATATAATCGTTATGCCTGAAGTATTCTGTTTCATGCAAGGAAACTAAAGGTGTAAGGAGGTATTTACCTTACAATTGTGAATGATTGAGGAAGAATACTCAGGCTGTCATTTGGAATGTTATGAAACAACATCATGCCATCACGGCGACTATCATATCTGATGTTCCAAGTGAGAATGTGTAGTCCTTTGCCGCTGTCTATGATGTTGGACCCACCAATAGGAGGGACATTGATGCATTTTAAATTACATTAACTGTGCGTGCAATGAGTTGTATTTAATTGGAGAACATTGAAAAAGGCATTATCGCTGAAAAGCGTCTGTTCAGATTAAAGTGGCAATGGACATACCTCGTGAGTGCACTGTACTTTTTTGAGCTGTGGATATTTCGTGAGTCCTACCCTCACGTCTCGGAAGCACCCGCTGAGAGTTCGGCGGCCTATTTGGAGGGTTTTTGGAGCAGGATATATATATATGTATATATATATATATCCAAAACCACGAAGTTGCCCTCAAAGAAGGAGCCCACTCAGGTAAGTAACGCTGATTTATTCAAATGTGCACTACAGCATGGACACGGAAGATGCCAGACAACAGTTCTCTTAGCCGACGCGTTTCGGGTTCCTGCCCTTTGTCATAGGCTCTAACCAACATAAACTGCTCAGCCACAAATGCGCATCAATTTCAACAAAGTACCTGCCCCAGTGGGCGGAGCCGCTCACACAGCTTTCTGGTACTCGTAGTACACAACAGTATTTCTCAAGTGAGGTGGCGTGCATTATGTCCATAAAGAATTAATAAAACACCCCAGTGGGTTGTTGCGACATCTTGACACTGCTCAGCTGTTAACTCATAGCCCTCATTCCAGCATCTGTCCCTTGTGGCGTTCACCGCTTGGCGTCACCGGGTCTATTTAATCACAGCGGGGCTTCCTCCACAGCTGAGCATAGCCATACAAATCCAAAACCACGAAGTTGCCCTCAAAGAAGGAGCCCACTCAGGTAAGTAACGCTGATTTATTCAAATGTGGGCTACAGGATGGACACGGAAGATGCCAGACAACAGTTCTCTTAGCCGACGCGTTTCGGGCTCCTGCCCTTTGTCATAGGCTCTAACCAACATAAACTGCTCAGCCACAAATGCGCATCAATTTCAACAAAGTACCCGCCCCAGTGGGCGGAGCCGCTCACACGGCTTTCTGGTACTCGTAGTGCACAACAGTATTTCTCAAGTGAGGTGGCGTGCATTATGTCCATAAAGAATTAATAAAACACCCCAGTTTTTCCATTCAAGTGTGGATTGTTTGCGGACGCGTTCTTTGGATATATATATATATACATATACATATATATTCACTAAAATAACGTTAAAGTGACGTAATAGTTCTTATTTTGTTTGAAAAAAAATAGTTAAGGGACTATGTCCATGTCGCAATAGCGTTTTGAACTAAAAAAACCACAGCAATTCACCGGTTATAGTTGGCAGAGTTAACTATAACTTATACCCCCACCATGCACTGCTAATAACCTCACATATTACATCATTTACGACATCACTGATGATATCTCAAATGACATATTTGATTACACACTGATGATGTCATCCAAGCTACTTTTGTACAGATTAGTCTATAAAAGAGAAGGGCTTTAGAGGTTTAAAAATAAGTTACAAATAGCTCAGACTAATCATTAATGCCATCACACATACAACCTCCTTAGATGAAGCATGCTTGCATTATTTACAACATTGACCCTATACCATACACTTCATGGGTAACCGAGTTCATATTATCATTCAACTACAAGTAGATGAGTAATCCCTACTGCACATGGTGTTAAATCTGTATAATTAAGGGCTAGACATACAAAGCGTTTTTAAGGTCGCAAATATCCTGATTCACAGAATCGGGATGTTTGTGACTGTAAAAAATGCTTTTTGGATTGTACAAAGCCCAAATTGCGATTGAGTAACTTGTTACAGAATCAAAATTTGGGTTTGGCGAGTCAGTATTTGGAAGGGGCGTGTTAAGGGCATCCCTTCAAAATACTGAATTGGAATGGTATGTACGAATGTTTTGCAACCAAAATGCTATTGCAAAACATTTACATATTTTTTAAGAGCAGGAAGTGGTCCCACAGGCCACTGCCTACTCTTAAAAAATTAACCTTCATAGTTAAATTTTTTTTCTTTTTAAATACATCCTGTTTTCCTATAAGGAAAATGGCTGCATTAAAAAAAATATATATTGCTTTATGAAAAAGCAATCACGGACCCCAGCAGGCCACCATCCCAGCAATGGCTGCAATTCCTAATGGGTCGCAAATTATGACCTACCTCATTAATATTCATTAGGCAGGTCTATTTGTGACACATCACGAATTTCTAATGAAACTCAAAAGAGTTTCATACATTAGGTATAGCGATTTCCTAACTGCGATTCATAAGGAATTGCAATAAGGAAATCCCTATTCCTAACTTTTGTACATCTAGCCCAAAGTTCCTCAAGATACTCAACTTCTGTTACATAGCTAATGCTGTACTACGGACAGCCTTTACCTGTACCAAACCCTTCAGAGTCATCAAACCTACAGTGAGAAATTAAGTGGATATGAGTAGAAAAGTGAGTACTGTAAACAGTGTTTACTTAATGGAGAGTGTTTACTCTGTACCACACTGTTTGCAGACAGTGAAACCCTAATGAGAAATACATCACAGAGTTGAATAGATATATGTGGAATTTCTGAGGTTTTTAGAGTGTACTTGTAACGTTGTTACTGGAAGTTTTACCTAATAACAATGTCTCTTTAACTTTTGTTTTTTCAATGAATTTCTAAGGTTTTTTAAAATCCTCCCCAAAAATATTATTACCATGCTTAACTATAATGGCACTTTGACCTTTGTTTCTTTCTTTGTTTTAAAAAAAATGTTAATTAAGATACGTGTCAACCTGTGACCACTGGGAAAATGGTGTGCACCCAAGTTGCTATAGGTTAATCAATCAATCAGAATTTATAAAGCGTGGCTAATCACCCAATAGGGTATCCAGGTGCTTGCAGGCCCGCAGGCTTATCCGAACAGCCAGGTCTTGAGGGCCATTTGGAATTCTAGAAGTGAGGTGATGGTCTAGAGGTGCATGGGGAGGCTGTTCCAGGTCTTTGCTGCAATGTGGAAGAAGGAGGTCCTCCACTTCTTCTTCAGTATATGCAGGGAATATGGGCACGTGAAAGGGAGGTGGAACATAGTCTTCTCGATGGTTGGTGGAAGTTCAGGTGGTTGTTAATGTAGGTGGGTCCTTGGTTGTATAGAGCTCTGTGTGCATGGGTCAGCAGCTTGAATTGGCATCTCTTCTGTACGGGGAGCCAGTGGAGTTTCCTTAGGTGGGGTGTGATGCAGGTTTGCCAGGGAAAGCCGAGTCTGGTTGCGGCATTGTGTATGATCTGGTCTCTGTAGAAGTTGTTCAGTGATTCCTATATAAAGGGCATTGCTGTAGTCCAGTTGGCTGGTGATGAGGGCTTGTGTCACTGTGATCATGTGTGTAGGGTGACAACACTCCGGTGCACACATTGTACACAACAAAAATATCACTTGAATTTACTGCTCTAGAAAAAGACAGGTAACATACATATTGGCGGGGGGGTAGAAAAATTATTTATATATTTCCATGTGTGTCAGAACCTCAGATCCTCCGCGAGGCCAAATGCCTGACCATGCAGGATCCATGTGGTTGAACTTCTGTTTTCTCAATTCGTGGTACAATCAAAGCCCCACCATAATTTGTTTAAGTTGAGTTCCTCAAATAAGACATTTACAAATGTATATGGAGTCAGAGGATTTATTAAAAAGTCTTATAAACTAACATATTTAGTGCCATTTCACATTTTCCATGTGTTTTTGGTATGTTTTTTCAGATTCACGGTGACACCACGATGGTGCTGCAGCAACATCATTAATCCAATGTCACATAGAAAGAACAATTTTGATTGGTAATATACCTGGAAATCATCTTCAAGAGCACGTTCCCACCCTTTCTTTCATCCTTGGGTGTGCCTGGAATATTTTCATACCTCCCCCTACTTCTGATTGCATCTTACCTGTCTTTTTTGTATTGTCTTTTCAAACTTTGAGAATGGCTTCAGGTGAAGACAGTCAATAGGAGGATGAAGAAACACAGGAGGAGCCACCACCCAAGAAGCAGTCGATCACTTTGGAAATTTTTAGTATCCTATCAGGAGAGAAGAAGGTGGTGGCAAAGGTAGTGAAATACAACCTTTGTCATAAAGAATTATCCAGAGCCACCACCAAAAAGTACTCAAATGGCATATCAAGCATCCTGAAGCATATCAAGACAGTATATCCTAGGCAGCTCGTAAGAGCAGAGATTGCCTGAGATGCTGCTGACGCCTTAGTCTCTTCTGATATTCCACCTTTGGCACCTGAAGACACAGTCCCTTCTGCAGTTGCAGAGAAAATTCCATCTTCAGAGCCACAGATGCAGAAAACTGCTAGTTTGTGCTCTGTCTGCAATAAAATCATGACAGTTGGTGAGCAGTCAATGGCTGCATTATTAAGACAGTTGTGAGCCGCAAGTGCTAATTTTGTGTTCTCTTGATAACATCTTCCAAGTTGCACATTCCTGTATTTTCTAGTTAGTTTGGCTTGCAAAGAAAATTAAAAACACCCAAAAAATATATAAAACTCAACCCCGCCAAAAAAGGTTATTTTTAGAACTGCATATTTTAGTTTATAGAAAGAAAACGATATGCTATGTGTTAGTTTGTACATGTCTAAAAGTGTGTCTTATAGTTTACAGTTATTCATGTTTGTATATGAGTGAATGAGTGACTGCGTGTGTGCATAAGGAAAGTTTAAAAGTGTGTGTAGTTCTGCTTATATCTGTTTAACAGAGAGTGGATGTGTAACAATATGTGAGTATGTAAGTGCCTGCCTGTCTGTGTGGGTGTGTACTTGTGCATGTGTATATATGACTGAGTGAGTACTTACAACACATACGTGTATGTGTTTGGTACTATCTCAGGGTACATATGTCTGGTTGCAGCACTGGATCTACATTACTAAGTGAATGTTTATGGTTGTCTGACTATGTTTGTGTGCCTTCCTGAGTGACATTGTCACTGCTTATGTGTGTGTGTATATGAGCAAGCAAGTAAGCTGAAAGTATGAGTGCCAGTTTCTATGTGACATAGTGCACTTGTGTATCAGAATGACTGACTTCAAATGGATGACTGGGGCAACATACATGCATGACTGTGCTGGTGTAACAGAGCTACTAGATGAGCTTGTGTGTGTATATAAGTAAGTGAAAGAGTGCATACAGAGTGTGAGTGCATGTGTCTGACTGAGTGGGTATGTCTAGGTGCAGTTGTGTATATGTGTGAATAAGTGTGAATGAAGAACTGAGGTAATGTATGTACATATATGTCAAAGTGGGTGTGTCAGAGTCACCTATTGGGTTTGTGTTTGCATATATGAAAGATTGAGTGAGTGTGTACAGAATGTGAGTGCATGTCTCTGTGTGAAGCTATGTTTGTGTGAGTGCACTTGTTCATTTGTGTGACTGATTCTGAATGGATGATTGCGGTGATGTGTATGTTAATGTCTCTGTTGGTGTCACAGAGTCACCAATTGGATGTGTGTATAGTGAGTGAGTTATTGAGTGAATACGTGTATACAGAGTGTCAATGCATGTGTTTGCCTGAGTGTGTCAGGGAATAGTTATCTGGGTGCAATTGTACATGTGCATGAATGAGTGTGAATGGTTGGCTGTTGTGATGAGTGTACATTCATATCAGTGTGGATGTTACAGAGTCACTAGTTGGGTGTGTGTGTATGTGAGTGTGTGATTGAATGGTTACAGAGTGTAAGTGCATGTGACTTACTAACCTTGTCAGGGTATATATGTTTGACTGCAGTTTTACATCCCTGTGACTAAGTGTCAATGGATAAGTCTGTCATGTGTATACAAGTGTGTTTGCGTGGCTGTGACAGAGTCCCTGAATGGGTGTGTGAGTATATGACTGAGTGTGTTCAGAAAGTTAGCGCATGTGTTTGACTAAGGGAGTCAGATTATGCATGCCTGGTTATAGTTATGCATCTCCTTGACTGAGTTAAAGAGATCGTGTGAGTTTGTGTGAAAGTGTATGTGTGTCACAGTCACATGTGTTTATGTATATATCAGTGGATGAGTTTGTATAAAGAGTGTATCTGCATATGTGTGCATAAGTCTGTGAGTATATGTAGGCATCACTGGACTTGTGCATGGTGATCAGTGATTATAAGTCCATGACTGTCATGGTGTGATTAAGTGTGTATCTCAGTGTGTCTCTGTAAAAGTCAGTAGTTGTGCATGACTGTATGTGAATAAATCAGTATATGGGGTTCCGTTTGTATGTGTGTGACACACTATGAGTGTATCTGTGTGTGTGTTTTGATGATTAAGTGGATATTGATGAGTGTGTCACTCTCTGAGTGTGTGGTTGTCTATGTTTGTATATCTGTAGCTCTAAGTTTGAAAGGTATGCATGTAGGTCTGACTGAGTGTATGAGAGTATGTGTAGTTGTGTATTTGTGTGATTGTAAGTGTATATGTAAGCGGACATGTAAGTATATATGTTTTGTTTGCTATAAGTGTGACACAGTGTTTGGATGAATATGTATATTTGCATGTAACTGAGTGTGAGAAGAGGTGCGTGAATGTATCTTAGTGAATAATTGATGGTATGTGTGCAAGTGATATCACATCCAACTCCATCAACCTATTTGTTTAAATACATACTTATAATCAACTCCATTTTCAGTATATAAATATAAAGAGTTATATAAAAGCAGCCTTCAAAATTACACATGAGAAAAACCCAAAAGACATAATCATATCACTATTTGTTTAGCCACTTTAACACTCCATTCTTCGCCTTCTTCTTAAGACGTTTCTTCTTGCTGCCACTGTTGTAACAATTACTGTACAGTTTATTTGTAAATGCAACATATGAAAAGAAATTCTCAGAAAAAGCCTCTATGCTCCATTCTTTATGTGATTGTTGGACCTTTAGAGCACTGAAAAATACATGAAAAACCCTATAATGATCAGAAAACTATTATATATTAGTTTGCCATATAAAAGCTGCCTCTGATTAGAATACATTTATCCTAGGTTACTTTGCTTGTTATAATAGGCAGAACTATAATTTGCCTGAAGTGGTTTCACGAAATGACAGGATACTTATGTTATCTGATTAACTATCTCACACATACGTACCATGTACAACAGTTTTGGGCTAACGCTACCTACGATTATTGTTGTGGAAAAGGACTATTTAGTATAAAGTTGCTTCAGTGAGAAAGTTGCACATAGAGTACACTTGATGTTCTACTATACAATATGTTTAGTAGAGGAGGAATCTCTTGATACAGACTTTTCCTTAAATGGAAAATCAAACGTTTATGACAAAAGCAATACTAAAAGGTGATGTACATAGTTTGATAGTGACCTTTTCTTTATGATATTTCTTTAGGATGTCACTCTATGTCTAAGACAATTAGCCTCAACACATGATGTATTTGGTGAGGACTTAACTCTTAAGTCTGACCTTGATACAGGAAGAAAGTTGAATGTAGACGAGAATGGGGCTCCGATTCAAAACAGCCTCTGCACTCGTGGCGGAGGCTCCTCAGCTGTGGCGGGACCGCCACACTCATAGAAAGGTCTTGACAATGGAAAATGCAGTACAGAGATCCCTCAATGACAGAGGAGTCTCCACCACAAGTGAGGAGGCTCTTTGTGAATCAAGCCTATAAAAAAGTAATGTGTCTAATAGGCAACTTATTTGTTCATGCATACTTTTGTTTGAAGAGACATATGTACACAGATAAGATTTTGACTACTATAAACAGATATATGTGTTGTGAGCTTAGCTTCCACATCCTAAAGTTGGCTTAGATACACAGCTACAAGTTGAAGACATAAGGCCTACCAGTAGGTGATACGTGTATAGGGAGAATACAGACTTGAAGTTCTGGTTATTTAAACAGAAATCTGTATATGTCAATCACTCAGCCTAATGATTCCTCATTTTTGTGGTGGGAGACTAAAGTCTTTATGCACGGATTTGTTTAGATGAACAGCTGTATATATCTTAGATTCATCTTACTAACTCTCTGATTAGCATTTTTGAAGAGAAATAAATTGGTTATTTCAAAACATATATGATTACAAATAGGATCCACAATATTTTTCATTCCAATGTAAGAATATGCATTACAAAATATTTTAAATGAATTAATAATGTATTTTTGTTCTTGGACAGTGCTCACACTCTGAATGGATTCTCATACTCAATAGAAGAAACCAAACACGATCCACACTGGCAACATTTCAAAGAAATGTTTGCCATCCTTGAACTACAGGGGAAAAAAATCATATAGAGTTTGGAAAAAAACCTGAAATCTGTGCACACCAGACTGTAATATATAAAGAGCAGAAGGTACACACCAGTACCGGTCATACACCATTTTCCCACTCTATTGTTTAAAACTATATATCACTAAAAATAAGACCACAGCAGAGGCATAACTCCAATGAAGAACGCAAGCCCTAAAGGGATCGTCACCCTTGGTAGGTCGCATGACTACATATATTCAGAAGATAACCAATACATTCTGATAAGCTATTTGTAATTCAGTCATAACTACTTGTTCTTGAACTTTGGTTGAAGGAAAATAAGATCTGAGTTTCGCAATTTTCAAGGTAATTTTGGTTTCAATGTAAGACAAGTGTTATTATACTTTGTCCATCCAGATACAGTTTTCAATTAGACTATGTAGTGACTTGACCAAATGCTTTCTCCCTGATGGAAAATGATAGCGACCGTAGTGTATGTAGGAGTGTATGTTTTGCCTCCTAGAGAAATCTGGCCTCCATTGAAAATTGGAAGTTTCAGTTTTAACTGCAATGCCATCTGTTCTACAATGTTGTTACAATAAGATGACATATATATTGCTGTTGTCAACAATTAGAGATCATAGTACTTCTGCTCTACAGTCTGGACATATATTATTTTGCACAGATTTGGTAATTATTTCTCAAATGACACTTGTGAGAAGTTGGCCTGGTATATGCTGTCCACTAATTAAAGTGGGCACCTTGCACCAGTCCAAGCAACCCTTATGGTGATTAGGTCAAAGATAACCTTTATTGAAAGCTATCCTAGTGGTAGCTATGGAGAGCAGCCTTCAGGCTAAGTCTTGAAGGAATGTTAAGCACGTTGTTTTACCAGAATGCAACCTATAGTATTGGTTAAATGAAAGGGAAACCACACAGTAGTTATAAAAATATGTATTTATTATATATAACACTCTCTAGTATCCTCTACACGAGGATAGAACACAAATCAAATAATACAGTTGCAAAGAATCAAACGTAAGTAGCACAATACACAGTGGGCTCCCGGGGGAGACCAAACCATATACTAAATAAGTGGTATAAGAACCACGACTTGGGGCTAGACCTGGTCTAGAAGGTGTAGAGTCGCTGGGACCCCAAGGAACCACCCAAGGTGAGTGAGTAGGGACCCCACGGAGGACGGGTGCAGTGTGAGAACACGACCACATGCTCCGTACAATTCAATGGGAAAGTCGCGGTTGGAAAATCAGAGATTAAGGACCCTTCCCAGTAGATTACGAAGACAACCCTTGGAACTTAAGAGTTTGGAGAGCCACCCCACCCATGGATACCTTTGTACCAGAGTTACCTATCCCAGAGGAGCCGGGTGCATAGGTACAAAGTGGCGTCAGAAACCCTCGTCGTTTTCTATGGATGTCAACAAAGGAATGCTGCTGCGGGAAGAAAGAAAAGTGTACGGTGGAATACAAATGTGGATTCTAGATGAGAAGAAACTGAAAGTAGAGGGGACAGAGTCTGGGTCACTTTGGAGTGACCAAGGGCTCGGTAGACGAATGCCCACCAATGTCGGGTGCTTCAGGTGCGTTGACAGTGAGCTTGACTCTTCAGCTGTGAGGACCCAGAGATGTCTAGGACAACCAGGAGCTGGAGGCAAGCTGTCCCACAAAGGATGTCGAGTGCTGAGGGGTCGGTGTCCGCCGGGAGCACCAATCAAGCCTTGGCAGCGGCAAACAATGTAGCTGGTCAAATTCAGTGTCGATCTGGCCCAGCAAGGACCAGGAGACTCACCACAGCAACGGGAGTCAGGGCAGGCCTGGAGCAACCAGGGAAGCCCAAATAAAGCAAAGTTGATCCTCAGGTGAACCCACAAGCCGAAGGCACAGGAGTCGCAAGGGGACCTCAGGTGGTTTCACAGGATACCACCTAGCAGGGCACAGAGTGTGAGGATACTGGAGTCCTTCTCAAAAAAGATGCGCTGAGATCAGGGCTACAAATGGCCCAATGCACGGAATTGTTACATGACAACAAGCATGAGCTGCTGCAAATGGACGTGGTGCACAGGAGTACGAGTATACGGTCCCCACAAGGGATATCTGCCTCAAACTCGAAAAGAGGGCAGCTCAACCTCAGAGACCTTCAGAAACCCATCTCCTGTGTTGCTGGAGCCTTCAGAGTCCACAGAAACTCAGGGTCAGCAAACCAGTCAGATGCGTTATGGTACCTGCATTTGCAGGGGAGTGACTCCTTCACTCCAAGGGAGATTCTTCTGTTGTCTTGGAAGTCCACAGGGTCCTGCACGGAGCCTGTATGGATCATGGACAGTGGCGAGACTGGGGACGGCAAGGGAAGATGAAGTCGAGCCCAAGGGAGGTCCAGCGAAGTCCAGCGTGTCCAGACAGTTGAAGTGTAGTGGTATCTTCTTGCAGAATCTTGTCCACGTAAAGTCTAATGTCCTGTAGCCAGGTAACCCATTTTATACCCACGGGAAAGGGTTGGACAGATTCTTGGGACCCTCCTTGGGGAGGGACAGGACAGGGGGGTGGCTACACCCATGTCCTTTGTCCAGTTTCGCGCCAGAGCAGGAGCGCATGGCTCCCAGAACTGGTTTGAACTGGACCATGCACAGGGACACCAAGTGTGCCCCTCGTGCAGACTTTCTGGCACTGAGGCAGTGCACCCACCCAGCCCCAATACACTAAATCCTGCCTGGGAGGTGGTCACACCTCCCTGTGACAGGATGCCTATTGTGCTGCCTTCCCCTGCTTGAGCTTGGCTCAGCAGCAGGAGGGCAGACTCGTATCTGTGGCTGCCAGCATCCAGTTTGTGCTGTAAGGCTCGAGAAAGTTGGTACCAGTAGACTTAGGTACCCCCAGAGCCTCGGTTCTGAAGGGAGGAATCATACCTCCCACACCAGTTACTGGTGTGGAGGTATGATTCCAAGGTGTTTGACACCAAACACGACATACTTCGTTGCAGTCGTTTTCGAGATAGCATTTACTGCGAGGTTATAATGCACCTCTACCTATATGTCTGGTAGTATCACGTACAGCCCGGGAGAATGGTCTCCGAAGACTGCAGAGGGGCCCTGCTCATGCAGGATCACCCACTCACGTAAAACCCAGCACCCTGCTTTCAGGATTGTTAAGGCCTGCTATAGGGGTGACTTACAAAGTTTTAAGTGTAGTGATATATATAGATATAGTGAACCTATATCTAAAGTAAGTGGTGCAATCACCAACTTACACAGGCTGCTGTAGCAGACCTGAGGTTCAATTTTGCATGGCCTCTCATGGGTGGCATAATACATGCTTCAGCCCATGGGAGGCCTCTGGGGTACCTATGCCCTGGGTACATGGGTACCATATACTAGGGAATTTTAAGGGTACCCCAGTATCCAATCTGGAGTGTGCCAAAGTACTTTACACAACCAATTTAGGGAGAAATCAGATAGACTGGGGTCCTGATTAGCAGGATCCCAGTCAGACTAGTCAAAAACCAGCAAAACACCAGGAAAAAAGTGGGGTAACCATGCAGTCAGATCCTACATTCCTACATAACCCCCCCAAATGATAAGGCTAACCTTACCCAGTTGAGACTTTATTGACTAAGTGGCCATATAAGGAAGATCCTGCACTAGCATGGATACCCCCTGTCTTATGGTCCACTAAGGAGTCCCTCCCTTGAAGGGTCTGGGGTGTTCTCTAAAATTTGGGTTTACTACCTGTTGGGTGCGTTGGCAAAGTAAAAGGCTGGTGGGGTGCCTGAGAATTCCCTTCCCTAATAAAGTTGGTCTCAGCTTCCTCAGAGCACTGTTCACCATGGAGGCCTTTCTTTCCATGACTGAGTTATATCTGGCCCTAGGGGTCAACCTCTGGCTGCCTACAGCTGGGGGTTGAGTCCCTTTGGTTGGGACAGTGGAGGGCCAGGGGAGGTTTGGAACCAGGTGGCCCCAAGTTTTCCTTTGCCCAACAGAGTCCATCTGGGGGATGTAACTACCTAAGGGTAAGAGGGATCCCCCAGTGTGTTGAGGAATTTCCACCTGGCTAGTGCTACTAGCTTGGTTGTCCCTAATCTGTTGATGAGGGGGTTCCTTTGGACAGTGGGCCCTTTGGGGTCCACTGACATCCCTGACCTCTGCCACCCTAGGCTGACTGAGGCTGGGTAGAGAGGGGCAGGATACCTGCTCCAGACTGGGTACCACCTTGGAAGGGTCCCCTGCCCTCAGTGGTATTGCCAAGACATGCCTGACCACCTCTGGGGCAGTTCCTCCACAAGGGGTAGGATCAGTTCCCTGAGGAAGCTGACCCTTACCTAATGTCTGGGGGGAAGAGGACTTTGTCTTCTTCCCTTTGCTCTCTGGTGGAGCATAGTGGGCCATTCTTCCAGCCTTCACTACTCCAAAATTTCCCTGGGCTTGGACTGAGGCCCTAAGGGTCCCACCAACTTTCTCAGGGAGGCCTAACATTCTTAAATGGGCCTTCTGCTCAACTTCAGCCCAGGCTGAAGTTTCTAAATCATTGCCCAAGAGGCAATCTACCGGCAAGTTTGGGGATACTGCCACTCTCTTTGGGCCAGTGACCCCCCCCCAGCTGAAATTTACTATGGCCATGGGATGATTTGTCTTGATCCCATCAATGTTGGTCACCTGGTACTTGAACTCAGGTAAAAGCTGTAGGGGGGGGGTACTAGGTTCCCTGTCACCATGGTGACACTAGCCCCTGTGTCCCTATAGGCCACAGCTTTCTGACCATTGATCAGTGGCTCCTGTTTGTACTTGCCCAAAGAATTGGGACTGACAGTAAAAGTGGCAAATCCCATGCCCCCATCACAGACTAAGGAGGCCTCTGAGGGGGACCTTGCTAAGCTAGAGCCCACCTCAGTTCCCCAAGAAAACCCACCTAAATTTTTAGGTGCACCATTACCACCTGGGGGATTACTACTTGTAGTACCAGGAGGAGTGGTAGTAGTGTTTGGAGGAATATTTTCCTTATTGCTGACCCTTGGAAAATTGGGATCATTTTTCGAGTGGCCTTGCTTTTTACAAACAAAGCAATAAGGTTTCTTTTCAGGGGAGGAAGGAGTTTGGGACCCACCCCCAGAAGAGGATTTTTGGGGCCCTTCAGAGGACTTATCTTTTGACTTATCCCCACCTTTCTCTTGGGTCTTGGAAGAATCTTTCTTCTGGTCACCACCCTGGTTCTTTTGTTTCACCCTGGTTCTGACGCATTTATCTGCCTTCTTTCCCAATTCTTGGGGAGAAGTCAGATCGGAGTCCACCAGGTACTGGTGCAAAAGCTGGTTTTGACAATTATTAAGGATCTTCTCCCTCATAATCAAATTGTAAATTCCTAAATAGTCATGCACCTTGCTGCCAAGTATCCAACCTTCCAGAGCCTTTGTAGCACCATCTACAAAGTCTACCCAGTCCTGAGTCTGTGCTTTCTGGGTGTCTCTGAACTTAATCCTGTATTGCTCAGTGGTTAAGCCAAACCCATCAATGAGAGCACTCTTCAGAACTGAATAATAGTCAGCATCCTCTTCTCTAACAGTGAGGAGCGTATCTCTACCTTTGTCAGCAAAGGAGAGCCACAAGATAGCTGCCCACTGCTCTTGAGGGACCCTCTGTACTTTACAGGCCCTCTCCAGAGCAGTTATCCATTTCTGGATGTCATCCCCATCATGGAAGGGAGGGACAATCTTGCTCAGGTTCTATGATCAAAGGTGTGTTCCCTAACCCTAGGGACACTATAGCTGCCACCATGGGACTCTAGTCCCAATTTCTTTCTAGCCTTCTGGACTTCTAGGGACTCTTTATCCAGGGCCAATTGCTGTTGCCTGAGCCTAAGCTTAGCTTTCTCAAGCTCTAGTAATTGGCACTCCCTGTCATAAGAGTTGTCCCTCTTGCTAGAAACCGAGGTCCCGACAGAATGTCTAGAATGATTTGACTCAACAGAGGGAGACCTAGATCTCCTTGGCAAACTCTGCACTCTCCCTGGAGGACTAAAGTGATGGGCCTCTTGACCCTCTTCTTGACCCTCTTCTTCCTCTTCCTCCTAGGGATCTGAGTTGTTCAGGGGTGGATCATTTTGATCCTCCTGTCCAGGGTTGGAATCTAGGTCATAGAAGGTGTCCCCTCCTGACCTATCTTCTTCCCCTGTACCACCCACTCTATCCTGCTCATCTGACCCAGGAGTCTTTCTAATGTCATCTAGCAGTAATGCATCTATTAGACGTTGAGTGTTGGCAATTCTCCCTGTCTTCAGCTTCCTAGATACACACATAGCTTTTAATTCAGTGAATGCAAAGCTATCATATTTAGTAGGCAGGATGCCACCAGTGGCATTCCCAGTAGAAGACATACTAAGTGAGGTGTAGTGTAGGCACCTACCTAACCTAATGGGAAATAAACTCTCTTAGGTTGGAGAAAGGGTGTGCTAGACCCTTCACTTACCCAATCCCTAGTTCAGTAGAACTTACTATCTTAAGCAAGTATTATATGTTCCTAGATACTAGTGATTTTTCAGTTAATCAATACAAAGATTTTTCTGGTAAAACAATGCAGGCTTGAATCCAAACTGCTGCACACCAATGTGAGAAGTTGGCCTTGTATATGCTGTCCACTAATTAAAGTGGGCACCTTGCACCAGTCCAAGCAACCCTTATGGTGATTAGGTCAAAGATAACCTTTATTGAAAGCTATCCTAGTGGTAGCTATGGAGAGCAACAAAACAACACTTTTTAAATAGGGGGCCTGAGGGAAAAAAATTCGAGACCTGCGCGGATATATTCCCCACTAACAACAATCTTAACAAGACAAAAAATCTGCGGGTCTATCTGAGCTCAAAAAAGCTCACGAGCACAAACAGTACAAGCTTATATCTCCCATTCAAAAATGAGGGGAGGCCTTTAAAGAGGACGGAATCCCATCACCCACCGAGGTGGCATGCTTCATCATCTGGGATCTCCTCTTGGTTGCAATACCTAGTGCAACCAAGGGCTACAACCCCCTCACTGTGAGGGAGGAGCTCAGGGATGTTTTGTTTGATCAAAGAGAGGGATCAACTAAAATCCGCAAGAAGTGAAACATACAAGGCATTAAGGGTAATGGTTGCAGTGCGTGTAGTGATATGAGAAGTGATCTAAAATTGACTACCAAGAGAGAACAAGAGTTTATTAGGTAACTCTTGGTGTCAAGGATAAAAACAGTGCATGTGCAGTTCAGGAAATAATGACTGCACTAGTCCATAAAACAGGTCTACATGTTTCAGCCATGATGATCAAATTATGATCTTGGCCTTCCTCAGGACCTAGATGTTAATCGCTACTGCAAACTGAAAAAAGTAGAAAAAGTGATACAAGTGTCAATAAAGTTATGTATATGTGGTTGGAACAGATACAACCTACACAGTCTTGTGGTCTCGATTTGTAGAGATATCACAAGGATACTGATGTCACCCGTGGTGTACGGGTGAACACCTCACCTCACCTGGCAACAACCCAGGACGTGAGGCACCGCTCTCTCCGTCAGTACCCCGGGCCTGACAAGAGCTGTAACCTGACACTTGTGAGAAGTTGGCCTGGTATATGCTGTCCACTAATTAAAGTGGGCACCTTGCACCAGTCCAAACAACCCTTATGGTGATTAGGTCAAAGATAACCTTTATTGAAAGCTATCCTAGTGGTAGCTATGGAGAGCAGCCTTCAGGCTAAGTCTTGAAGGAATGTTAAGCACGTTGTTTTACCAGAATGCAACCTTATAGTATTGGTTAAATGAAAGGGAAACCACACAGTAGTTATAAAAATATGTATTTATTATATATAACACTCTCTAGTATCCTCTACACGAGGATAGAACACAAATCAAATAATACAGTTGCAAAGAATCAAACGTAAGTAGCACAATACACAGTGGGCTCCCGGGGGAGACCAAAGCAAATACTAAATAAGTGGTATAAGAACCACGATTTGGGACTAGACCTGGTCTAGAAGGTGTAGAATCACTGGGACCCCAAGGAACCACCCAAGGTGAGTGAGTAGGGACCCCACAGAGGACGGGTGCAGTGTGAGAACACGACCGCGTGCTCCGTACAATTCAATGGGAAAGTTTCGGTTGGAAAATCAGAGATTAAGGACCCTTCCCAGCAGAGTGCGAAGACAACCCTTGGAACTTAAGAGTTTGGAGAGCCACCCCACCCGTGGATACCTTTGTACCAGAGTTACCTATCCCAGAGGAGCTGAGTGCATAGGTACGAAGTGGCGTCGGAAACCCTCGTCGTTTTCTATGGATGTCGACAAAGGAATGCTGCTGCGGGAAGAAAGAAAAGTGTCCGGTGGAATCCAAACATGGATTCTAGATGAGAAGAACCTGAAAGCAGAGGGGACAGAGTTTGGGTCACTTTGGAGTGACCAAGGGCTCGGTAGACGAATGCCCACCGATGTTGGGTGCTTCAGGTGCGTTGATGGTGAGCTTGACTCTTCAGCTGCGAGGACCCAGAGATGTCTAGGATGACCAGAAGCCAGAGGCAAGCTGTCCCACAAAGGATGTCGAGTGCTGAGGGGTCGGTGTCCGGCGGGAGAACCAATCAAGCCTTGGCAGCGGCAAACAACATATATGGTCAAATTCAGTGTCGATCCGGCCCAGCAAGGACCAAGAGCCTCACCACAGCAACGGGAGTCAGGGCACGTCTGGAGCAACCAGGGGAGCCCAAATAAAGCAACTTTGACCCTCAGATGAACCCACAGGCTGAAGGCACAGGAGTCGCGAGGGGACCTCAGGTGGTTTCACAGGATACCAGCTAGCAGGGTACAGAGTGTGAGGATGCCAGATTCCTTCTCAGAAAAGATGCGCTGGGGTCAGGGCTACAAAAGGCCCAATGCACACAATTGTTGCATGGCAACAAGAATGTGCTGCTGCAAATGGACGCGGTGCACAGGAGTACAGGTATACGGTCCCCACAAGGGATATCTGCCTCAAACTTGGTAAGAGGGCAGCTCAACCTCGGAGACCTTCAGAAACCCACCTCCTGTGTTGCTGGAGCCTTCGGAGTCCGCAGGAACTCAGGGTCAGCAAACCTGTCAGATGTGTTACAGTGCCTGCGTTTGCAGGGGAGTGACTCCTTCACTCCAAGGGAGGTTCTTCTGTTATCTTGGAGGTCCACAGGGTCCTGCACAGAGCCTGTATGGATCACGTACAGTGGCGAGACTGGGGAGGGCAAGGGAAGATGAAGTCGAGCCCAAGGGAGGTCCAGCGAAGTCCAGCGTGTCCAGACGGTCGAGGTGTAGTGGTATCTTCTTGCAGAATCTTGTCCACATAAAGTCTAATGTCCTGTAGCCAGGTAACCCATTTTATACCCACAGGAAAGGGTTGGACAGATTCTTGGGACCCTCCTAGGGGAGGGACAGGACAGGGGGGTGGCTACACCCATGTCCTTTGTGCAGTTCCGCACCAGAGCAGGAGCAGATGGCTCCCAGAACTTGTTTGAACTGGACTATGCACAGGGACACCAAGTGTGCCCCTCGTGCAGACTTTCTGGCACTGAGGCAGTGCACCCACCCAGCCCCAATACACTAAATCCTGTCTGGGAGGTGGTAACACCTCCCTGTGACAGGATGCCTATTGTGCTGCCTTCCCCTGCTCGAGCTTGGCTCAGCAGCAGGAGGGCAGACTCGTGTCTGTGGCTGGCAGCATCCATTTTGTGCTGTAAGGCTCGAGAAAGTTGGTACAGTAGACTTAGGTACCCCCAGAACCTCGGTTCTGAGGGGAGGAATCATACCTCCCACACCAGTTACTGGTGTGGAGGTATGATTCCAAGGTGTTTGACACCAAACACGACATACTTCGTTGCAGTCGTTTTTGAGATAGCATTTACCGCGAGGTTATAATGCACCTCTACCTATATGTCTGGTAGTATCACGTACAGCCCGGGAGAATGGTCTCCGAAGACTGCAGAGGGGCCCTGCTCATGCAGGAGCACCCTCTCATGCAAAACCCAGCACCCTGCCTTCAGGATTGTTAAGGCCTGCTATAGGGGTGACTTACAAAGTTTTAAGTGTAGTGATATATATAGATATAGTGAACCTATATCTAAAGTAAGTGGTGCAATCACCAACTTACACAGGCTGCTGTAGCAGACCTGAGGTTCCATTTTGCATGGCCTCTCATGGGTGGCATAATACATGCTTCAGCCCATGGGAGGCCTCCGGGGTACTATGCCCTGGGTATAAGGGTACCATATTCTAGGGACTTATAAGGGTACCCCAGTATCCAATCTGGAGTGTACCAAAGTACTTTACACAACCAATTTAGGGAGAAAGCAGATAGACTGGGGTCCTGATTAGCAGGATCCCAGTCAGACTAGTCAAAAACCAGCCAAACACCAGGAAAAAAGTGGGGGTAACCATGCAGTCAGATCCTACCTTCCTACAACACTATTTTTCAATCTGGAATGGTTGTATACACAAATCTCTCTGATTGAATGTGAGTATTTGTGATGTATTGCCAATTTTCACATTCATGTTGCGATGAGTAGCTTATTCTAAATATATTGTTTATTGGTAGATGCTTATTTTCTAGAATGTCCGTCACCATTAGAAATTCTTAAGCGTCTTCTTGAGAAATTAGTGTAAATTGTATGACACCAGTAAAATCATGTGTAATTGTCGTAGAGTGACAAACATCTTTTTGGTCTTGTATAGTCCTCAGTAAACTTGAGAGTGTTCTAATTAATGTTTATCTGTGTTTTTCTCTATTCCTTGCATCATGGGTGGCAGCACAAAGAAGGCATTAATATTATATTGCAATAGCAATTAACACCAGGTACTTTGGAGAATTGACATTCAACCATTTCTGGTACATCTTCAAATTTCCCCTTTTTCAATACCTTTGCCTTTTTACTCTCCTGTTTTTGGCTTTCCCACTTCTCACTCACTTTACTAAGCTTATGTTTGAGACACATGGTTCATGTTTCATAGAGTGAGTGGCTGATTGAGTGGGTGTTTCATTAAGTGAGTTGGTGTGCAAATGGCTGTATTGGAGAGTGAGTGTCTGTGTGAATGGCTGTATGGGGAGTATGGGGATGTGCGAGTGCTTGTATGGATGTGTGAATGTGTATGTAAGTGGTTGTGTGAGTGATTGTGTGAGGGCTTGTATGGGTGAGTGAGTGGCTGTGTTGAGAGGCTGATTGGTTGAGTGAGTGGGTGTGTGAGTGACTGTAGGTAAATAAGTGGGTGTGTGATTAGCTCTATGGGTGAGTGTGTTGTTATGTGACTGGCTGTAAAGAGTGAGTAACTGGTTGTTTGAGTGGCTGTATGGGTGAGTGAATGGTTGTGTGAGTGGCTGTATGAGTGAGTGAGTGGTGTGTGAGTGGCTCTATGGAGGAGTGAGTGGGTGTGTGAGTGCTGGTATAGGTCTGAGAATGGGTATGCCAGTGGTTGTGCGTGTGAGTAGGTATGTGAGTGGTTATGTGGATTATGTCATCAGTGATCTCCAAGTATAAGTCAAAAAAATATGTGACATTACAAGATAAAGAAAATCAGTCCCCATGCCCTGAGATTTTTTTAAAGTAAGATAGTGGGTGGCAGGGTTAGAGGTATCAGACCCCTGGGGCAAATGAAAAAAAAAAAAATTTGGCTTTGTGAGATCCTGTTCGGACTCCCTTGAAAACGTATCCCCCCTTCACCTACTGTGTGACTTCTGCGGGAGTCTAGCATAAGTACTGCGGGACCCACAAAAATGAAAGACAAAAATGAGCTATAAGGGTCTGTGGTCAGATGACTGCTCGCAGGGGTTGTACAATATCAGCCACAAAGGGTTGGGATCAGGCTGCAGGTCAGGCCCTGCTTCCAACCCCTATCCCCATACACACAACCAGATCAGGCTATTGTGCCTTCTCCTACCTCATTCCTAAAGCCTTATACGACCTGCCCATGCACATCGGAACATCCTCCTTAGTTCTTGAATTCCACATAAAACTGAAGACTTGGCTCTTCATCTAGCCCCTGCCCTAGCCTGTACAGGTCCTGCATCAGCGCAAGGATACCTCTTGGGTGAGTCATGCACTATACAAATAACCATAACATATATGTTTGTGTGTGTGTGTGTGCGTGTGCGTGTGTGTGTGTGTGTGAGCACCCTGTAGGATCCGGGCGGGAGAGGTGCATGCTGTGTAGGTGGGGTGAGCACGTGTCCAATTCACAAAAATTCTAATAATGTCTGGGCCACAAAATGGATGCACTCATGAACTTCTTGTGCTCAGTTATTTTTTCCAAACAAATGCAAAATGTTTTATTTGTCTGACGTCTTTGGTCCTCTACAAAAGCCTTGATCATGGTTCCAATTTAGTCAGTGACAACACCATAAGGGAATTTCATGTGAAACAGGAAAACGAAACATAAACATAGACTATATACTTTCATGTCCAAGTAAATTTGATACAAGACTGCCATCTTAATATGGTTAATATTGTTGTAAAGTTACAATTCATTACATTTTTTCATAGTGTCATGACCCGTTTTGTAAATATGTTGTTTACTTGTTACCATGCCCATTTGTAACAGCATATTCTTCAATATTACATTATTGAATTTGCATATTTCATATGCAAAGTGATTAATTCCTGCATTTGTCAAACCCAATACCTTTCTTAGTGAAAATATGGGAACAATAATCAATTAAATCAAGGTTAAATACTTCCTTCCACTAGAACCAAAGATAAGGAAAAATTCCATAGGAACACAATTCAGAGTCTCATTAGGGATCATTAGTGAAAAGGTAAAATGATATATGTAGGAACTAATTGTCTTCATGCTGGACAGATCGGAAGCAACTCAGTTGTGTCCTGACAGAGCACAAAGAGACCCGAACAGGGACTCCAGAAACCAGACACTTATGGACATTGTGGCATGCAAGACAAACATCTGATCATAGCAGGAGTACTCAGTGGAGAGAAGATCTCATTGACTGGAGCAACTTTGCATATCTTTCCATATCTCTCCCTAAATATACTCAAAAATAAATAGCGTTTCGGTCAATGACAGACTTTTTCAACTCCAAGGGCATGAAATTCTATTAGGAACACCCATTTTGGAGTATGTTTAACTGACGGGGCACTATTAGTCCTTGGACTCATTCATGGAGATCTTCAAAGTCATGGGACTCGAGAATGACAAAGTGGAACCTCTAGAAACTGCCTGAATGGGTGCCCCTCATGCCCATGTCTGATATAGCAGAAAGTCAGCAGAGGGCGATGCCATAAAGCACATAAACAAGAACGTTTCCTAGTGCAACAGTGGGAGAGTTCGTAGAGTTAGGCCCTTATTTACAGGGATTTGGCGTAGAACAGCACAGCAAGTCATCTTGATGCACTACCCTACACCAAAGTGAAAGCACAGGATTGCACCATATTTAAGCAATGTGGTGCATTCCTGTCCTTTCTCCCTGCGCTGGAGCTGTTTCGCCCTTACACCATGGTGCAAGGGTGCCTGTGTTGTCGGCAGGATTGTTTTTGTGTGGGAAGGGGCACCTAATGCACAACAATAATTGTAAGAGGCATTTTCCTCTTTCTATGCAGTACACATAGAAAAAGTAAAAAACGAGGAGAAATAAAAATATTTTTTCTCCTCCTTACACCTCACATCGGGAGGCGTAAGGATTTGGCGATTCCCCCATTTTACATGATCTTGGAAATATGGGAAATATGGGTGTTGTTTGGGAAAACCTACTGGAACGCCCATGGAATGCCTCCCAAGTGCAGCGTAAGGTTACACAGTGATTTGCTTGCCTTGCCTGACTCCATATCTATGAGGCCATCCAAAGTCATGCATAATGACTTTGCGTGGTCTCATAGATAATAATTTGTAATATGCGCCGCCGGAGCGTCATAAAAAGTGATGCTCCGGCGGGGCAGAGTACTTGTGTTCATTAATGCCTTCATAATCAATTAATACTGAGGATGAGCAGTGAGGCCTGCTGGCAGCGAGAGAGAGATACATGGGTTTGACTCTAGGAGACAGGCTTAGGTCTCAACCTCTGAGAAGTGGGTGGGATTGAGCCAGCAGTAGCCAAGTAAAGACTTTAAATAGATTCTTATCCCCATGGCAGTGTGGGGGACGAAAGGGTTTTGTGTTTTCTGTTCATGTACCTCATTGCATCTCGTATATTCATGTATTCACGTGCACATATTTCATTTATAAATACATGCTTTATTTAGTATTATTTGCACATGTGCAGCATATTAGATTTGCTTTATTATAGTTTACTAGCACATTAATTGTTCATATATATGTATTAATATGAGTTATAAGGTGTGGTGTATCTTAGTAAACGTGCACACAACTCAGAAGCTAAGTCTTGCATTTTACATCATTCATCATAATTTCTGGTCTTTTCATAATAATCAGAAAAGTATATTTAAGTATTGTATAGACAAATATTCAGAGCGTGGCATCTTCAGCTTTTCTAGGGAGATTTGAGTGAGTTGTGTACTTTAAACATCTCTACTGAAGGCCATTGACTCGTAGGAGCTTCGTCCTTATCTGCACATTTCTCACCTCGAGAAATGCTGAAACAGAGGCAGAGAGAAATCTTCATAAAGTTCAGGCACTCACTAAAAACAATTCTGTTACTCAGCTGAGGTATGCATGTTAGAGGCCATCTAGGAAACTCGGACCATCACTTTGGTGCTAAGAAGGTTTAGCAAGGGCCTAAGAGGGGTGAGTTTATTATTTATTGCAATGATTGATCGAATTCCATCACAATGTTTCAATACTTCATAAAATATTTATTAATCACTTTCATTGCTACTGTATTCTTTTCTCTATAGCTACATATATTTATATTTATATTCTAATGTGAAACTTTCTCAGTGAATTACATATTCACTTGTTCAAGTGATTCCCATAAAAACTTATAGCAGATGCACCAAGGGCAAACTCACACATTGGTACAAGTCTAACCTCCAGAAGTTAAAGCAAGAATGCTAAAAAGCCGAGGAGGATATGGAAAACAGATTATAATGAAATTGGCAAATTAAAATATCGGGGTATTATCAGACAACACCATATCGAAATCAAAAGAGCCCAAGCAACCAATTACAATGAAAAAAGGCAACCACACATCCAATTCCCTGCATGAAATTTTTCAAATTGTTAAAAATCTACATAACCCCCTTCAAATGATGCAACCATCGAACCCTCAACTGTCAATGCAATGATCTAGCTAGATTCTTTTCCAAACAAATCCAGAATATTTACTTAGCCTTCCAAATGCCTGACCCAGACCTCAGTTTGCGAACTAGGAATAGACAGTAAAATGGCAATGTAGTCCTTAGAGCTTTCCCTTCTATGACACTGGATAACCTGTCCAACATCCTTAGTAAGGTTGAGCCAGGGTCACCTTTGGAACCGGCTCTGCCCCGCATTCTTGCCATAGCAGCTGACCAGATTCTTCCCACTTTATTTGATTTGCTAATCCTGTCCTTAGTCGAAGGAAACATACCCGTGACTTGGAAACATGTCATCATTAAAACTTTAATTAAAAAGCCCAACCTAGACCCCCTTGGCCCAGGAAACTATAGACCAATCTCACTGCTCCCTGGGTTGAGCAAAATCTTGGAAAAACACGTCAACCAGTCCCTCGCTGAATTTTCAGAAAACTACAATATTCTTCTCACCACACAGATAGGGTTTGACCCAAACATGGTACTGAAATTGCTCTTCTGGAACTTGTGAGGGAGCCAAAATGCTCCTAGACCAGAGAAGCTCAACAGCTATCATTCTCTTTCATCTAAGTGCAGCATTTGATACTGTCAACCACAATAGATCCTCATTGACAGAATACACACTGCGGGGTCTCGGTATGAGCCCTCTCTTGGCTACACTCAAGTCCGAAGGACAGGATCTTCCAGGTTTTTGAAGGTCGCTGTACTTTGGACATGTTTCCACTTAATTGTGGAGCATCTCAGGGCTCTTCCTTAAGTCCCACACTATTTAACTTCTACATGCACCCGCTAGCAAATATCGTCCTAACTTTTGGGCTTTCCATAATTTCAGACGCAGACAATACAAAGCTGTTTTACGCTCTCTCACACATCCATGACCCCCTTTGATCTATCCTAGGCCCTTGCCTAGAGTAGGTAGCCATATGGATGAACAGCTACTGCCTCAAGTTAAATGGGAACAATACTGAGCTTATGATCCTTGGCAACTCCCCTAATCCCCATTCCAGCCTGGGATGGCCAGTGTGCCTGGGTACTCCCCCTGCCCCCAGGATGGTTATAAAGAGTCTAGGTGTATGGCTGGTGAAATCCTTAACCATGCAGAATCAGGCAACAAAGTTAGTCGGAACCTGTCACGGCCTCCTTGGGATGCTTCGAAAAAACCTATATCTGCTCCCCCGACCCTCCAAAAGAACAGTGGTCCAGCCACTCATTTTGGTCTGAACTATGGACACTCACTGTACCTGGACGCATCTAAGTCACGGTGTAGAGACTAAATATCGAACTTTTAATATCGAAAGGACAAAATATCGAGTTCAAAATATCGAGAGGACAGAATATAGAAAAGACAAAATATAGTTGGAAAAAATATCGACATATAGGTAAGTAATATCGAATGTCATTATATCGAATTTTATTATATCAATTTTTTTTTTATTGTTTTATATGTTAGTATATGTGTTAAAAATATATAATATTTTTTTAATGTATGTTACAATTTTTTTTAAGTAATGGATTTTATGTGAATTAATTTTTGCGTATATTAGTTCCGTAGCGGGTTGGGGGTTTATAGGGGAATAGGGTGGGAAGCAATTTAATTTACATTATAAAAATTAATAATTTATTAATTAATAATTTAGGGGTCCATTACGATGTCGGGCGGAAGCACAACCGCCGTGCTGTCGGAGGCAAAAACCGCTAGTTACCGTCCGCCAGCAACGGCCCACACGCCCGCAAAATTAGGATGTGAAAAGTCAGTCAAACACCGCCCGCAAGCCTGCGGCGGCGCCCGCCATCAAAGTGCGCCCGTCTACGTAGCGGCGCGAGCCAATGGAGACACACCGTCCGACGAAATGACGTACCGCCCGGCGTACAAATTATGATGCAACAACCAAACAGCCCCACCGGCAAAGAGACACCGCACGAGATACCAAGGCGGAAACCCCACTGTCCGGTACGGAGACTAAAAAGGCGGCCCACCCAGAGATAAATCCTGCACTCCAGGCCATTCCCATGCTCTACCTGATGCACCACCTAGGAGTGAACGCACCACGACGACGCAGGTAGGCAGACACACAACAAGGGTACGAAAACACTGCACACAGTGCAAGGGCGGGAAAACTGTACATGGCCCCCCAGACACCCCTGTGTGGACAGGACACATCCACCACTGTACCCACACATGTCCCACCTGTCAAAAATAAACAACTCGCAACATCCTGGGCACCCACTACCCGGGCCCAGGAAGTGACGTCCCCGTCACGGCACCGCAGCGTAGCGGCGATGACGCAGGTACACATGCGCACAACACAGGGGCCAACGACAGTGCCATGCATGGGCTGCACACAAACACCACAGGGTCACAACTACATACCCCACACACCAGCCCCACCCTGAAGGCACATGTCACGTGGCCTTCCTGCATCAGTCATGTCCCCAACCGACAACTCACAGTTGTCAACTTGACGTCACACAAGTGTCCCGAACAGGGGAGTAATGTGATTGCAAAATAGGACACACCCTTGTATGTAAAACATGGAGAAGCACACGGCGGCTGCTACATAACAGCGCAGAATATCGACAATGTCCGGAAAAGGCACGCCAGTCTCAACAAGAATTACCTATACCATCCTGCTCGCAATAACAACACATGCAATGTACAAAATAGAAAAACCCTGCTGCCTGAGAACAGGTGTGCCCAATCACTACACCCACACAGAAGCCGCAATGTACAGCGGCAACGGAGTGTCCCGCCCACACACGGGAGAGCAGATAGCACTGGATGGCCTTCCATTCCTACTCCGAAATAACATTGCAGCAAATTATGCTGGAGAATGGAGCCATTGTACCAACAAGAAGCAAAACATAGCCATGCAGAGTAAAACATCCACTGGCAGATAGCGCACAACATGAAAGAAAGATAACACCACAAAATACAATAATACCACTCCTCCATGTGGACCAAATGCAAGTAATCTGGAAAGAGTCACACACCACTGGCCTTGACTATTCATAGAAGCATGTGGGATGAGGGACTGTGTCCTCCGCCCAAGCTATACCCCAAGTCCTTCCGCCGTACATCCATTCCAGAATTCCCAGCATCGTCGGAGGCTGCACTCTGCTGACTGCTCAGGCAGCCAGAGCACGCCATCACATCACCCTGTAGCAATATGGCTGTTGCACCAGTGACCCTCAACTACGCTGGACAGATCAAGCTGTACAGTGACAGCTTGCTACACATAGTGGGCTGTTCAAATCTGGCAATGCTGAATGTAAGTTACCGAGTAACTTACCGCATTGCAATGTTCAGCTGCGTCATCCCCGTTTTCTACTGTCGGAGGTGTCCGTTCCACTGGCCTGTGGATTTATGTCTCTCCAACCCGGCATGTCCAAAGTCGGACTTGGTACAGTTGTTTGCACCCCTGGACGACCACGACAGGATCTGTTCAGTGTATGGGGGCATGGCGTTTGTGGCTGCAATCGGGGACACACTGCAATGGGACCAGTGTGCCTCCACACAATGTCTTCTGGATCACAGTTTCATCGAATGTCATCCAACATGTACCATCAGGATTCTACAAGGGACAACTTACGATGAACACGTTGCTACCCACCATCCGCTTCATTGGATGACATCCATGTTTACCATCAATGGGATGGATGCCCTGCTGGAAGGTATCGCATACACGTCAACTTGTCAATTCATGGGTCCCCGACTCAATACCCCCAATTGAACATTGATGTTCAGCACCGTACCCATGCTTGGCTTTCGCACGGAGTGGGCAGTTAGCTGTACAAGAACTATACCATATAATCTGCTACTAACACCTTACCATCAACTCCACTGCCATGACATCTGACATTTTCGGGACATGCACCCTGTTCCTCACCATATCCCGTGTCTGCATGAACAGGGGGAGGCAGAGGTATGGGACTTGTGTACAGTAACCACATGGCCAACACAGCACGAACAACTATGCCATAATATGTATTCTGCGCACCTGGACACATGCACTTGTCAGTGCACACTTATCTGTCTGCTGTAGTACGTGAGAACTGTCACCTCACCTTTGTCTGTACTTCCGTGCCAGGACTTTTGCATGGACAACAAATGCAACCCCCTTCAACATGGCCCTAGTTATAGTGTCATGTTCAGTAGCCACCACATTGCAACAACTGGTGAGACGCTGCTGCATGCAGGTAGGCACATGCCCTGATGTCACCTCTGACGCAGGTGTGTCGGAGTCACTATTGTACTAAACCGGTACCATGGAACTGAGATGAACTGTCCCCATGATGTCAAGCTGTCTGGTAGGCTAAATGAATACTGTCTGTGTCAAAGCCCAGAGACCATCAGTAATTAGCAAATGTACTTTAGCATAGCAAGGGCAAGGCAGTTGTAACCCTGAAGCCTCCATTCCACAGTCAACAACTAATTACATCTACCTGTACCCCCTTTTGTATGTGTAATCATGCTAAGAATATCCTCCACATGCATTTTGCTGCCAGTAGTGTCCACTATACTGCATCACAGAGGAAGTAAGTCCAAATACATGCCTCGAAGCAAATATGTGACTCTGTAGAATTATTTTTAGAAGACAAGTACGAATGAGAGAGGATGAGAGTGTGTGAAGTACACGAGAGTCGTGAGATGACCATGTAGTCCAGTGACATTGGATGTCAATGCATATGAGTTGCCGCCACAGTGGACCTAGTGAAATACTACAGTTTGTGGGCCTTTGATTGTCAGACTCTGACGTGGCCCAACAGATCATCACATTAACACTGACGGGCTGCTCACTTCAAAGCACAGTCCTACATATGTGTATAATTACCTTCACAGTCGGACATCACACTCATCAAGCAAAAGAAGGACCCACGCAAGAAGCGTGCTACAGCAATGCATGACAAAACACACACAGGATATCAGTGCGGGTGGGCAGGTCCGCACAGTGAGTACGAACTGCTGAAACTCACATACATGCTTAATTAAACCAGGCACAATCTTGACAGCTTGACAGTCACACACCCTGCAGACCCACAATGGCCAAAACATATTAAGTAGGAGCCATCCTGAACTGCAAGGACACACCCACACACTGCACACTGTGCAACATACAATACACACATGCGCTCACATTCACAGACCTGAACACGGATACAAACACCCACCATGCCCCTGGGTAACACATGTGTGTAATTGACATTGCCAGAGTGCACACACACACACACCAACACTACCCCAAAGTCACACACTTCACACTACACACACCTACACCTCCCAAATGCACACTTTGAAAGTAAGCCATGTGCCCAGGCTCAATGTTCATCACAAGATTAACATACACCTACACTGCTGGCCACCCAGAAAGTAAGCTCACACATACCCGCACACTATGCACATGCTACCTGTCATCCTGTGGCCAGACTCACACCCCGTGCTTTGCTTGCACGCAAACATGACACGTATACATTGTCCATGAAATACCAACAAATACATGCAGACAATCCGTGTCACTAAAATACTTCTTCATCACACCCACAAGTAGCAGAGTCTGAAAGAAGTGAAGTCCCAGCCACGTGTAAAACACATTGGAATGTGAGACCAGACATTGCAATTGTTGAGGTACCATACAAGGCATGTGCCTCACTTAACTATGCACACACAGTAACAACTGCAATCAGCAACTACACAGACACAACCGACTACAGGAACAACTGCATCCAGTCACAGATTACATGATCAGGCGGCAATATTGTTCAACACCAAGGACAGTGGCCAGTCCGATGTGCAGAGTAGTGATACGAAAAGCTGCGCATGCATTGTGTGTGAGTGTACCCTGCCATGGCCAGCAACACTGCCATGGCAGGCACAATAGCCATTACAGCCACCACTGTGTCCCAGGTAGTTGTGTGAGGGTGCCTACCATTCAAACAGGATGCCAGTCCGACTCGGTGCTGTCTGTGTGCTACGGGACAGTTGGAGGTCCGCCCCTGAGAGAGGAGCACAACTGTGGAAGACACACATGTGGCATGTGAAGCGGGAGGGCTGCTTGGCCCAGGTGGGTGGGTGGCACGCGTAGGTGCACTCATGCAGTGTTGAAACAGACTGTGTGGGGAGGATTCCGGAGAGCTATATTTCCACTGTGTTGTGTATTTGGAAAGCCCACCTGTCTGGGGATGAATGTGAACATGTGTGGGCACAACAGGCGGGCACACGATCAATGCTGCATCAGGTGTAGACGTTAGCCCTCCCTCTGGGGACATGCTGGATACTGCTGTGCGTCTGCCAGGCCCTTGCCAAGGCACTCACATCCCCTGACCACCAGGTGTACCCCCTACATTGTCCGCCTGCACAGGCTACCCAGGGCACGGGATGGCAGTGGAGCTTGGTGGGTGGGAGGTCATGGCGCCCTTCTCCTGGTCACATCTCGCAGGCAACACATTCTCATTGAGCAGCAGGGCAAAAGTCCTAAATATGTAGTGGGGGGACGCAGACGTCACAACAGGAAGTGACGTCACGAAAGGTGGCTTGCACCATCAGACTTATTGCCTCCCTTCGCCCACCCCTTACATGTGATTGCAACAGAGAAGAGAGCGCGTGCACAAGCAGCTCCGAGCTCGCCCCAGAGAGGCCAAAGAGTGAATGTGTGGGTCCATTTGCTCCAGTTATCGGGCTCGCGGTAAAATCAGTGGTGGGACGCCGTCCACCCGCGTGGTACCCTGACTCGAGACCTGGTGTGCAGGCAAAGTGTCCTATTGGCTTTGCGATATGTGTGAGTTGCATGACACTCATTGGCGGGGGATGGCTCGGAGGCCCGTCACCCTGAGGCCCATGTCTCACCACATGGGTCCCTTGTCAATGGCAGCGGTTGTAATGACTATGCGCGCAGGGGTGGGTCTACCTTTCATCTGGGATTGTGTTTGCGGCCTGGCCCGCCAGGGCAGCCACAGCCTCTGTGTGTTGCATGTGGTGTATCCAGACTCCGGAGGCTGACATGCATTGTCACTGTTGTCCAGGTTTCGAGTCGGGGTACCACGCGGGTGGACGGCGTCCCCCCACTTATATTACCGTGAGACAGATAACTGGGGCAAGTGGACCCACACATTCACTCTTTGGCCTCTCTGGGGCGAGATCGGAGCTGCTTGTGCACGCGCTGGCTTCTACGTTGCAATCGCATATAAGGGGTGAGCGAGGGGAGGCAATGAGTCTGACGGTGCAAGCCACCTTCCGTGATGTCACTTCCTGTTGTGACATCAGCGTCCCCCCAGTTCTTATTTTAGGACTCGTGCCCTGCTGTTGTCAGATGTGCCACTGCCCAGGGGGGTGGAGAAAGGGTCAGGAATGTCAGCCTGAGATTGGCCCAGTTGAAGGCCCACCTTGACTGGGGGGGACAACCATTGGACAGTCTGGCGTAGCCCACCCACGCGTACATGTGGGCCCTCCATGAACTATGTCACCTGCGGCAAAGTTATGTCATGGGCAATGACGTCATTGAAGAGAGCTGTCTGCCCCATGCAGAAATGGCGCATAAGCTCAACAGACCCAGCACTGAGGGCAGCAGGGGACACATGTGCAGGGGCAGCTGTGCCTGGTGTGAAGGAAACTCTACCCTTCATCCCTGTGCCGACACGTGTTGCACCAGTGGAAGTAGATGGGAGGGCGGGCATTGGCCTCCGCGTGGCTGAAGAGGAGCCAGAGTCCACATCCCCTGTGTTAGCAAACATGGATGCATCACCTCTGTCCTCAGATGACTCAGAAATTGTCGTCTCGGCCTGTGATTCATCCAGCACACGTCTGGCCCCTCCGAGGCGCTGGTCACATCTGTCACACTCAGCACCTGTGCAGCTGCTACATCCGATGGCACACCACTGTTGACCGTCCCCTGTCCCTCAGCACCCACAGGAGATGCCACATGAGAGAGAGCGAGGTGGCCTCACACATCTGGCATCAATTAAACAGACATGTGCAAGGGAAGCAGCACAGAACATCCACAAATCCACATGTTGCACGATACCTGTGCAATTGCATACAGCCACCACAATCAACACGTAATGGCTGGCGTACAGTAAATGAAGCTGCTAATAAGTGGCACATGTGTTGTGCACATAGCACTACACCCGGCCTGTGTCACCCTGCGACCATAGCCCCAAATCGCGGTGTGCACACCCACTGTCCTGATGGTGGCAAGGATGACCACTACGTAATTAGGCCAAAGACATACCTGCATGGAGCAGAATGGGAAACCACTCACACAGACTGCAACATGACAGGCCACAATGGCCATGAGCCCATGCCATCCACCTGTCGTTCACACGAGCACAACTGCTGTTGCACAGTGTGCTGGATGTGTAAGTTCCAGAGATATGAGGTGAGGCATCGCACACATATGACCGAACGAAATCAGAGTAGGCACAGTGCCTCAAACATACATGTGAATTGCCAATCCAGCCCACTACAGGTTGTTCCTGAGGGCTACGACTCTGAGTGCATTGAGAATGCAGAGTGCTCAAATTACATCTTGACCCTCAGGAATTGCATATGCATGTCAGATGCACACAGCACAGAGTACACTTACAACCCACTGCATCACACAACAAACATCACATTACCCAGATTATGGGTAGGCTGTGGACACATGCTGCCTCTCACCGCAAAAGACACCATCCCACAATACTGTACACTTGCTTGCTGCTGATGCCCCTACAAACATGCATCCGGCACAGGCTGTGTGACTGTCAAGATGCAGACCATTACTGGTGAAATGCAGCGCCGTGCTGACCTGACAATACGAGGGGGCATCCCCCGATTCGTTATCGCCATGTAGTAGCTCATCCAGCAGATGACGTCACACCCTTTGTGGAATTGGCTGCACTGTCGGTCACACATACACAGAGGCATGAACTTGGATGCAATGGCTCATCACAAGCCCTTGGGCTGGAGGACTTCAAACTGCAGGGATGGTACACAAGAGCCTTGGAATGTCACTCATACACTTCTCAACATCACCCACATCCACCAATCATAGTGGCATGCTGCTGACCCATCCCAAATACTCAGAGACGTGCAACAGAGCCAGGAAGTAATCGGACATGGCCTAACAGCATGTGTACACCACACGTGAATGCATGCTGCTGGGAGTGTGTACACAGTACATGTCCATCCCATTCACATGCAGATTGCCAGCACATTGAGCAATGTGTAGTCTGCCCACATCTACTGTCCATTGTCAGGTGGACCAACACATAGATCACAAGGCAACAAATCTTTGTGGGTGGACTCACTGTGTCCAACACTGCGCAGCCCTCAACGTACTCGCCCTGTGAATGGCTCACCCCGCAATGGAGGTCACATTCAGTGCCACTATCTCTCACACACATCCCTATCACAAGGCATGGTGTGTCCAATAGACAGGGCTGAGTTTGTGCATTTCAGGAGAGACCTGAACAAAACACACATGTAACCCACTGTACAGTCAGTGTTGTCTCCTTCTAGGATTGTGCGGTCAATGTGCAGCCCAGGTCTGCTGCGACTGAGAAGGCCAGCAGGGACCCAGCCAGCTAATTCACACAAGCAATGACTGCCCTGAGTCCTGCATTGCCAAGTGGCTGCGTAACTGGATGTGTGACATGGAAATGCCATGTACCACCACTCGTGAGAGACATGCATGGGAAAGCGCCAGAGAGCCTACATACCCCTTACACCTGTAGTTAGCATGGTAAGCACTGCATGTTGGAGCCCCACAGGCTCAGAATCATAGTGCTGCGGATCAACGACATGTGTGTCCCCCACATGCACTCCCACACACACTGTAGTTGTCTTACACACACAACTTTTGCTATGAATAGCCTTGGGCAGTGTAGTGTGCGTGGAGCTCGGAATCCATGATCTCCAGCTCCTCGCTGGTGAGTGGACCTGGACATATCTTCAGAGTCGTCGACATGTAGGTGGACATGTGGCAGCAGCGGCAGGTGTCGTTGAGGGATGCCAGGCAGCAGTCCCTGGAAGCTGTGGTAATGCCGGTCTCCCTCCCACACTCACATAGCCCCGTGGGGCTGTTCCAGTGGGTCCAAGCTGCTGCAATTGGTGTAGCATGTCTGCCTACTTCAAATGCACACAATGGCCTGCACCAAGCTGTCCCGGTACGCTTACCTCTATCGTCGAACACGCAGGATGCAGTCGCGAGGGCCATTGGAGTTGGCTTCAAGGGCCTGGTCCATGGCGGGTACAGTCAGCTGGTGCCATGTGGAATGCACAGTTGAATATGCGCCATGCATTTGCAGGTGTGGCCATGATTTGTGTGTGGGAGCATGTCCACACTGGACAGGGCCACTTCATGCTGTGTGCATAGGCATTGACGGCCAGTGCTCAGCCTCCACATGTCTGTTGGCACATCATCATGTACACATTAGCATGGGAGCATGGGATGTGCATATGCACACACATGCCATATTTCTCAATGTACATCTCCCACTTGGCACGTGCAACGTTACGTGTCACTTGTGATGTGTGTTTGCATTCACACAGCTGTGTTGTCATGGAGTTGTCAATGTGTACACCTGTCAATGTGTGTTGGAGGTGTGATACGTACAGTGTTGTACATTGGGTGAACTAGGGACATCATTGACTGTCTCATATCCCATTGTGCAACAGGACCCACTTGTTTTGGCCGCTCAGCCTGTGTACATTGTGTTGTTGGTGTGTGCCATACTCACCCAGCCTCGGAAGCTGTGTCTGGCACAGCAGCTAGGTATATTGCTGTGGTGTTGTCGCCTCCCACCTATGCAGTCTGAAACCATCATGATGCCTTTCAAGCTATTAGGGCCTAAATCCCCATGTGCATGCTCATAGCAATGGTTTGTGTCAGTAGCCATTGCTATTGGTAAGGGGACCTGTGTAAGAGTATTGTGGCTGTGCTGTCCCTACTTGTCAGCTGTTCTGTGATTCTATTGCTTTGTCAGTAATTTTAGTTATGTGTATGTGAAAGTGCCATGTGGTGTGTTGCATTGACATGTGTCCACTTCCATCTGTCCTAGGAGGAGACCAAACATACATCGCCCCTACCAATTGCTGTCAGACATGGAGGATGTGGAGGTCATTCGTAAATTCCGGCTGGACCGACCCACCCTGCATCACCTATGTGCCATGTTGGAACCCCACCTTCGTCCTCGCAGGGTGTATCCAACAGCATTCACCCCCACGGCTAAGGTGATGGCTGCACTGCATTTTTTCGCTACCGGATCTTTCCAACACACAGTAGGCAGTGGAGGTGGAATGTCCCAACCCTTGTTCAGCATGGTGCTATGGGATGTCCTGTCAGCTATGATGCTGTACAGGAACCGGTACATCCTATTCCCCAGGGCTCGTGATTTGGTGGCAGTGAAGGGTGCTTTCTATGCCCTTGGACGCATCCCCCACGTTGTTGGTGCAATTGATTGCACCCATGTTGGCCTTGTTGCACCACAGGCCATGGATCACATCTATAGGAACCGGAAACATTTCCACTCCCTGAATGTGCAAGTGGTGTGCCTGGCGGACATGATCATCACACACGTGTGTGCGAAGTTTCCCGGTTCCACCCATGACTCGCACATCATGCGCCACAGCATCCTCCCACGAATGATGTCCAATCTTCAACAGGACCGTGCATGGATTGTTGGTGAGTATGCATACTCGTGTAGCGTGCTGGGTGTGACATGCTGTCTTGTATCCTGTTGGAATTGCAAGGATTCTCTGTGTTTTTTCACACCCAGGTGACTCGGCATATCCTAACGGGCCTTGGCTGCTGAGCCCACTACGTAATCCCAGGACACCAGCTGATGTCAGACACAATGAGGCACATGGGAGGACCAGACGTGTGGTGGAGCGGACTTTTGGACTCCTGAAGTCCAGATTCAGATGCCTGGACCGCACCGGGGGTGCACTGGCATACTCCCCACAGAAGGTGTGCCAGATAGTTGTGGCATGCTGCATGCTGCACAATCTCGCTATTCGCAGGCAGATCCCCCTGATAGTGGATGACGGTGATCAGCCAGAGCCCCCGCCTGCAGACCAGGCCGTGTCCAGTGATGAGGACAGTGGAGAGGAGGAAGCAGTGAATGAGCGTCACTAGCTCATCGCCCGCTACTTCACTTGACGGTGAGTGACCACGTACGTCGGCTGATGTTGCTGTAGTTGTGTAGGTGTATGTGTGCATTGTCACGGCGGCCTATTGTTCACTGAGTGCTGTGTGGCAATGGTCCATGTCCAGGGTAGTATGCCACTGACAGTGGCTGTGGCATTGTGCCCTGTTGCTCTGTGAGATGTGTGTACATTGCTTGAACTTGATGACAAGTACTGTGTGATGAGTGTGTGACACACACATTCAATGGACTCTTGTTCTGTTTTTCACCCCTAGGTCCCTACAGCCTCTCCTGGCCTATCGACATACCACACTCCTGTTGCATTACTGATCATGGTGACGGTTGCACATCCTTGAAGTGCCACAGAGCAGATACAACAGAATGTGATCCAGGTGTATTTATTTTGAACAGTGACGTGTTTGTGGGCAAGGGGATGACAAAAGTGGTGCATGCTGGAACAATGAGTTGACGGACATGTCCGCGTGATGGCCAAGGTGTACCCATGTTGTTCTGGGTCCACAGTCCGACAGACACATGCCATTCACATAGCAGTGTGGGGTAGGATAGTAGTACAAGTGAATGCAGTAGATGGCCACCGTGGCTGGCTGTCTCACTGGCGTTTGGAGCGTGCAAAGTCATCTCTGGACACCTGTTTCCTCTTCGGACGCCCCCTTCCACGTTTGAGAGGGGGGGTTGTGTTTGTGGGCTGCTGGTGGTGGCTGAGGATTGCCCACTCGCTGTGGACGCAGGGGAACTGGATGTTGCACGGACATGCGCCCCAGCAGGTGGTGTGGTTGGCCTTGATTGGGCCCTCACCGCCACCACTAGCTGGCCCATGAGGTCGACAAGTTTGCCCATACGGGTCACGAATTGGCCCATATGGGCGTCCATGGACCTCAACACCCCAAGGACTTCCCGCGTATCAGCAGATGACCGGGCCCATTGTCCCTGGGCCTCTTCATAGGCCCCAAGGACTCTGGTGATTTGCGGCAGGGCTTGGCTCCCAGGCTCTGATGGCGTTGGCCTGACCCTGCTCCTCCCACCTGAACTGCTGCCACCGACCTGCCCACTCGCCACAGTGGTCATCCGGGGCCTCGTTGTGGCTCCCAGGGTCGATGTCGACGTGCGTGCAGCCCCTTGCGCAGGGTGAGTGGTCAGGGAGGCCCTGGTGGTGGTGGTGGTGGTTGCGGTGGTGGTGGTGGCCGCAATGACCGTGGCAGCAGGGGCCTGGGACTGGTCACCAGCCCTGGGAGATGGGTTGGTGGGTAGGAGGGGTCCTGGGGAGCGGTTGAGCCCTGCCACACCAGATGTGCCTGGTCGGGAGTCCTCGTCCGAGGAGGTGTCCAGGTCTTCCACATCCATGAGTCTGGCTGGAGGGCTTGTGGACTGGCTGTGATGACTGCTGTCTCCCTCTCCAGCATCATGCTGTTCGTCACCTGTGGGGCGGAGACGAAAGGTTATTGTGTTGCAACTTCCAAGGTTTGTGTTAGATGTCTGACATTCACAGTTGGTGCACAGTTGTGCACTGATTTCCCAGATGCGTGTGTATGGCTCTGCAATGTGTGTGCGTGATCAAGGCAATGGAATGGTGTGATGGGTGCACATGGCATGGGACGGATTTGGATAGCCAATCGGTGTGTGTTGCAGTACCCCTACATTTTTTGGCTTTGGCGGAAACAGGGTACAGCCCCCTCAACGCTTTTAAGGTGAAATATGGTTTTGGGGTTCAAATGGAACGCTTAGGAACGCAGATGGCAAAAGGGGTACAGCCCCTCAACGCTTTTGAGGTGAAATATGGTTTTGGGGTTCAAATGGAACGCTTAGGAACGCAGATGGCAAAAGGGTACAGCCCCCTCAACGCTTTTGAGGTGAAATATGGTTTTGGGGTTCAAATGGAACGCTTAGGAACGCAGATGGCAAAAGGGTACAGCCCCCTCAACGCTTTTGAGGTGAAATATGGTTTTGGGGTTCAAATGGAATGCTTAGGAACGCAGATGGCAAAAGGGGTACAGCCCCCTCAACGCTATTGAGGTGAAATATGGTTTTGGGGTACATACTGTGACATATGGGTGCAGGAGGGGACATGTGTTTTGGCCACACGACACTGCAGAGACAAAGGTGTGTGTATGTCTGACATACCAAGCATATCTGCTCACTGTTATAATTTAGGGACATTACACTGCAAGCATTGTAGTGAGTGAGTAATGGTTGTGTGCCACACAACGTATTGCAGATGGGACAATTCCTTGGTGTGCGTGCTACCCTCAGCCACGTGCAGCAATGCAGTGCTCTTGGTGTGTTGACTATATTAGGTATGTTGTAAATCACAGTGTGACGTGCACTTCAGACACTACAGACACATTATTGGTCATCGTTAGGAATCTTTGCTGAACTACTGTATATGGGACAACTGATTAGATGATATACCTTTCATGACACTGGGGCTGAAAAGATGTGATGGATGAGACATTGAATGTGCATTGTGTGGCTGTGTGGTTCATGGGTCCAGTGGTGTATGTGACATTACTGTGGTTCCACTCAGTTACATTGAGACAAGATATACTTACATGGGTGATGTTGTACGATGTCAACGGAACAAGCAGACACGACTACATGGACAAGACTTCAATGGTGTTGCTGATGTGTGTGATGACTGGCACAGTGCACGGCATGTGGGTCAGTACTCCAGTGAGACTTGTGCATGCAGACGTGACTCCTTACGTGTTAGTGTATTTGTGATGGCTCATGTGGGCTATGACTCTGTAATTCATGTCCGTGTGCACATTAGTCACATGATTATGACAGGGAGCAGTGCTACCTGTTCCTCTGCTACGTGACATGTCCCAAATGTTAATTGTAGTACAGTCCTCATGCCTACAGACACCCCGCCCTGTACAGTAGTCTACCTACTTGTTGGTTTGTATGGAGCAATGCAATGGCTGTCACATGGTTATGAGAGGGAGGGGTCCTCCATCTTGCTGGTCTGTGGGAGTGGGGGCCGTGTTGTGAGTTGTGGTGAAGGCTTACCATCCACAGACACCTCTCCATGTAGGGAAACATATCTACCTGTCGGGTGAAGGTGTGCACTGCAATGGCTGACACATGGGTGTGGGGAGTGCTCCATCTTGCTGCGCTGTAGGACTAGGGGCCTGGTGGTGGTTGTACTTCTGCAGTCCCCCCTCCGATCCTCGGAGTTTGTGGTAAGGCTACTTACCTGTTACTTGTTGGTTAGTGCAGCTATGGCTGACACATGAGTGTGGGTGTGGGGAGTGCTCCTTCCGGCACATCTGGGGTACAGAGGGACCTGGTGGGAGTTGTGGTGCTGGTTGACTGTACACATGCCCCCATGGTTTTGTTTGTTGGTACCTTTGGGCTGAGTGTGTGGGAGTGTCTGTTGCATGTGTGAGAGATGTCTTATGTATTGTGTACTGGACATGGGGGTGTTTGGCCCTCGGTGCTATGGCATTCTGGTAGTGCATGACAATACATAGCGGTGTGCTGGTATACATTTGTTTGTACTTACCAGCCTCCACTCCCCCTGGTATTCCGGGGAGACTCTCCGGATGCAGAATGCCTCGCACCTTCTCCTCCCACGCCTTGAAGGTCTTGAATAGCGCTGGATTTCCACCACCAGTCGTGGCAGCCAGCTCACGATTCTTGGCCTCCTTCTTCCTGACCACGCTTTTCAGGTCGTGCCACCTCTTTGTGATTTCGCCCCGGTTGCGTGGCACGTTCCCAACTGCATTCACCTGGTCTACGATCCTGCTCCACATTCTGTTTCTGGTGGCTACTGGTGTCTGTTGGACCTGGTTCCCATAGATTTGTGGGTGCACCTTGATGATCTCATCGACCATGACCGTCAACTCAGTGGCAGTGTACTTTGGCATTCTTTGTGTTGCCATGGTGTGTGGTTTGCTATTTGTTGAGCTGGTGTGGTGGTTGTGTGGTGTGTGATGTGCAGGGGGTTCGTGGTGCCGTTGTTTCAGTGGTGATGGTGGTAGTGGTGGTGATGTGTGTGATGTGTGCGTGCGTGTGGTGTGCTGCTTTCCTTTGTGTCTCTCTGTGTTGTCTGATGGCGTCTTCGCTTTGTCCTAGTGCAAGGGATTGTGGTCTGTGAGGAGGCTGCTTTTGTACTGACCTATGTGGGTGTGTCATGATGGTCTGTCGTTTTCTGGTGTGTTGTGTCTGTTGTCCTGGGATTTGTAGTTTTTTAGTTTTGGCAGGGGGCATGTGTCATTGGGATGTGTTCTGTGTTTGGGTATTTTGGCGTAGTTTGCTGTGTGGACTTGTTGGCCATGTTGTGTGTATTTCTTTGTTCCGCCAATGATTTCCGTGCACGGACGTGGCCGCCAGGCCTTCCGCCGTGTCAGTTATTCATCGCTGTTGTTAACCGTGGCGGGCGGGGAATATGTGGATTTTCCGCGCTCATGTCGGGGAGATCATAATTTCACGGTCGTTATCTCTGTCGTCAGAGCGGGTGGATTTGGGTTTTCGTGCAGGATTGCGTCCGTGGCGGACGGTTAATATTCTACTCGGACATGAACGGGCGGAATTTTGTGTGATTTTACCGCCGGGGGCGGAGGTTGCTTCGCGACTTCATAATTACTCGGTCGGTATTCCCATGGTGCAGGCGGGCGGTTTTCTCATGCTATCGTAGAGGGCGGATTATTTAACGCCGGTTATCGTAATGGGCCCCTTAGTGTTTAATAATTACTATTGTTTAATAATTTTTGTGTATATTAGTTCCGTAGCGGGTTGTGGGTTTATAGGGGAATAGGGTGGGAAGTAATTTAATTTGCATTATAAAAATTAATAATGTATTAATTAATAATTTATTGTTTAATAATTACTATTGTTAATTAAGTTAATTAATTTATTATTAAATATATAAAAAGTGAATGATAATCTTTTTTAATTAATTGATAATTATGCAAATTGTTTAATTTTTTTATCAATTAGTAATTAATTACATATTAATTATTAAAAATTAATTTATTAATATGTTAATTATGTACATTTTTTTTGTAGTGTGTTGAGTGTTGATAGGGGAGTAGGGTGGGAATTAAGTTTAATTCAAATTTTAATAATTTTCAAATATTATTTATTCAAAGTTATTTTATAGTGTTAATTGTGTTAATTAATTTAGATATGATGGTTATTAATTTGATTGTTAATTGTAATTAGCTAATTAATTAAATGTTAATTAATTATGTTCAATCATTAATATTTTACACTATTGGAGGTGACGTTTATAGGGGAAAATGTTGGAAGGTAAATATATTTTTATTAATTAATTATTTGTTAATTAACTTTAATGTTATTGTAGGAGTGGGTCTACTCAATTATTCCCCTACGCTACCCAACACTTTCCCTACTGTTGCACTCACTGGAGTGGGAATAGTAATTTGTACCCACCCGCTATCCAACACTTTTCCTACTGTTCCACTCACTGGAGTGGGAATAGTAATTTTTACCTTCCCGCTATCCAACACTTTCCCTACTGTTCCACTTGCTGGAGTAGGAATAGTAATTTTTACCCACCCGCTATCCAACACTTTCACTACTGTTCCACTCACTGGAGTGGGAATAGTAATTTTTAGACTCCCGCTATCCAACACTTTCCCTACTGTTCCACTCACTGGAGTGGGAATAGTAATTTTTACCCTTCCGCTACCCAACACTTTCCCTACTGTTGCACTCTCTGGAGTTGGAATAGTAATTTTTACCCTCCCGCTATCCAACACTTTTCCTACTGTTCCACTCGCTGGAGTGGAAATAGTAATTTTTACCCTCCCGCTATCCAACACTTTCCCTACTGTTCCACTCGCTGGAGTAGGAATAGTAATTTTTACCCACCCGCTATCCAACACTTTTCCTACTGTTCCACTCGTTGGAGTCGGAATAGTAATTTGTACCCACCCGCTATCCAACACTTTCCCTACTGTTCCACTCGCTGGAGTAGGAATAGTAATTTTTACCCACACGCTATCCAACACTTTTCCTACTGTTCCACTCGCTGGAGTCGGAATAGTAATTTGTACCCACCCGCTATCCAACAAATTCCCTACTTTTGCAGTTGTTGCAGTGTGAATACTAATTTTATTCCCTTAGCTATGCAACGTTTTTAATTTTGTTATATTTAATGTAGTGTAAATTATTAATTAACATAAACAAATTTACTTTAATTATTTAAATTATTATATATTATTTATTTTTATATTTATATAATATGTTTATATATATATGTAAATATATTTTTTATAATGTTTTAAATATTTTATAATTAAGATTAATAATTATTTTATATTATTAAGTAAATATATATATATTAAAAAAAGTAATTGTTTTTTTTTTACATTACATTTATTATTTTTACATTTTAAGATTTTTTACATTATTTTAACTATGTTTTATTTAATTGTGTTTATTATTTAATTACTTTTATATTATTTTTAATACATTTAAAAAATTCGATATTTTAGTTAACTATATTTTAAACATCGATATTTTGTACTCGATATTTTAGTACTTACCTGTTTGTAGATAGGGACTCGATATTCTGTCCCTTGATATTTTGGCATCGATATTCTGGACAGTCGATATTCTGTCCCTCGATATTTAGTCACTGAACCCTAAGTCACGTATCAGAAAACTGCAGGCTGGGCAGAACTCCACGGCACAGATTCTGCATAACATCCCCCGGCACATCTCTGCTCGTCAAATATTGATTTCCCTCCACTGGCTACCGGTAGTCCATTGCATCTCATTTAAAGCCCTCTGCATGGCTCATAGGGCATCCCAGACAAAAGCACTGCAATCTTGCATCCCTTGATCACTCCCTACACACCTAATAAAACTTTGCATTACACCAATGCATGCTTGGCCGTCGTCCCTACCAAAAAAAGAGCCAGCATGGAGGTCGTTCCTTCAGATATAACGTTGCCAATCTTTGGAACTCCCTTCCCCTTACTTGGCAGACAGCTAATAAGGGACTCCCTTTCCGGAAACTTCTAAAGACTGTCTTTTTGACAACAGCCCCATCTAGATCCCTTTGGCTAGTCTGTGTCGCTCTGACAGCACTGGTATGCCCAAGGATAGCTTTGCGCTCTACAAAAGCTACATAGACAGATAAGGAGCTATCATTTACATTCATTTTCATAAAAAGTGAAGACCTATTTAAACTTCACAGGAAATGAAAAAGAAAATTGAAGTCACTTTAAAAGGGATTTATTTACAAATTAGTCCAAAACAGATCATTAGCTTATACAATATTTAATTTTTAGACATTTTTATTACATATTTAAAAAATCTAGAAGTCAATATTTCAAAATAAGGTCAAATAGAACATTGGTATGAATTACAAATAGGATGCAGAATATACAGCAAGTTTGTTCCATGAAGGAAAATCCCTACTCTAAATTAAGGAAAGGTAGGTTGAGAAAGACATTTGGTTTGCACAAGTAAAGTAAGGTGTCGCTTCAGAAACCCAAAAGAAGGTTTCTGATGAAAGAATAGGATTGCATAGGCATAAAGCCTTAGCACTCAAATCGTGAAGAATTGCAGCGGTGAGAAAGATTTTCTCATTCAAAGCCAGTGAGCATCTCTCTAATAGAGATTGTGTCCAAGAGACAGTAAACAGGGGAGCCATCCTCTGGTCTAAGGGACACACACTAATATAATTCAACAAAACGTTAGTTGCAACATTTCAGTTTGTTCCCACTCTCATGAACCAATCATTTTCTACCAAGATCTGGGAGCCGATAAACTCCCGCATTTCTCATACTATGACAATGGTGCAGACATGACTATATCCTTGAGTTGTTACACTGGACAGAATCTTGTAGTTCAGACAGCTCTTACCATGTGTTGTGATTCGTGACATCTTCCTCTCCTCCTGGTGAGAACCTCGCTATCAGGGGCCATATTACGCATGACTGCGCCGGCGCTAGTTGTCGATGTGCGCCAGAGTATGTTTGTGTTTTCTGTGAGTTTGCGTCTGTGCACTAATACAATATGCGCACAGATGCAAACGCACATAGACACAGAGCTCAAAGTCTGCCCCAACATCACTGCGCATTACAAACCAATCCTCTGTAATGCGATCGGGCGCATTCTCTGGCGCACATCGACAACTAGCGCATGCGCAGTCATGCGTAATACGGCCCCAGTTGTCAGATTCCTAACAAATACCTATTCAGTAGCTACCAGAAGGCTTCTGGATAAAGACAGCATCTGCAGTGGGAAGTAAAAGAAAAGCATCTCATGCAAAAAATACCATGAAAATATATGAGCAGGCCTCTTAGCCTTAAACGTATAACATCAAAAGTCAAAATGGGATTAATATTGGGCTAACTTAATTCATTACAAGGTGCTAACTGAGTGTTTGCTTATAATAGCTAAGTGTGGTTGCCTACTAAATGTGCACCTCTTACTTAATATGGTTAGTTGCACATTGTTAATAAAAGCCTTTAATTTGCAAAATGAAAAATGACACTCTGTCAAGCGGATTCCTGAAGGGAGGAGTGGAGGGCAGCGCCTTGGATTATATACCTAATTAGTGCCCTGCGCTGCTTCTTTTGTTCCTGCCATCTGCTGACTCGCTTTCACGGAGAAGTGAGGGGGATCGGGCAGACAGAGGCAATTATGTCGCAGCACATCATCTGTTCTATAATCCGCAGGATTCGTTTGTGGACTGCTTAACCACAGCGTTGAAAACCCGTGCCTTTGATGATCCCGGGGTGGGGTGCAAGACGGACGGCAGTTGCTGTTTTCATCTTTGTCTTTATAGGGAGTTGTCGAATACCTTTGATTTCTGCTCACCCAGCTGACCTGACTGCGTTTTTTTATTTTTCATTTGCTCTGTACAAGGGAGCAGTTGCTATAGCAGTGATTATTGTATAACGTTTGTTACTATATGTTTTTCCCTAGGACTATTGAATGGGTTTGCAAAAAGGCTGAAGTACATAATGTATTTTATGCAACTGGCTGAGTAGACTCACTAGAAAAGCCATAAAAGCAGCGCCTTTGATGCTTTCACTTTGACTTCTTATCAGGCTTATGCAGCTGATTGAGCGGTTCCTGTTTCTGGCTGCAGCACCGGAGCCTTTTCAATACTGGTAATATTACGGCAACATTTGGGGCTCTATAAGCGTGTGCGTCCCATACGTTTTGGACCGGGCCCTTTAATGGTGTTCTGTCCAGTGTGTTTCCTTGGATGCCTTTTTGTTCATGCGCATTGCCAGTACGTATTTTTCCTTGGCAAGAAGGCTTCAGTATAACAATTAATTTTATTCCGATAGTTTACGAGTTGTCCCTAGCACACTGGAATAGTCCTTGTCTCCGAGGTTTGCAGTTTAGGTTTGAGTCACGTTTTCGCTCACAATTCATATCTTACCTCTTGAGGCGTTTTTTAATGTGGACTATTTGGGGCACTTTAAAGGTGAGCCATATAGTATCTTTTGTCGGTCTTTGTTTTATGCCGGATGCAGTTTCTTCTTTATCTTTATTGGAGCTGGGGTACATGGATCAGGGGGTTGAATGCTGACTGCAAAGAAATGCCAGAGTGTGAATCCCACAAGTCATGGTGTGGTATGGCAGTGGGCCATCAGTTTGAGGCTTGCGCTCCTGTCTAGTGATTAATGTCCTTTCATTTCTTCATGCAGTAGGTTTGGGAGCAAACAATGTACCAGGCCATGGACCTTTACTCCTAGTTCTGTTTCTTCACTAAGCATCGTTGGTAAGTTTGTTGCCTTTTGCAGCTGGACCAAAAAGGAAATAGCGTGTGCAGGTAAGAGGGACCTGCTCTGCTTCATGCATTTCCAGGTTTTGTCGAAACACAAATATGCGCGTGCATGTATCACGTGCCTCCGCCACTGTCGCTACTTTATAGGGCGTTACCAACAAAGGGATTTAGGCTTTAAAAAAAAACACATTTTTTTCGGACTTTAATGGAAGAAACCACGTTCGCCATAATAGGTTGTCAGATATGTTGTGGTTGTTCGTGAAGCAGGGGTCAAAGAGAGGGATAAGTGAAGGGGATACGCCCTCACTTAACTCATACTGGTCTTCAACCTACTGTTTTAGCCGCCCCCTAAAGCCACTCAACAGTAGGAAACCAGAAGAGTCCAGACCCAGGCCCATCCAGCGAAACTATGAAAGATGAGCAGCTTCCGTTGGTGAAAGAGTTGCTGCAGCCCGCACAATCACATGGAAAGGATTGGAACTGCAGAGGATTTCTGAATCACCCCCTACCCGCAGAGCACACCAATAGCAGTTCCCTGAAAAGAAAGCGAACAGAACTCATGCATTTTCGTGCCTAGTCACAAAAGGCATCACTGGGGATCTCCCTGGGACAGCACCCTGAGAGTACTCATGAACCTGCTTTCAAGGAGGATGAGTCCTGCGTGGCCAATAACATGGGAAGCATTCACAATTCTGTGGTTGGGACACTCCCGGGATCTTCACAGAAGTTCATGACTTCCTCCACTGGAGGGCTATGCTAATCTGGGCATGGTGGGAGAACAAAGTGTAATGGTTTCCCCTTACCCAGTACAGGTTTCGGATGAATGTGGGTTTGAATGGGGCACCATCACAAGGGCCATCAAGGGGGGCTATTAATGAAAAGATTCCTCTGCAACAAGAAACATAAGCAAGGTCTTATATATGGACTGCCACCTTAGTAACCCCAACAAACAGCTTAGGTGCCCCAGTGAATGCTGCACAACCTGCGCAGAATGGGTGGGCACCATCCTCAGTTTTTCAGGTAGCCAGCCCTGCAGCCCAGGCGTGGAGGATGCAGCAGAGTGGGGGACAGCCTTATGTCCAGGGATCTGCTCAATTAAACTTAAACGCAGGTTCTGATTATCAAAAAGAATAACAGATCATCACTGAGGGAGGGCGGGTGAAAAGGGATGTGGGTCCATTTAGCCACGGCCCCTGGTTTTGTGGGTTGCCCAATGATGTTAGTAAGCAGATTTCTGAAGTTGAAGCCTTGGGCCTATCATTCAAACCTACTGGAACATAAGAATGGGTCTCTGTTGACTCGACTTTCATTCTCTATGGTGTGTCAATTGACCTTAGCCAAGTTGGGTGTGGCCACAGAAGGTTTTTCATCCCACTTATTCAGGATTGGGGCAGCTACATCTGCAATGGCGATGGGATTGCACCCTTTTCAAATTAAGGAAGTGGGGCAAAGGAGGTCTTGCTGTTTTAAGCCCTACAACCAGCCCACATTTGTCTTAGCAAAGTTTGCCAAAGTGGGTACAGCAATCAAGATCAAAATGCCTGGCATAACAATGGTCTCCCTGTCATCTTCACATGGGGGAATTGCCAAAATCCATGCTCACGTAGTGCTGGCAAGGCCATTCTTTCATAAGGTGGACAGCAGAAATATTTAAAGATCTAGTGTCGATCAGTTGGTCTCAGACAGCAGGCATTGAGCAGCGGTTGGCAAAGAATAGAGCTCGCGGCTCCCGTCCTGTCATAGCAAACTTAGTTTGCATTTTGAAAGAGAGAGCAGGAAACCTGCTCTCTCTTTCAAAATGCAAACCCAATTGCTTTTCCACATGGGGCGCAGCATGTTAGCTGCTCCCCATGTGGAAAAGCAATGCCGGCTCCCATAGGACACGGGGAGCCGGCGGGACTGTGGGGGCATTGGGGACCCCCCACAGTCCCCAACCAGAGGCCAGGCCCCGGGGGATGGGGTCCCCGGGGCCATAAGTGGCCAGGGAGGGGGCCACGCAGCCCCTCTCCCCAAATTATTAAAAAAAAAAAAAAAATGTAAGGTAAGGCCGGCCCCGGGGGATGGGGTCCCCGGGGCCTTAAATGGCCTGAGGAGGGGGGCCATGCAGCCCCCCTCCAAAAAAAAAAAAAAAAAAATTGAGGGCATGCCCCGGGGGATGGGGTCCCCGGGGCCAATACAGGCCCAGGGAAGGGGGGCCACGCGGCCCCCTTCCCGTTTTTTTTTTTTATTTAAAACATAAAATGCTCAGTGGCCAAGGGAAGGGGGGCCACGCAACCCCCCTCCCAATCAAAAAAAAAAAAAGACCGGCATCGTGCCGGAGGCCCCGCCCCCCTCCCTGCAACAGTCTGCAAACGCGCCCCCTGGCGCGTTTTGAGAAGGAAGTAATTCCCCTTGAATACTGGGGGTCCCTGGGGGCAAACTAGCCCACCAGGAACCTCCAGTATGCGCCAGGGGCTGCGTTGCAGAGAGGTGTACAGAGGCCACGCCCCTTTTACACCTCTCTGCAACGCAGCTCTGTGGCGCTTTTGGAAGTACATGGTGGGCTAGTTGGACTCCAGGGACCCTCAGGATTCAAGGGGACTTAATCCCCCAACTTAAAACGCGACACGGGGCGCGTTTGTACAGTGGTGAAGGGAGGGGCGGGGCTTCAGGTGACATGTGTGCAAACAGGCCCCGTGGCGTGTTTTAAGATGGGGAATTAAATCCCCTTCAATCCTGAGGGTCCCTGGGGGCCAACTAGCCCAACAGGTACGTCCAGAAAGCGCCACAGAGCTGCGTTGCAGAGAGGTGTAAAAGGGGTGTGGCCTCTGTACACGTCTCTGCAACGCAGCCCCCTGGCGCATACTGGAGGTTCCTGGTGGGCTAGTTGGCCCCCAGGGACCCTCATGATTCAAGGGGACTTAATCCCCCAACTTAAAACGCGCCACGGGGCGCGTTTGCACAGATGTCACCTCAGGCCCCGCCCCTCCCTTCACCATTGTGCAAATATTCCTCTAAAATCAGCCGAACTACGAATTCCGATTTACTCACCTGTTATCAGGAGAGAACCCAGTGCTGCATCTTTTAGCCCAGCACTGATCCTGAAAAGTAATTTTACCCGTACTTACCAGTAACTTGAATTTCCTTCCATAGGATATCATTGCCTGCTTTTGCTGAAAAAGTTTCGAAGTGTCGATTTTTGAAACATACAAATATTCCTCTAAAATCAGCCGAACTACGAATTCTGATTTACTCACCTGTTATCAGGAGAGACCTCAGTGCTCCATCTTTCAGCCCAGTACTGATCCTGAAAAGTAATTTTAACCGTACTTACCAGTAACTTGAATTTCCTTCCATAGGATATCATTGACTGGTTTCACTTGGAAATTCTTCTAAGTGTGCAGTTTTGGAACTTTATAATATTCCTCTAAAATCAGCCGAAATACGGATTCCGATTTACTCACCTGTTATCAGGAGAGACCTCAGTGCTGCATCTTTCAGCAAAGTACTGGTCCTGAAAAGTAATTCTAACCGTGCTTACCAGTAACTTGTATTTCCTTCCATAGGAATCCATTGTCTGGTTTTCAGCAGAAAAGTTTCAAAGTGTCGATTTTTGAAACATACAAATATTCCTCTAAAATCAGCCGAATTACGAATTCCGATTTACTCACCTGTTATCAGGAGAGACCTCAGTGCTGCATCTTTCAGCCCAGTATTGATCCTGAAAAGTAATTTTAACCGTACTTACCAGCAACTTGAATTTCCTTCCATAGGCTAACATTGACTGGTTTCACTTGGAAATTCTAAGTGTGGAGTTTTGGAACTTTATAATATTCCTCTAAAATCAACGAACTACGAATTCCGATTTACTCACCTGTTATCAGGAGAGAACCCAGTGCTGCATCTTTTAGCCCAGCACTGACCCTGAAAAGTAATTTTAACCGTACTTACCAGTAACTTATATTTCCTTCCATAGGAATCCATTGTCTGGTTTTCAGCAGAAAAGTTTCAAAGTGTCGATTTTCACAAATTACAAATATTCCTTAAAAAACGCCTGTATGACTTAAACGCATTCTTTCAACTGTTTACAGGAGATGCACCAGTGCTGGATCCAGGATCCAACACTGAGTAAGAAAAAGTAACGATAACACTACTTACCTGCTAAGTGAATTTCCTCCCATAGGATAACATTGGTGATTCTATGTGAAAAAGTTTCTAAGTGTCAACTTTTAAAATACAATAATATTCCTTAAAAATCACTACTGTAACCAAAACGCTTTTACTCAACTGTTTACAGGAGATGTCCCAGGACTGAATCTAGGATCCAGTCCTGTGGTTAGAAAAGTAATCCATAAAGTAACTAATTGCATTTAACTAGAAATTCACATTCAGCTCAATGTTACATTGTGTTTGAAATTGTGTTGCCCATTGCAACAACTGTAACTACTGTACTTAAAACTCTATTGCCTATTTGCAAACTATTTAAACTAAAGTAATTCATTCAGAGAAAGTATATTTTGTAATGTAATGTATAATGTAATTACAATGTAATTTAATAAATAAAATATCTAAAAATAAATAGTTTTAAAAAATGTAGTAAATCAGTATCAAAAAAATAAATATAACAATTAATACATTTAAAAATTGTCATTTACAAAACCTTTGAAATTCACTGAAAAAACCATAGGTTTTAGGGGCGTTATAGTTAGAAATTAGCATTTAAAAAACCTTTGAAATTCACTGAAAAAACCATAGGTTTCAGGCACGTTATAGTTAGAAATTAGCATTTAAAAACCTTTGAAATTCACAGAAAAAACCATAGGTTTCAGACACGTTATAGTTAGAAATTAGCATTTAAAAAACCTTTGAAATTCACTGAAAAAACCATAGGTTTTAGGGACAGTTATAGTTAGTTGGACATTTCACTCGTACAAAACCCGTGAAATTCCCCCGTTATAGTTAGTTCAGCTAACTATAACTCGCGCCCCCGCAATGCACTGCTGATGACGTCACATATTACATCACTCATGACATGGTCAGTGACATCACTGATGACATCACTGATGACATCTCAAATGACATCACTGATGACATCACTGATGACATCATCCATGTGGTAATCTGATGCACCTCCTCACACCCTAATATAACCTTTGATACACCCACTCTAAATTACAGACTGCTATTCGCAAAACCATAGACACTCCAACACCAATAACTACATACCCACTCACTGATTCTTAGGTCTACACACACATCCACTCACTCACCCGTACAGTCACTCATACTTATGGTCACTCAGTACAGGACTATCTTATGCACTCTTACTCCTATATAGACACTAAAACACCGCCACTCATCCATAGAGGTACTCACACACCTAGTCAGTCATGCAAATAATTAAACACACTGCCATTTACTCACCTATACAGTTATATACACACCAGCTCACTTAATCATACAAATACTAGCACATTGTTACGCTCTTATACAATCACTGATACAAGCACACACTAATCCATACAGCCACTATCACAATCGCTCACTCTCGCTAATAGCTATTTATATACTCCAACACACATATATACTGCCTTTCACATATGTAGTTACTCACACATGTACCACTGGGACATACATTCACTCACTAATACACTCTTACACACACTTACCCACCCATACAGTCTATCACAGATGCACTCTTGAAACCATCCACCCAGTGAATCACCCACTCACACATCTATGCACAGAGTCGCACACACCCCTCCCACACAAACACTCAGGCACCCATACAGATACTCAGACAACCATTCAATAACTCATATACACACTCATGTAGCTATTCACAAACACATGCAGCCACTTACACAGCAACAGACAGACGGATACAGACATTCACCCAGTTTAGTCACTAACCCATGCATTCAGTAAGATACGTTAAATCACTCACTTATAGAGTCAGTCACGCACCTACTAAATCATCCATACAGACACTTATACACCCACTCATTCTTCAATACGTCTTTTCCTATATATATTAAAAATATTTAAACTTTACAGAAACTCACAGTCACTGCATGATGTCAACAGTGATGTCATTTGAGATGTCATCAGTGATGTCATCAGTGATGTCACTGACCATGTCATGAGTGATGTAATATGTGACGTCATCAGCAGTGCATTGCGGGGCGCGAGTTATAGTTAGCTGAACTAACTATAACGGGGGAATTTCACGGGTTTTGTACGAGTGAAATGTCCAACTAACTATAACTGTCCCTAAAACCTATGGTTTTTTCAGTGAATATATATATATATATATATATATATATATATATATATATATATATATATATATATATATATATATATATCTACTGGCGGTCGCCAGTAGATAGTTATAGTTAGGACCTATTTTCCATAGAAAATCTGCAACATTCTATTTGAAATAACTCTTGCATCGGTTGACGAATCTTCGCGAAATTTTCAAACTTTATGGCCCGCTCCGGTCCGCTCCTACCCTGAAAGTTTCGGGGTGATTCGTCAAGCGGGGGCCGAGAAAAAGGGGGTCCCAAAACGTGTTTTCCCTATTCATTTTCCCATAGGAAACTTTAGCCACGGCTACAGCCCGAACTGCTGAACGGAATTACACAAAATTTGGCAAAGAGGTAGTTCTTGGTTCAGAAAGAACCCTTTTGTTAAATGGTGTAAATCCGTTCAGTAGTTACGGAGAAATTAAAAAAATAAGAGTCAAAAATCAATTTCCCATAGGAAACTTTATGCAAGGCTACAGCTCGAACTGCTGAACGGAATTACACCAAATTTGGCAAAGAGGTAGTTCTTGGTTCAGAAAGAACCCTTTTGTTAAATGGTGTAAATCCGTTCAGTAGTTGCTGAGAAAATCAAAAGTAAAAACACATATATATCTGGGCGGAGCCTAACCACACATGTCATCGTGAGATCTGATTGCCTGTCAGCACTTCATCCTGGAATTGCTGGCAGCCATCTTGGGACCAATATAAATGATAGTACCCCATTGAAATGCATTGTAGTGAATCGAAGATTTTGAGGGTTACCAAAAGGAGAACTATAAAGGGTGATAACAGACTTTAGTTACATTAGAATTCATTTGTTGATGGTACCATACTAATTTCAGGAATTGTGGTGTGTTCTAAGGTGATTTTACCCTGTGAATAACATTCTGCTGGGATATCATGAATCATGTTTGAGAGAAAACTATTTTCACATGCTTGTCCCATACAGATTTGGAAGGTGCTCCAGAAGCTAAAATGAGAGCATATTTTCTGTAAATTCACATTATCTTTCTCAGTCATGTGAGAATGAAGTCTGACATTCTCAGTAAAACATGTACATCCAACAAGGGCAGAGACTGTCAGTTGATTCCTTTGTGTTCTACTGCAGCTTCCCAGAGTGTTCTAAAGAACAACTAGAGTGCTAACAGCCTTACTTATGACAAAAGTATGGCACACCTGAAGCCATCTTGATTGGAATAAACTGGTAACACTTAAAACATTTAATTTAAAAAGGAACAAAATGATGGGGTTCATCTTGTCATAGAAATTATGGTTAGTGCTCTGGAAAGAAAAATTAGGACATGTTTCAAGTGTGATCTCAAATATCTTCCTGTTATATTTCAACAGGAGCAGCCTGTCAGTTGATGCCTTTGTGTTCTACTGCAGCTTCCCAGAGTGTTCTAAAGAACAACTAGAGCGCTAACAGTCTTACTTATGACAAAAGTATGGCACACCTGAAGCCATCTTGATTGGAATAAACTGGTAACACTTAAAACATTTAATTTAAAAAGGAACAAAATGATGGGGTTCATTTTGCCGTAGAAAGAAAAATTAGGACATGTTTCAAGTAATATCTTCCTGTTATATTTCAACAGGAGCAGCCTGTCAGTTGATGCCTTTGTGTTCTACTGCAGTTTCCCAGAGTGTTCTAAAGAACAACTAGAGCGCTAACAGTCTTACTTATGACAAAAGTATGGCACACCTGAAGCCATCTTGATTGGAATAAACTGGTAACACTTAAAACATTTAATTTAAAAAGGAACAAAATGAGGGGGTTCATTTTGCCATAGAAATTATGGTTAGTGCTGCATAAAGAAAATTTAGTGCATGTTTTAAGTGAGATCTCAAATCCTCTTCTATTTCATTAGAAAATTCTGACATGCAGACTGAAACAATCACTTTCAATACCAGCAGTAGACTTCCAGTTAACTCCTTGGTGAGCAGTAGCTTTACTACAGTGATCTAATAAACAACTAGAGTGCTAACATTCTGAATTTATGGCAAATGTGTGACACATCTGAATGCCTTCTTGATGGAATCAAAGTAAAAACTGAAAGCATTTCCTACAGAGGAGACTGCAGTAAATGAGGAAATTAGGAAACTTCATAACAAAGTAGTCTTCCAAGATGGCCACCAGTGAAAAAAGAGCCCAAATGTAGCACAAATATTACCCAGATGTAGCCCACAAATAGCCCAATGACAAAAGTGTGCAAAACACTTTTTATTTTTAGTTTTTTTGCAGTTTTATGTAGTGCAGACTGGTCAGGTATTGGAGCGTTGCATCTTAAAACATGACCCCCTACACTACAAAAACACCACTGCACTACCCTAAACCCTAAAACACTACCCCCAGCATGACCCCCTACACTACAAAAGTACCACTGCACTATCCTAAACCCTAAAACACTACCCCCAGCATGACCCCCTACACTACACAAACACCACTGCACTACCCTAAACCCTAAAACATTACCCCAACACCACTGCACTAACCTAAATCCTAAAACACCACCCCCAGCACGACCCCCTAAACTACCCAAACACCACTGCACTATCCTAAAACATGACCCCTTACACTACACAAACACCACTGCACTACCCTAAACCCTAAAACACTACCCCCAGCATGACCCACTACACTACACAAGCACCACTGCACTACCCTAAACCCTAAAACACTACCCCCAGCACGACCCCCTACACTACACAAACACCACTGCACTACCTTAAACCCTAAAACACTACCCCCAGCATGACCCCCTACACTACCCAAACACCACTGCACTAACCTAAATCCTAAAACACTACCCCCAGCACGACCCCTACACTACCCAAACACCACTGCACTACCCTAAAACATGACCCCTACACTACACAAACACTACTGCACTACCCTAAACCGTAAAACACTACCCCCAGCACGACCCCTACACTACACAAGCACCACTGCACTACCCTAAACCCTAAAACACTACCCCCAGCACGACCCCCTACTCTGCCCGAACACCACTGCACTGCCCTAAACCCTGAAACACCAGCCCCTGCACGACCCCCTACACTGCCCGAACACCACTGCACTGCCCTAAACCCTGAAACACCAACCCTAGCACGACCCCCTACACTGCCCAAACACCACTGCACTGCCCTAAACCCTGAAACACCACCCCCTTCACGACCCCCTACACTGCCCAAACACCACTGCACTGCTCTAAACCCTGAAACACCACCCCCAGCACGCCCCCTACACTGCCCGAACACCACTGCACTGCCCTAAACCCTGAAACACTACCCCCAGCAAGAACTCCTACACTGCCCGAACACCACTGCACTGCCCTAAACCCTGAAACACCACCCCCAGCAAGACCTCCTACACTGCCCAAACACCACTGCCCTAAACCCTGAAACACCACCCCCAGCACGACCCCCTACACTGCCCGAACACCACTGCACTGCCTAAACCCTGAAACACCACCCCCAGCACGACACCCTACACTGCCCGAACACCACTGCACTGCCCTAAACCCTGAAACACCACCCCCTGCATGACCTCCTACACTGCCCTAAACCCTGAAACACCATCCCCAGCACGACCCCCTACACTGCACGAACACCACTGCACTGCCCTAAACCCTGAAACACTACCCCCAGCAAGACCCCTACACAGCCCGAACAACACTGCACTGCCCTAAACCCTGAAACATCACCCCCAGCAAGACCCCCTACACTGCCCGAACACCACTGCCCTAAACCCTGAAACACCACCCCCAGCAAGACCCCCTACACTGCCCGAACACCACTGCACTGCCCTAAACCCTGAAACACCAGCCCCAGCACGACCCCTACACTGCCCGAACACCACTGCACTGCCCTAAACCCTGAAACACCACCCCCTGCACGACCCCCTACACTGCCCGAACACCACTGCACTGCCCTAAACCCTGAAACACCACCCCCAGCATGACCCCCTACACTGCCCAAACACCACAGCACAGCCCAAAACCCTGAAACACCACCCCCTGCATGATCCCCTACACTGCCTGAACACTACTGCACTGCCCTAAACCCTGAAACACCACCCCCAGCACGACCCCCTACACTGCACGAACACCACTGCACTGTCCTAAACCCCGAAACACTACCCCCAGCAAGACCCCCTACACTGCCCGAACACCACTGCACTGCCCTAAACCCTGAAACATCACCCCCAGCAAGACCCCCTACACTGCCCGAACACCACTGCCCTAAACCCTGAAACACCACCCCCAGCAAGACCCCCTACACTGCCCGAACACCACTGCACTGCCCTAAACTCTGAAACACCACCCCCAGCATGACCCCCTACACTGCCCGAACACCACTGCACTGCCCTAAACCCTGAAACACCACCCCCAGCACGACCCCCTACACTGCCCGAACACCACTGCACTGCCCTAAACCCTGAAACACCACCCCCAGCACGACTGCCTACATTGCCCGAAAACCACTGCACTGCCCTAAACCCTGAAACACCAGCCCCAGCACGACCCCCTACACTGCCCGAACACCACTGCACTACCCTAAACCCTCAAACACCAGCTCCAGCACGACCCCCTACACTGCCCGAACACCACTGCACTGCCCTAAACCCTGAAACACCAGCCCCAGCAAGACCCCTACACTGCCCGAACATCACTGCACTGCCCTAAACCCTGAAACACCACCCCCAGCAAGACCCCCTACACTGCCCGAACACCACTGAACTAAACCCTGAAACATCAGCCCCAGCACGACTGCCTACACTGCCCGAAAACGACTGCACTGCCCTAAACCCTGAAACACCAGCCCCAGCACGACCCCCTACACTGCCCGAACACCACTGCACTACCCTAAACCCTCAAACACCAGCCCCAGCACGACCCCCTACACTGCCCGAACACCACTGCACTGCCCTAAACCCTGAAACACCACCCCCAGCACGACCCCCTACACTGCCCGAACACCACTGCACTGCCCTAAACCCTGAAACACCAGCCCCAGCACGACCCCCTACACTGCCCGAACACCACTGCACTGCCCTAAACCCTGAAACACCACCCCCTGCACGACCCCCTACACTGCCCGAACACCACTGCACTGCCCTAAACCCTGAAACACCACACGCAGCACGACCCCCTACACTGCCCGAACACCACTGCACTGCTCTAAACCCTGAAACATCAACCCCAGCAAGACCCCCTACACTGCCTGAACACCACTGCCCTAAACCCTGAAACACCACCCCCTACACTGCACGAACACCACTGCACTGCCCTAAACCCTGAAACACCACCTCCAGCCAAACCCCCTACACTGCCCGAACTCCTCTGCACTGCCCTAAACCCTGAAACACCACCCCCAGCACGACCCCCTACACTGCCCGAACACCACTACACTGCCCTAAACCCTGAAACACCAGCCCCAGCAAGACCCCCTACACTGCCCGAACACCACTGCACTGCCCTAAAACCTGAAACACCAGTCCCAGCATGACCCCCTACACTGCCCGAACACCACTGCACTGCCCTAAACCCTGAAACACCAGCCCCAGCCCGACCACCTACACTGCCCGAACACCACTGCACTGCCCTAAACCCTGAAACACCACCCCCTGCATGACCCCCTACACTGCCCGAACACCACTGCACTGCCCTAAACCCTGAAACACCACCCCCTACACTGCCCGAACACGACTGCACTGCCCTAAACCCTGAACCACCACCCCCACCATGACCCCCTTTACTGCTCGAACACCACTGTACTGCCCCAAACCCTGAAACACCACCCCCAGCACGACCCCCTACACTGCCCACACACCACTGCCCTAAACCCTGAAACACCACCCCCTGCACGACCCCCTACACTGCCCGAACACCACTGCACTGCCCTAAACCCTGAAACACCATCCCCTACACTGCCCGAACACCACTGCACTGCCCTAAACCCTGAAACACCACCCCCAGCACGACCCCCTACACTGCCCAAACACCACTGCACTGCCCTAAACCCTAAAACACCACCCCCAGCATTACCCCCTACACTGCCCAAACACCACTGAACTGCCCTAAACCCTAGAACACTACCCCCAGCACGACCCCTACACTACCCGAACACCACTGCACTACCCTAAACCCTAAAATACTACCCCCAGCACGACCCCTACACTACCCGAACACGACTGCACTGCCCTAAACCCTCAAACACTCCCCTAGCACGACCCCTACACTACCCGAACACCACTGCACTGCCCTAAACCCTAAAACACTCCCCCAGCATGACCCCCTACACTACCTGAACACCACTGCACTGCCCTAAACCCTAAAACACTCCCCCAGCATGACCCCCTACACTACCCAAACACCACTGCACTGCCCTAAACCCTAAAACACTACCCCTGCATGACCCCCTACACTACCCAAACACCAATGCACTACCCTAATCCCTAAAACACTACCCCGCATGACCCCTACACTACCCTAAACCCTGAAACACTAGCCCCAGCACGACCCCCTACACTGCCCGAACACCACTGCACTGCCCTAAACCCTGAAACACCAGCCCCAGCAAGACCCCCTACACTGCCCGAACACCACTGCACTGCCCTAGACTCTGAAACACCAGCCCCAGCAAGACCCCCTACACTGCCCGAACACCACTGCACTGCCCTAAACCCTGAAACACCAGCATGACCCCCTACACTGCCCGAACACCACTGCACTGCCCTAAACCCTGAAACACCAGCCCCAGCACGACCACCTACACTGCCCGAACACCACTGCACTGCCCTAAACCCTGAAACACCAGCCCCAGCACAACCCCTACACTGCCCGAACACCACTGCACTGCCCTAAACCCTGAAACACCAGCCCCAGCACGACCCCCTACACTGCCCAAACACCACTGTACTGCCCTAAACCCTGAAACACCAGCCCCAGCACGACCCCCTACACTGCCCGAAAACCACTGCACTGCCCTAAACCCTGAAACACCACCCCCTGCATGACCCTCTACACTGCCCGAACACCACTGCACTGCCCTAAACCCTGAAACACCACCCCCTGCACCGCCCCCTACACTGCCTGAACACCACTGCACTGCCCTAAACCCTGAAACACCATCCCCACCACGACCCCCTTTACTGCTCGAACACAACTGCACTGCCCCAAACCCTGTAACACCACCCCCAGCACGACCCCCTACACTGCCCACACACCACTGCCCTAAACCCTGAAACACCACCCCTGCACGACCCCCTACACTGCCCGAACACCACTGCACTGCCCTAAACCCTGAAACACCACCCCCTATACTGCCCGAACACCACTGCACTGCCCTAAACCCTGAAACACTACCCCCAGCACGACCCCCTACACTACACAAACACCACTGCACTACCCTAAACCCTAAAACACCACCCCCAACATTACCCCCTACACTGCCCAAACACCACTGCACTGCCCTAACCCCGAGAACACTACCCCCAGCACGACCCCCTACACTACCCGAACACCACTGCACTACCCTAAACCCTAAAATACTACCCCCAGCACAACCCCCTACACTACCCGAACACCACTGCCCTGCCCTAAACCCTAAAACACTCCCCCAGCACGACCCCCTACACTACCCAAACACCACTGCACTGCCCTAAACCCTAAAACACTACCCCCGCATGACCCCCTACACTACCCAAACACCAATGCACTACCCTAATCCCTAAAACACTACCCCCTCATGACCCCCTACACTACCCTAAACCCTAAAACACTACCTCCCGCACGACTCCCTACACTACCCAAAGACCACTGCACTACCCTAAACCCTAAAACACGACCTCCTACACTACACAAACACCACTGCACTACCCTAAACCCTAAAACACTACCCCTACACTACACAAACACCACTGCACTACCCTAAACCCCAAAAACTACCCCAGCACGAACCACTACACTACCCAAACACCACTGCACTACCCTAAACCCTAAAAACTACCCCCAGCAGTACCCCTACACTACCCAAACACCACTGCACTACCCTAAATCCTAAACCACTACCCCCAGCAGTACCCCCTACACTACCCAAACACCACTGCACTACCCTAAATCACTACCCTCAGCACGACCCCTACACTACCCAAACACCACTGCACTACCCTAAACCCTAAAACACTACCCCCAGCACGACCCCCTACACTACCCAAACACCACTGCACTACCCTAAACCCTAAAACACTCCCCCAGCACGACTCCCTACACTACCCAAACACCACTGCACTACCCTAAACTCTAAATCTACCCCCAGCATGACCCCCTACACTACACAAACACCACTGCACTACCCTAAACCCTAAAACACAACCCCCAGCACGACCCTCTTCACTACCTAAACACAACTGCACAATTTGTTACAGGCGTTGCAACGCAGGCCTGTGGTGCTTACTGGAAGTACCTAGTGGGCTAGTTGGGCCCCAGGGACCCTCAGGATTTAAGGTGACCTAATCCCCCAACTTAAAACGCACCACGGGGCGCGTTTGCACAGTGGTGAAGGGAGGGGGCGGGGCCTCAGGTGACATGTGCGCAAACACGCCCTGTGGTGCGTTTTAAGTTGGGGAATTAATTCCCTTTGAATCCTGAGGGACCCTGGGGGCCAACTAGCCCACCAGGTACCTTCAGTAAGCACAACAGAGTTGCGTTGCAGAGATGTGAAAAAGGTGCGTGGCCTCGGAACGCCTCTCTGCAACTCAGCTCTGTGGTCCTAACTGTAGGTACCTGGGGGCTAGTTGGGCCCCAGGGACCCTCAGAATTCAAGGGGACTTAATCCCGCAACTTAAAATGCGCCACGGGGTGCGTTTGCACACATGTCACCTCAGGCCCCCCTCCCTTCACCACTGTGCAAACGCGCCCTGTAGCTGCGTTTTAAGAGGTAGTTTTAATCCCCCTGCCCTATTATGTACTAGGGACTTGCAGAGGAGGTCATGCTAATCACAGGGGTACCCCAACGCATAGTGTTCCATAGTGTATGTAGGTGTTTTCACTGTATTCTAAGTGTCTTTTAGCATAGCACTGGCTCTGGTTAGTCAGAGTCAGTTACCACCAGTACCCGTCTGAAAAAGTTGTGGGCACAGGATGATTTTGCAACAAGGCCTCTTTCTGCTCCTCTGTTGGTTCTTTCTGCACATCTTTTGCTTCTTTCTGTGCGTTTTTTCTTCTTTCTTCACATGTCCTACCTCTGTAGGCATAGTTAGAAACTAGCATTTAAAAAAGCCTTTGAAATTCACTTAAAAAATCATAGGTTTCAGGCACGTTATAGTTAGAAATTAGCATTTAAAAAACATTTGAAATTCACTGAAAAAACCATAGGTTTCAGACACGTTATAGTTAGAAATTAGCATTTAAAAACCTTTGAAATTCACTGAAAAAACCATAGGTTTTAGGGACAGTTATAGTTAGTTGGACATTTCACTCGTACAAAACCATAGAAATTCACCCGTTATAGTTAGTTCAGCTAACTATAACTCGCGCACCCGCAATGCACTGCTGATGACGTCACATATTACATCACTCATGACATGGTCAGTGACATCACTGATGACATCACTGATGACATCTCAAATGACATCACTGATGACATCATCCATGTGATAATGTCATGCATCTTCTCACACCCTAATATAACTTTTGATACACCCACTCTAAATTACAGACTGCCATTCTCAAAACCATAGACACTCCAACACCAAAACTACATACCCACTCACTGATTCTTAGGTCTACACACACATCCACTCACTCACCCGTACAGTCACTCATACTTAGTCACTCAGTACAGGACTATCATATGCACTCATACACCTATATAAACACTCACACACCGCCACTCATCCATAGAGGTACTCACACACCTAGTCAGTCATGCAAAAAACTTAATCACACACCCATTTACTCACCTATACAGTTATACACACACCAGCTCACTTACTCATACAAATACTAGCACATTCTTACGCTCTTATACAATCACTGATACAAGTACACACTCATCCATACAGCCACACTCACAATCACACACTCTCACTTATAGCCATTTATATACTCCAACACACATATATACTGCCTTTCACATATGTAGTTACTCACACATGTACCACTGAGATATACATTCAATCACTAACACACCCATACACACACTCACCCACCCATACAGTCCATCACAGATGCACTCTTGAAACCATGCACCCAGTGAATCACCAACTCACACATCTATGCACAGAGTCACACACACCCCACCCACACAAACACTCAGGCACCCATACAGATACTCAGACAATCAATCAATAACCCATGTAGACACTCATGTAGCTATTCAGAAAGCCATGCAGCCGCTTACAAACCAACAGACAGACGGATACAGACATTCACACAGTTTAGTCACTAACCCATGCATTCAGTAAGATACATTTAATCACTCACTTGTAGAGTCAGTCACACATGTACTAAATCATCCATTCAGACACTTATACACCCACTCATTCTTCAATACGCCTTTCCCTATATATATTAAACATATTAAAACTTTACAGAAACACACAGTCACTGGATGATGTCATCAGTGATGTCATCAGTGATGTCATCAGTGATGTCACTGACCATGTCATGAGTGATGTAATATGTGACGTCATCAGCAGTGCATTGCGGGGGCGCGAGTTATAGTTAGCTGAACTAACTATAACGGGTGAATTTCTATGGTTTTGTACGAGTGAAATGCCCAACTAACTATAACTGTCCCTAAAATCTATGGTTTTTTCAGTGAATATATATATATATATATATATTATCTACTGGCGGTCTCCAGTAGATAGTTATAGTTAGGACCTATTTTCCATAGGAAATCCGCAACATTCTATTTGAAATAACGTTGGCGCCGGTTGACGAATCTTCGCGAAAGTTTCCAACTTGTTGGGGCGCTCCGGTCCGCTACTATCCTGAAAGTCTCGGGGTGATTCCTCAGCGGGGGCCGAGAAAAAGGGGGGTCCCAAAACGCGTTTTCCCCATTCATTTTTCCATAGGAACCGTTCATCGCGGCTACAACCTGCACTGCTGAACGGAATTACACCAAATTTGGCAAAGAGGTAGCCCTTGGTTCAGTGTCGTGCCTTTTGCTTAAATGGTGTAAATCCGTTCAGTAGTTCCTGAGAAAATCAAAAGTAAAGTCACATATATATCTATGGCCGAGTAGGGTCCGCGTACCCTCCCGATCACGAGCTGCATGCTAATTGGCTGTCAAGTGGCTGTCAACACTCCAAATCAGGAAGTGTTGGCAGCCATTTTGTCCCTCGGTAGAACCTGCGGAGAGCCCTCCCGCAGCCCCGGGGACCGCCACCTCCCCGGGGCTTCTTTTTTTTTAATTGAATGACCTGTGTGGGGGGGCTCCAGTCCCCCCACATGCCCCGGGGACCGCCACCTCCCCGGGGCACTAACAAATTTAAAATGGGGGTCCGTTTTGGACCCCCGAAGCCCCGGGGACCACCACCTCCCGGGGCTTTGCAGATGTGGGGAGGGGGGCCGCGCGGCCCCCCTCCTGGAGCCAGTGTTGGCCCTGGGGACAACCACCACCCCCCAGGGCCGGCTCCTGCAGTGTCCCGGGGTGCCTACCCCCGGGACACTGTAGTTTGCTATGGTCCCCGGGGCCGGATTCGGCCACGGGAGGGGGGCCATGCGGCCCCCTTCCTGTTTCCTTTAAAAAAAAAAGAAAAAAGGGGTAAGGCCCTGGGGGATGGGGTCCCCAGGGCCCAAAAAAAGGAAAAAGGAAGGGGGGCCACACAGTCCACCTTCGGGAAAAAAAACAAAAAACAAAAACCAAAAAAACGATTGTGCCGCAGGCCCCGCCCCCTTCCTTTACCACTCTACAAACGCGTCCCCTGGCGCATTTGCAGAGGGGGAACGAATTCCCCTTGAATACTGGGGGTCCCAGGGGGCCAACTAGCCCACCAGGAACCTCCAGTATGCGCCAGTGGGTTGCGTTGCAGAGAGGTGTACAGAGGACACGCACCTTTTTACACCTCTCTGCAACGCAGCGCTGTGGCGCTTTTTGGAGGTACTTGGTGGGCTAGTTGGACTCCAGGGACCCTCAGGATTCAAGGGGACTTAATCCCCCAACTTAAAACGCGCCACGGGGCGCGTTTGCACAGTGGTGAAGGGAGGGGGCGGGGCTTCAGGTGACATGTGTGCAAACAGGCCCCGTGGCGCGTTTTAAGATGGGGAATTAAATCCCCTTCAATCCTGAGGGTCCCTGGGGGCCAACTAGCCCACCAGGTACGTCCAGAAAGTGCCACAGAGCTGCATTGCAGAGAGGTGCAAAAAGGGGCGTGGCCTCTGAACACCTCTCTGCAACGCAGCTCTCTGGCGCATACTGGAGGTATCTGGTGGGCTACTTGGCCACTAGGGACCCTCGGTATTGAGGAGGAAATAATTCTCCAACTTAAAACGCAGCCACAGGGCGTGTTTGCAGACATGTCACCTCAGGCCCCACCCCTTCCTTCACCATTGTGCAAATATTCCTCTAAAATCAGCCGAACTACGAATTCTGATTTACTCACCTGTTATCAGGAGAGACCTCAGTGCTGCATGTTTGAGCCCAGTACTGATCCTGAAAAGTAATTTTAACCGTACTTACCAGTAACTTGAATTTCCTTTCATAGGATATCATTGCCTGCTTTTTGCTGAAAAAGTTTCTGTGTCGATTTTTGAAACATACAAATATTCCTCTAAAATCAGCAGAACTACGAATTCCGATTTACTCACCTGTTATCAGGAGAGAACCCAGTGCTGCATCTTTTAGCCCAGCACTGACCTTGAAAAGTAATTCTAACCGTACTTACCAGTAACTTGAATTTCCTTCCATAGGCTAATATTGACTGGTTTCACTTGGAAATTCTTCTAAGTGTGGAGTTTTGGAACTTTATAATATTCCTCTAAAATCAGCCGAACTACGAATTCCGATTTACTCACCTGTTCTCAGGAGAGACCTCAGTGCTGCATCTTTGAGCTCAGTACTGATCCTGAAAAGTAATTTTAACCGTACTTACCAGTAACTTGAATTTCCTTCCATAGGATATCATTGCCTGCTTTTTGCTGAAAAAGTTTGTGTGTCGATTTTTGAAACATACAAATATTTCTCTAAAATAAGCAGAACTACGAATTCCGATTTACTCACCCGTTATCAGGAGAGACCTCAGTGCTGCATCTTTGAGCTCAGAACAGATCCTGAAAAGTAATTCTAACCGTACTTACCAGTAACTTGAATTTCCTTCCATAGGATATCATTGCCTGCTTTTTGCTGAAAAAGTTTCTAAGTGTCGATTATTGTAACATACAAATATTCCTCTAAAATCAGCCGAACAACGAATTCCGATTTACTCACCTGTTATCAGGAGAGACCACAGTGCTGCATCTTTGAGCCCAGTACTGATCCTGAAAAGTAATTTTAACCGTACTTACCAGTAACTTGAATTTCCTTCCATAGGCTAACATTGACTGGTTTCACTTGGAAATTCTTCTAGGTGTGGAGTTTTGGACCTTTATAATATTCCTCTAAAATCAGCCGAACTACGAATTCCGATTTACTCACCTGTTATCAGGAGAGAACCCAGTTCTGCATCTTTTAGCCCAGCACTGACCCTAAAAAGTAATTCTAACCATATTTACCAGTAACTTGTATTTCCTTCCATAGGAATCCATTGTCTGGTTTTCAGCAGAAAAGTTTCAAAGTGTCAATTTTCACAAACTACAAATATTCCTTAAAAATCGCCTGTATGACTTAAACGCATTCTTTCAACTGTTTACAGGAGATGCACCAGTGCTGGATCCAGGATCCACCACTGAGTAAGAAAAAGTAACGATAACACTACTTACCTGCTAAGTGAATTTCCTCCCATAGGATAACATTGGTGATTCTATGTGAAAAAGTTTCTAAGTGTCAACTTTTAAAATACAATAATATTCCTTAAAAATCACTACTGTAACCAAAACGCTTTTACTCAACTGTTTACAGGAGATGTCCCAGGACTGAATCTAGGATCCAGTCCTGTGGTTAGAAAAGTAATCCATAAAGTAACTAATTGCATTTAACTTGAAATTCACATTGAGCTCAATGTTGCATTGTGTTTGAAATTGTGTTGCCCATTGCAACAACTGTAACTACTGTACTTAAAAGTTGTTTTGCCTATTTGCAAAGTATTTAAACTAAAGTAATTCATTCTGAGAAAGTATATTTTGTAATGTAATGTATAATGTAATTACAATGTATTTTAAAAAATAAAATATCTAAAAATAAAAAGTTTAAAAAAATGTAGTAAATCAGTATCAAAAAAAAATATAACAATTAATACATTTAAAAATTGTCATTTACAAAACCTTTGAAATTCACTGAAAAAAACCATAAGTTTCAGACATGTTATAGTTAGGAATTAGCATTTAAAAACCTTTGAAATTCACTGAAAAAAACCATAGGTTTCAGGCACGTTATAGTTAGAAATTAGCATTTAAAAAACCTTACAAATTCACTGAAAAAACCATAGGTTTTAGGGACAGTTATAGTTAGTTGGACATTGCACTTGTACAAAACCCGTGAAATTCCCCCGTTATAGTTAGTTCAGGTAACTATAACTCGCGCCCCCGCAATGCACTGCTGATGACGTCACATATTACATCACTCATGACATGGTCAGTGACATCACTGATGACATCACTGATGACATCTCAAATGACATCACTGATGACATCACTGATGACATCATCCATAAGATAATTTGATGCATCTTCTCACACCCTAATATAACTTTTGATACACCCACTGTAAATTACAGACTGCCCTTGTCAAAACCATAGACACTCCAACACCAATTACTATATACACACTCACTGATTCTTAGGTCTACACACACACATCTACTCACTCACCCGTACAGTCACTCATACTTATAGTCACTCAGTACAGGACTATTATATGCACTCATACACCTATATAAACACTCACACACCGCCACTCATCCATAGAGGTACTCACACACCTAGTCAGTCATGCAAAAATTAAGCACACACCCATTTACTCACCTATACAGTTATACACACACCAGCTCACTTACTCATACAAATACTAGCACATTCTTACGCTCTTATACAATCTCTGATACAAGCACACACTCATCCATACAGACTCTCACAATCACACACTCTCGCTTATAGCTATTTATATACTCCAACACACATATATACTGCCTTACACATATGTAGTTACTCACACATGTACCACTGGGACATACATTCACTCACTAACACACTCTTACACACACTTACTGTTAGAACTGGGGGTCTCTAGTTGGCAATGGTTTGCACCTTTGTCCAAATAGGGACCCTTGCTTCTAGTCAGGATAAGGGGGAAACACTCCTAAAATAACCCCTGCTCACCCCCTGGTAGCTTGGCACGAGCAGACAGGCTTATCTCAGAGGCAGTGTGTAAAGCATTTGTGAACACATACAGTAATACAGTGAAAACACTACAGATGGACACCACACAGGTTGTTTATGTAAAAATAAGGAATCTTTATATAGACTTATCACAAGACCCAATAGCAAAAATCCACAATACAGTACTCAAAAATAGACTTAAAATGATAGAGACAGTTCACGTTATCTTCAAAAATAGGATAGTCACTCAAATAAAGCTTGTAGCAACAAATAACTCCACTTGGAGTTATCACGACGTCGTGACCGGTGGAAATCCCAAAGTACGGCGCCGACCGCGAGGTGCGCGGCGTCGGGCCTGGAGTCGAGCAGACCCACAAAGAACAGTACCTGGAATTCGATGAAAACAAAGACGGTGCACGGCGTCGGGAGGTGATGCTTCGTTGGCGCCGGCGGCGCCGGTTCCTCACGACCCCAGGGAGGTGATGTCTCGGTTCCTTACTGCAGCGCAGGGAGGTGAGGCGTCGGTTCCTTACTGTGTCGGGAGGTGACGTCACGGATGGCGGCGAGGCGTCGGTTCCTTACGATGGTGCGGCGTCGATGGATTCGGGGGTCACCCACGTCGAGGATCGGCTCCGCGATGATGAAGCCCTGGCGTCGGTGAAGTCGGGGCTGCGGTGCGAGTCGGGACGGTGCGTCGTGAGCGTCACGAGCGGTGTCCTCGGCTCCGGTGCAGGCAGCGGCCTCGATGACGGCTTCGGAGTCGATGTCGCACGGCGTCGGCAGGCGTCGGGCCTACGGTGCAAGTCGGGGCGGTGCGTCGTGCTCTTCACGAGCGGTGCCCACGGCTTCGGTGCAGGTTACGGCGTCGCTCGCCGGCGTCGGTGTTGCAACTTCCCTCTGTTAGCAGCTAAAACAGCAGTTCCAGATGCAGGCAAACAGAAGGGGTGAAGTCTTTGTGTCCCTGTGACTTCAGGCAGGAGGCAAGCTCAGTTCAAGCCCTTGGAGATTCCCTTCTTCAAGATGACAAAGCACAGCAAAGTCTTTTCTCCTGTCCTTGGCAGAAAGCAACCACTGCAGGCCAACCCCAATCAGCAAAACAGCACAGGGGCAGTACTCCTCCTTCAGCTTCTCCGGTTCTTCTCCTTGGCAGCAGGTTTCTTGATTTCCCAGAAGTGATCTAATTTCCTAGGGGTCTGGGTCCCCTTTTATACACCTTTTCCCTTTGTTCTCTGAAGGCAGAGAGGCCTCTGCCTAGTCCAAAACCAGTTCTGGTCAGTCCTGGAGCACTTTGTTTTTCTGACTCCTTCTTTCCTTTGTGAGTGAGGGGCAGAGCCATCAGACGCCCGGCAGGAGGTGGAGCCAGCATTGTGGAAGGCAGGCACAGCCCTATTCAGACCCAGGTGCAACTCCTCCCTCCACTCTGGATGCAGACCTTCCTATTCAGCCCTGTGCTGACTCACCCTGTCTCCTGTAGCCACCCCCAGCCCCTGTCACTCAATCTCTAGACAAGGAATACACAACCTAGCAGAGGCAGGCTTGGAAGTTTAGGCAAGAAAATACCCACTTTCTAAAAGTGGTATTTTCAAACACAGAATGTTAAAACCAACTTCACTAAAAGATGTATTTTATCATTCTGAGTTCAGGCATACTAAATTCGTTTTTCTACCATGTTCCCTGGGTCAGTTCTGACTATAAGGTGTAATAGTCAGTCTGCCCATTCTGGCCTATGGGGAGCAGGTAGCCTTGCAATAGTGAAAAACGAAAATGGCTGTAATTCACTATTAGGACATGCCACACACACCAGGGCATGTCCTACCTTATACTTACAATGCACCCTGCCCTAGGGCCTACTTTAGGGGTGACCAACATGCAGTAAAGGGAAGGTTTAGGGACTGGTAAGTGGGTGCACTCACCAAGTCGACATGGCAGCCCTAGGCTGCACACAGGCTCTGCAATGGCAGGCCCGAGGCACATTTTACAAGCCGCTTCTGTGGGTGGCACAACCAGTGCTGCAAGCCCACCAGCAGCATTGGATTTACAAGCCCTGGGCACACTCAGTGCACTGTACTAGGGACTGACAAGTAAACCAATCATCCAATCATGGAGTCACTAATCCATAACACAATTTACAGTAGGGAGCACTTGCACTGTGGCACTGAACAGCAGTGGCACAGTGCCCAAAAGCATCTAAAACCAGCAAAACATAAGAGGCAACAGCAAAAAAATGGAAGGGAGACCCACGCCAATGGTGCCAAGTCTAACACGTGTCCCCTCCAGCTGAAATGTGGGGAGAACTACCCTTCCTCCTGGGAGTTCTCATCACTAAGGCGGAAAAATCTGGACAGACCATCAGCATTGGCGTGTTCTGTACCAGGGCGGTGTTCCACCGTAAAGTCCATCCCTGTAGGGAAATGGACCACCTCAACAGTTTTGGATTCTCACCCCTCATCTGCATTAACCATCTGAGGGGCCTGTGGTCTGTCTGAACCCGGAAGTGAGTCCCAAACAAGTATGGTCTCAACTTCTTCAGTGCCCAGACCACAGCAAATGCTTCACGTTCAATCGCACTCCACCTCTGTTCCCGTGGGAGTAACCTCCTACTAATAAAGGCTACAGGTTGGTCTAGGCCCTCCTCATTCATCTGTGAAAGCACAGCCCCAACACCATGCTCTGAAGCATCTGTCTGCACAATGAATTCCTTTGAGAAGTTGGGCGCCTGAAGCACGGGCGCCGTGCACATGGCAGATTTCAGGGCATCAAAAGCCTTTTGGCAGGCATCAGTCCAGTTCACTTTCCTGGGCTGCTTCCTGGAAGTCAGCTCAGTCAAGGGTGCAACAATGTTGCCATACCCCTTGACAAACCTCCTGTAATACCCGGTGAGTCCTAAGAAGGCCCTCACCTCTGTCTGGGTTTTGGGGGTTCCCAAGCCAGAATGGTATCTATCTTGGGCTGTAGGGGCGCCACCTGGCCGCTCCCAACCTGGTGTCCCAAGTACACCACAGAACCCTGCCCGATCTGGCACTTACTTGCCTTGATCGTGAGGCCTGCCCTCCGCAGCGCCTTCAACACTTCCCAGAGGTGGTGCAGATGTTCCTCCCACGTGGCGCTGAACACTGCAATGTCATCCAGGTAGGCGGCACTGAAATCCTCCAGCCCAGCCAACACCTGGTTGACCAACCTCTGAAAGGTGGCAGGGGCATTCTTCATCCCAAAGGGCATCACCCGGAATTGGTAGTGCCCATCTGGTGTGGAGAATGCTGACCTCTCTTTGGCCCCATCAGTTAAGGCGATCTGCCAGTATCCAGACGTTAGATCAAACGTGCTGAGGTACCGGGCAGCCCCTAACCGATCAATGAGCTCATCAGCTCTGGGGATGGGGTGCGCGTCAGTCCTGGTGACTGAATTGAGTCCTCGGTAGTCCACACAGAACCGGGAGTTCGGGTGTGGCACCAGGCGCGGCAGCCTTTGGGACCAAGACCACTGGGCTGGCCCAAGGGCTGTTAGAGGACTCAATCACCCCTAAGGCAAACATCTTGGAGACCTCCTCCTTGATGCAAGCTCTCACCCTGTCAGTCACTCTGTAAGTTTTGTGCTTCACAGGAGGACTGTCCCCAGTGTCCACATCATGGATGCACCATTCAGTGATACTGGGAGCCAGGGAGAACAGATCAGAAAACTGCCCCAACAGTTGGCGACAGTCATTCTGCTGCTCCGGGGGTCAGGGTGGGAGAGAGGTTCACACCATCCACTGACCCATCTTGCTCTTTTGCATACAGGAGGTCAGGAAGAGGTTCAGTCTCCTCTTCCATCCCAGCATCTGTTGCTAAGAGCATGCCCACTTCAGACCTCTCAAAGTGGGGCTTCAGGCGGTTCACATGCAGGACCCGCAAGGGGTTCCTGGGAGACTGCAAGTCCACCAAGTAGGTGACTTCACTCTTGCGCTCCACCACCTCAAATGGTCCGGTCCACTTATCCTGGAGCGCACAGGGCTCCACTGGGGCCATGACCCACACCTTTGTCCAGGCTGAAACTCGATCAGAGTGGCATTCTGATCATGCCAACGTTTCATCTCTTCCTGGCTGGCTTCCAGATTCGCCTCAGCGAGTTGTCTGAAACGCTGAGTCTGGTTTCTGAAGGCCAGCATGTAACTAAATACATCCTGGGGAGTTTTCCTGGGAGCTTCCTCCCAGCCTTCCTTGACCAGACTCAGAGGTCCTCTTACAGGATGGCCGTACAGCAGTTCAAAGGGACTGAACCCTAAGGACTTCTGGGGCACCTCTCTGTAAGCAAAGAGCAGGCATGGCAAGAGGACGTCCCACTTACGCCTCATGGGTTCTTCCAGACCCATAATCATGCCCTTAAGGGTCCGGTTGAATCTCTCAACCAGCCCATTACCTTGGGGGTGGTAAGGAGTGGTGAACTTATAGGTTACACCACACTCCTGCCACAGGGACTTCATATACTTGGAAATGAAGTTAGTACCACGGTCAGACACCACCTCCTTGGGGAACCCCACACGGGAGAAAATCCCCATCAGTGCACGTCCCACCACGGGGGCCGTCACTGTCCGAAGAGGGATGGCTTCCGGGTACCGGGTGGCATGGTCCACCAAGACCAGGATGAACCTGTTGCCCATGGCTGTCTTGGGATCCAGAGGCCCCACAATGTCAATACCCACCCTCTCAAAGGGGGTACTGACAACAGGGAAAGGTTGGAGAGGAGCCTTGTGCTTCCTCCCACTCTTACCACTTGCCTGGCAAGTCTGACAGGTCCTGCAATGAGTATCTGAACTCTTGCGCATTTGGGGCCAATGAAAGTGGGTGACAAGCCTTTGAAAGGTCTTGTCTTGCCCCAAAATGTCCTGCTAAAGGCACATCATGAGCCAGACCCAGTAGGAAGGCTCTGAAGCGCTGGGGTACCACCAGCACACGGGCTGACCCAGGCTCAGCAACCTTAGGCTCACTATACAGGAGACCATTCTCCCAGTAGATCCAGTGTGATCCAGACTGATCACCTGCTGCCTGGCTTACAGCCTGTTGCCGCAAGCCCTCAAGAGAAGGGCACTTCTTCTGCTCCTCGCAGAATTCTTCCCTGGAGGGGCCTCCTTCCTGCTGCCAATGGGTCAGCTCAGGCAGGTCCCCCAGTTCAGCCACTTGTTCCCCTGTAGGTTCCAGGGCATCCCCCTCAAGGTCTGCCTCCTCCTGGACCGTGGGAACTTCGGGGGCCGGTTTCCCGCGCCCCTGCCTCCTCTCTTTAAGGCAGGCACCTGGGCCCTTCTTCCAGGCTCCAGGTCCTCTTGAATACCCTTACCGGCTGCCATTGACCGAGTGGTCACACACGCCCACTCTGGCAGACCCAACATCTCCAAATGAGACCTCCGCTCCACCTTCGCCCAAGGGGAGCTCTCCAAATCATTGCCTAGCAGACAGTCAACAGGCATGGCTGGCCTCACAGCTACTTGAAGGATACCTGAGACCCCCCACTCAAAGGGAACCTGGGCCACCTTGCAGTGGCTCTCTGAGTTGTCAGCGGCAACTACAGGGTAGAATACGTTGGGGACCACCTGCTCTTCAGACACCAGCCGACAACTGACAGCTGTCACACTGGCCCCGGTGTCTCTCAGAGCCTCCACCCTATGGCCATTGATGGTCACCCACTGCCTGTATTTTTTAGTGTTATCAGGCAGCTGGGTCCTAGGGACCATCTCACTGTCTCCTAAAGAGACCAGGGACATCTCTGCGGGACCCCACCCACCTTGGGCACCCAACTCCTCCCCCAGGGCTACACTAGCCATCTGCCGGGGTGGTGCACCAGTGGGTGCAGTGGTCACAGTATTGGGGCACTTGGGACTTCCTACAAAGTGACCCACCTGACCACAACTAAAACATGCTTTGGGCCCCTTCTGAACAGACTTATCTGTTGGGACCCATGGTCTTTTCTCAGTGGGAGGCTGGGAACCCTTACCTTGGTTCCCTTGGGGTTTACTTTGGGGCCCTTTTTGGAACTCCTTCTGTTTACCCTTGTCCCCCCCACTCTTCTGCTGGGGACCCTGCCCACCTTTGGCGGAGTCTCCCACAAGACCCTTGTGGACCCGGGTACTGACCCAGCGGTCCGCCTCCTCAGCAAGCTTTCTAGGATTAGTCAGCTTACTGTCAACAAGGTGCTGGCGTAGCTCTGGAAAACAACTACTGGACAAGTGCTCCCATGCAATTAAATCATAGAACTCCTGCAAGTCATTTACTTTGCTACCCTTCACCCATCCATCCAATGCTCTGCAAAATAAGACACATACTCCACCCAGGTACTAGGCTCCAGCTTTTTGCAGTTCCTAAACTTCTGTCTATAAAGCTCTGGAGTTAACCCATACCTTGCCACTAAAGCTTCCTTCAGGTGGGCATAGGACATCTGATCCACTGTGGGCAAGGCTAGCAAGGTTTCCCTTCCCTCACCTGCAAAGCGGCCCCACAGCCCCGCTCCCCAATCCTTCTCAGGGACCCGGTGTGATGTCATGGCGATCTCATATGCTTTAAACCATTGCCCAATGTCCTCCCCCTTCATGAAATCCTTAATAACCTCCTTGGGGATGTACACTCTACTTTCTACAGGCACTGGAGGTGTGCTGCCACCAGAGGGAGTGATCTCTAGGCTCCTAGCCTTTAGCTCTAGCTCCCTCACCACTCTCTCATGCTCTAAAAGCATCTTCTTTTCTTCCATGGCCAACCTCTTACTTTCTAACTCCAATTTCTTATGCTCAAGGCTATCATGGCTTCCCTGTTTCAGTTTGGCCATCTCCATTTCATGCATCCTGCTTTTGTCCCTGTCCTCCAGCTCCTCTGGAGACAGGCCCTTTGAGAAACACTGCTGCCCTCCCTGGAAGGCGCTCTCCTCCCAGTTAAGCCCAATGGCCCCTCAAGCTGCCCATCTAAATTCTCTGCCTCCTCCACAGGCTCCTCGGACTGCCCACTGGCATTCCGTGCTTCCAACCAGGCTCTCAGTGCCTTGTGAAACTCCTCCTTCCTGGTGAGGCCTCTCATAGAGATTTTAAACTTTTTGCAAACAGCTTTGAGTTCTGGCACAGTGTAGGTATCAACCCTATCTTCTTCAAATTCAATATCTGCAGGTGCAATGGATCCTTTTTTGCTCATGGTGAAAATTGGCAGTTCTCAACAAAAATAAAGGTTCCAAGGAAAAAAAGTCCTATCAAAGGTATGTGGTCGCGTATTGGTCTGCACTCACTAGTAGTGTACACCAATCACTGTATATGAATCACAAATGCAAGTCCAAATCCTCACCGCTGACCACCAATGTTAGAACTGGGGGTCTCTAGTTGGCAATGGTTTGCACCTTTGTCCAAATAGGGACCCTTGCTTCTAGTCAGGATAAGGGGGTGAGCAGGGGTTATTTTAGGAGTGTTTCCCCCTTATCCTGACTAGAAGCAAGGGTCCCTATTTGGACAAAGGTGCAAACCATTGCCAACTAGAGACCCCCAGTTCTAACACTTACCCACCCATACAGTCTATCACAGATGCACTCTTGAAACCATCCACTCAGTGAATCACCCACTCACACATCTATGCACAGAGTCGCACACACCCCACCCACACACACACTCAGGCACCCATACAGATACTCAGACAACCAATCAATAACTCATATAGACACTCATGTAGCTATTCACAAACCCATGCAGCCACTTACACAGCAACAGACAGACGGATACAGACATTCACCCAGTTTAGTCATTAACCCATGCATTCAGTAAGATACGTTTAATCACTCACTTACAGAGTTAGTCAGGCACCTACTAAATCATCCATACAGACACTTATACACCCACTGATTCTTAAATACGCCTTTCCCTATATGTATTAAAAATATTTAAACTTTACAGAAACAAACAGTCACTGGATGATGTCATCAGTGATGTCATCAGTGATGTCACTGACCATGTCATAAGTGATGTAATATGTGACGTCATCAGCAGTGCATTGCGGGGGCGCGAGTTATAGTTACCTGAACTAACTATAACGGGGGAATTTCACAGGTTTTGTACGAGTGCAATGTCCAACTAACTATAACTGTCCCTAAAAACTATGGGTTTTTCAGTGAATATATATATATATATATTATCTACTGGCGGTCGCCAGTAGATAGTCATAGTTAGAACCTAGTTTCCATAGGAAAAGCATTTTTTGATGTGCTTATAACTCTGGCATGTCGTTTGCCGAATCTTTACGAAATTTTCCAAAAGTTCCTCTTTTCAGGTGAGCTCCTATCCTGAAAGTTTGGGGGTGATTCGTGAAGGGGGCTGAGAAAAAAGGGGGTCCCAAAACGTGTTTTCTCCACGCAATTTCCATAGGAAACTTTAGACAAGGCTACAGGTCAAACTGCTGAACGGAATTACGCCAAATTTGGCAGGGAGAAAGGTCTTGGTCCAGAAAGCACGCTTTTGTTTAAATGGGGTAAGTCCGTTCAGTAGTTTTAGAGAAATATCAAAATTTACAGATATCGATATTTGAGAATTCTGACATCTGATTGGCTGAGGCGTTACGAGCACGAGCGTGCGGCTCATTGGTTGCGAACTGTTGAAACTAGGAAGTGTTGGCAGCCATTTTGTGATTGAGTTGAAAGGCGTAGGGTGAAACAAAAGAGAAAAATTGTATAAGAGGGTATAGTAGGAACACTGTGGTCTTAGTTTAAGCAGTCTGTACGGTGCAGAGGCAGGGAGTTTGAATGTTGCGTAGGCCGTGGAAATCACGTCCGCAGAACAACGGTGCGCGGCATTGCAAGGTTGCGTAGGCTCTGGAAATCCCGTCGAGAAAACAATGCGCCGTATTGCGGCAAGCAGTGTGTAGGGTGCACACACAGGCAGTGTGAATGTGCGGTATTGCGGCAATGTTCAGTAGGCAGTGTAAATCATATCGGGAAAATAACAATGCAACGTATTGCAGCCTTCCTTTAATATAATGCGCAGTAATGTTTACTTATAATGCAGTGTTCACTTTTATCACGGACAGTGTCACTTTCTTAGACGAAATTTAATATTTTGTGGGAGGGCGTGTTCTGTTCGTGTGTCTGGAACGAAATTAACGTTTAATTGGCTGAGTTGTTCCAACAACGAGCTCAATGTTCATTGGCTGCGAACCATTGAAAGTAGAAGTGTTGCCAGCCATTTCCTCCCCGTCCGCGGAGTAGCAGGGACATCTGATTGGCTGACGTGTTCCAAGCAGGACCTTCCCAAGCTTAATGTTCATTGGCTGCGAACCATTGAAAGTAGAAGTGTTGCCAGCCATTTCCTTCCCGTCCGCGGAGTAGCAGGGACATCTGATTGGCTGACGTGTTCCAAGCAGGACCTTCCCAAGCTTAATGTTCATTGGCTGCGAACCATTGAAAGTACAAGTGTTGCCAGCCATTTCCTCCCCGTCCGCAGAGTAGCAGGAACATCTGATTGGCTGACGTGTTCCAAGCAGGACGTTCCCAAGCTTAATGTTCATTGGCTGTAAACCATTGAAAGTAGAAGTGTTGCAAGCCATTCCCTCCCCCTCCGCGGAGCATCGGGGACATCTGATTGGGTAACGTGTTCCAAGCAGGACCGTCCCAAGCTTAATGTTCATTGGCTGTAAACCATTGAAAGTAGAAGTGTTGGCAGCGATTCCCTCCCCGTCTGCGGAACACCATGGACATTTTATTTGCTAAAGTGTTCCTAGTACAAGTTTGCTCATTATTGGCTGGGAACGGTTCACTGTTGTGAACCATTTTGTGACGCACTTCAATGGAGTACGGGAAAAGAAAGTAGTAGCGTGGAGGGTAGGAACACTATTAACTCTGTACAGTGGTCACAAGGTGGTGGAGAGGGATTGTGAAGGTAAAAATTGTTTTTTATATATTTTAAAGGCCATTTATATAATTGGCGTGGGGTGTACAAATCACTGCGGGAAAATAAAGTGTGTTGCGGTCTTCTTTTTATTAAGTTTGCGGGTGGGATACTTCCCAGGAGCGCTGTTTAGTTATAATGTGGTGTTTACTTTTCTGACGGGGAGCTGTGGTTACACAGCAAAAATTTCAGTCTAGGTTTGAAATAGTTTTTATTAAGCAATTACAAATATACTTTCTTCGGAAACTGAAGCTGTATATATCAAAGGGGTGACAAATAAAAACGCAATTCATAAAATATCCCTTAAGCGTGGGCACACCCTCCCTTTTTTTCTGCTATAGTTTGTAAAAGTGTTGCCCCATATTCTTGATAATATAAGAGGGCATGAGTTACTTTTAGATAAAGTAGAAAAGAAGTGCTACAAGAAACACTCCCGCACTACATCATCTCAGGTCACAAGAACAATAACAAGTAAAAAACAGTTAAACACAAATCACTTTATATTACATAGAAATGTACGCTTTATCATTTTTTATAATTTCTATTCTGTAGAATTCGGGAAAGTTCGGTCGTAGTGCTTAGAGGTCGCTCACTGCTCCGCTAACAAATCACGTACTCCTTTAAGAATATATAGGATAGTAGTATAATAATATACACTACTGGTCGTATATATTCTCTAGGGAGAAGGTGAATAGGAACTGCAACAGACAAAAATAGAAATAGTAAAAAAACATTCAGAAATGTAGGGTTTATCAAAGGTATTCACTAAGAAAGTATCTATGGAAACTATTTTTTTTTAAACTGCAATTTCCAAAAATATTGTCACTGTAAAAATATCTGATCAAGTAAGTTATAAAGGTCAGTAAACTGTATTTCAGATGGTTTACTCCTGGCGGCGACAAATCTCCAATTCCTGTTGTGTGGAAATATCACACTCTTACAATATACACAGTGTCACTGATGGCACACAAAAAGGAAAATGAAAATGAAGTCATCAATACAAAACAAGATCAATAACGAAATACTTTCCAGCGATGAGTATGTTCACAGCTTCTTTTCTCCGGGACTTCGAAATCTTTCATCTTCGCGCCAACGTGTCATAAAGTGCTCTGAGATCACAATGACTGTTAATATTATAATATACATATTCACAGTATATGATCCCAAGAAAGAAACAGAGTAAGAACGAGAAGGTGCTGACGTTAAATATAAATCTTTAGTCTTCGCGCCGACGGGTCACAAACTCCTCTGAGATCATAATGTGTGGTTATTATAATATACATACTCACACTATATGATCTCAAGGGGGAAATAAACTACAAACTAGAAGCTGCTGATGTTACATATAAATCTTTAGTCTTCGCGCCGACGGGTCACCAACACTTCTGAGGTCAAGTACAGTGTCAATATTATAATATACAAAGTCACACTATATGAGCTCAAAGGAGCCAGAACAGGAACAATGTTTGCTGTATTCTGTCTGTTTCTGAAAACAAGCTGCTGACGTTACATATAAATGGCAAAAACAACCAATAACACTTTTTTCTAAATACAAGTGTTTAAATATTGACAAATAGCTACATATTATAAATATCAAGTATGCCATAATCAAACAACTTACAACTCAGGATCATGTTTTGTGGCCGCAAAAGAAGAATCCGACTGTAGAAAAGAGCACCTGCATCACTGAATGGAGACGCGTAAATAACTCGCAAAAACGAAACTAATCAATCAACGGGTGTGGTTTATATACTTTTTGGTTATTGAGTAGTCTATGGAAGGAAGATGCGGCTCCGCCCATTTAGATGTCACGTTTTACAATTGACACGTGCTCACGTTTTAACTGTTTAACTTGTGCACGTGTTGGGAAAGTTACAAAATGTGAAGCGGAAAAAGTTTCGATTTCGAACCTAACACGTATAAGGTCCTTAATATGTACATATGTTGGAGAGATTAAAAACTGTTACCTGGAAAACCGTGTCATTTCCATTCTCATGAGTAAATACATTTATTAATTGCCGTAATTCTAAATAGAAGACATAAAAAAAAGATCTATCAGAATAGAAGAAAAAAAAACGTGATAATATTTCTCATCACTGTGGTTTTAAATTAAAAAAATTAAATGCGAGCATTTGTAAAGCGTACAGCTACCCCTGGAAAGGTGTGCCGGCGCTCGGGGGGCGTCGGAAAGATTAAGCAAGGTGTTGCCCACAGTGACATGGTGGTGGGAATCGAACTGTGAACGCTGTTGTTCGAAGTCAGGTATCATAGCTGCTCCGTCACACTTTTTCCACACTTATATGTTAATTAGTGCTAATTAAGTTTTAAACATTGTTAAATTATAACTTATAACAGACTACTGTTACAGTTAGTTTTCACTACAAAAAGTATGTACGTCTTTTTAAATTTAGTTAAAAACAATATAGGCTTCAGGGACATTGTAGTTAGAAATTAGCATTTATAAAACCTTTCAAATTCACTGAAAAAACCATAGGTTTTACAGACGTTATAGTTAGAAATTAGCATTTAAAAAACCTTTGAAATTCACTGAAAAAACCATAGGTTTCAGGGGCGTTATAGTTAGCTGGACATTTCACTCGTACAAAACCATAGAAATTCCACTGTTATAGTTAGTTCAGCTAACTATAACTCGCGCCCCTGCATTGCACTGCTCATGACGTCACATATTACATCATTCATGGCATGGTCAGTGACATCACTGATGACATCTCAAATGACATCACTGATGACATCATGCACGTGAAAATCTAATGCACCTCCTCAAAGTCTAATATAACCTTTAATACACACACTGTAAAATACAGACTACCATTTTCGAAACCATCGAGACACCAATACCAGTTACTACATACGCACTCTTTGATTCCTAGGTCTACACACACATCAACTCATTCACACATACATTCACTTATACATGCAGTCACTTATCAATACAACACTATGATATGCACTCATACACCTATTCAGACACTCACACACCGCCACTCATCCATGGAGTTACTCACACACCTAGTCAATCATGCAAAGAATCAATCACACTCCCATTTACTCACCTATACAGTTATACACACACCACCTCACTAATTCATACAGATACTAACGCATAATTACTCTCTTATATAATCACTGATACAAGTACACACTCATGCATACAGCCACTCTCACAATCACTCACTCTCACATATACTCATTTATATACAGGATCACTCACATATACTGCCTTTTACATATGTAGTTACTCACACATGTACCACTGAGACATCCATTCACTCACCAACACACCCATACACACACTCACCCACCCATACAGCTGTTTCCACATGCACTCTTGAACTCATACACCCAGTGAATCAACCACTCACACATCAATGCACAGAGTCACACACCTCCAACCCACCCACACACACACTCAGTCTCCCATACAAATACTCAGGCAAACAATCAATAACCCATATAAACACTCATGTAGCTACTGACCAACCCATGTAGCAGCTTACACAACAACAGACAGACTGATACACACATTCACACAGTTTAGTCACTAACCCATGCATTCAGTAAGACACGTTTAATCACTCACTTATACAATCAGTCACACACCTGTAAAATCCCCCATCCAGACACTTATACACCCACTCATTCTTCAATACACCTAAGAATATATGTAAAACATATTTAAAAATTACAGAAACACACAGTCACTGGATGATGTCATCAGTGATGTCATTTGAGATGTCATCAGTGATGTCATCAGTGATGTGACTGACCATGCCATGAATGATGTAATATGTGACATCATGAGCAGTGCATTGCGGGGCGCGAGTTATAGTTAGCTGAACTAACTATAACAGTGGAATTTCTATGGTTTTGTACGAGTGAAATGTCCAGCTAACTATAACGCCCCTGAAAACTATGGTTTTTTCAGTGAATTTCAAAGGTTTTTTAAATGCCAATTTCTAACTATAACGTCTGTAAAACCTATGGTTTTTTCAGTGAATATATATATATATATATATATATATATATATATATATATATATATATTATCTACTGGCGGTCGCCAGTAGATAGTTATAGTTAGGACCTATTTTCCATAGGAAATCCGCGACATTCTATTTGAAATAACTCTTTCGTCGGTTGACGAATCTTCGTGAAATTTTCAAACTTTATGGCCCGCTCCGCTCCTACCCTGAAAGTTTCGGGGTGATTCGTCAAGCGGGGGCCGAGAAAAAAGGGGGGTCCCAAAACGTGTTTTCCCCATTCATTTTCCCATAGGAAACTTTAGCCACGGCTACAGCCCGAACTGGTGAACGGAATTACACCAAATTTGGCAAAGAGGTAGTTCTTGGTTCAGAAAGAACCCTTTTTGTTAAATGGTGTAAATCCGTTCAGTAGTTCCTGTGAAAATCAAAAGGAAAATCACATATATATCTATGGCCGCGTCGGATTCGCGCACCCTTCCGATCACGAGCTGCATGCTAATTGGCTGTCAACACTCCAAATCAGGAAGTGTTGGCAGCCATTTTGTCCTCGGTAGAACCGAGGGACAGAAACAAGTGCGCAAAGCGCAAAAGGGAGCAGGGTAGAAACACCCTGACCCCTAGGTCTGCTCAGGGGTCCCACAAGGACCCCCTGGGCAGAAAAAGCATTTAAAAAAAAAAAAAAATCGGCAGGATGCGCTCAGGGTGCGCGGATTCTGCCGGAAAAAAAAAATCGAAGCGCGGTCTCCCGCGCTTCGATGCAAATTTGCCCCCGGGTGGCCAAAATCCCGGGGGCATGCGGGGGGTGGGTTTATTGTTTATGGGGGCCTCTAAGGCCCCCAAGCCCCGGGGACCGCCACCCCGGGGCTTTTAAAAAAATGATGGCGGGAGGGCTGTGCGCCCTCCCGCTGCCCCGGGACCGCCACCCCCGGGGCTGTTTTTTTAATTTAAAAAACCTGTGTGGGGGCTCCAGCCCCCACACGCCCCAGGGACCCCCACCTCCCCGGGGCACTAAAGATTTAAATATGGGGGTCCGTTACGGACCCCAGAGCCCCGGGACCACCACCTCCCGCGGGCTTTGAACAAGTTGGGAGGGGGGCCGTGTGGCCCCCCTCCTGGAGCCAGTGATGGCCCTGAGGACCACCACCCCCCAGGGCCGGCTCCTGCAGTGTCCCGGGGTGCCTACCCCCAGGACACTGTAGTTTGCTATGACAGGACGGGTGCATCGCGGCTCCCGTCCTGTCATAGCAAACTTGGTTTGCATTTTGAAAGAGAGAGCAGGAAACCTGCTCTCTCTTTCAAAATGCAAACCCAATTGCTTTTCCACACGGGGAGCAGCATGTTAGCTGCTCCCCATGTGGAAAAGCAATGCTGGCTCGCGCACGATTTGGGGAGCCGGCTGGGACTGTGGGGGGATTGGGTACCCCCCCACAGTCTCCAACGAGAGGCCCCCAAATTTTTTTTTTCCAAAATAAAGGCCTGCCCTGGGGGATGGGGTCCCCGGGGCAAAAGGAGGCCTGAGGAGGGGGGCCACGCAGCCCCCCTCCTTAAAAAAATAATAAAAAGAGTGGCCATGCCCCGGGGGATGGGGTCCCCGGGGCCGGAATCGCCCCGTGGCGCGTTTTAAGTTGGGGGATTAAGTCCCCTTGAATCCTGAGGGTCCCTGGGGTCCAACTAGCCCACCAGGAACCTCCAGTATGCGCCAGGGGGCTGCGTTGCAGAGAGGTGTACAGAGGCCACGCCCCTTTTTAAACCTCTCTGCAACGCAGCTCTGTGGCGCTTACTGGAGGTACCTGGTGGGATAGTTGGACCCCAGGGACCCTCAGGATTCAAGGGGACTTAATCTCCCAACTTAAAACGCGCCACGGGGCGCGTTTGCACAGTGGTGAAGGGAGGGGCGGGGCTTCAGGTGACATGTGTGCAAACAGGCCCCGTGGCGCATTTTAAGATGGGGAATGAATTCCCTTCAATCCTGAGGGTCCCTGGGGCCAACTAGCCCACCAGGTACGTCCAGAAAGCGCCACAGAGCTGTGTTGCAGAGAGGTGCAAAAGGGGCGTGGCCTCTGAACACCTCTCTGCAACGCAGCTCCCTGGCGCATACTGGAGGTACAGGGTGGGCTAGTTGGACCCCAGGGACCCTCATGATTCAAGGGGACTTAATCCCCAACTTAAAACGCGCCATGGGGCGCGTTTGCACAGATGTCACCTCAGGCCCCGCCCCTCCCTTCACCATTGTGCAAATATTCCTCTAAAATCAGCCGAAATACGAATTCGGATTTATTCACCTGTTATCAGGAGAGACCTCAGTGCTGCATCTTTCAGCCCAGTACTGATCCTGAAAAGTAATTTTAACCGTACTTACCAGTAACTTGAATTTCCTTCCATAGGATATCATTGCCTGCTTTTTGCTGAAAAAGTTTCTGTGTCGATTTTTGTAACATACAAATATTCCTCTAAAATCAGCCGAACTACGAATTCCGATTTACTCACCTGTTATCAGGAGAGACCTCAGTGCTGCATCTTGGAGCCAAATACTGATCCTGAAAAGTAATTTTAACTGCACTTACCAGTAATTTGAATTTCCTTCCATAGGCTAACATTGACTGGTTTCACTTGGAAATTCTTCTAAGTGTGGAGTTTTGGAACTTTATAATATTCCTCTAAAATCAGCCGAACTACGAATTCCGATTTACTCACCTGTTATCAGGAGAGAACCCAGTGCTGCATCTTTTAGCCCAGCAATCACCTTGAAAAGTAATTCTAACCGTACTTACCAGTAAATTGAATTTCCTTCCATAGGATATCATTGCCTGCTTTTTGCTGAAAAAGTTTCTAAGTGTCGATTTTTGAAACATACAAATATTCCTCTAAAATCAGCAGAACTACGAATTCCGATTTACTCACCTGTTATCAGGAGAGAACCCAGTGCTGCATCTTTTAGCCCAGCACTGACCCTGAAAAGTAATTCTAACCGTGCTTACCAGTAACTTGTATTTCCTTCCATAGGAATCCATTGTCTGGTTTTCAGCAGAAAAGTTTCAAAGTGTCGATTTTTGAAACATACAAATATTCCTCTAAAATCAGCCGAAATACGAATTCCGATTTACTCACCTGTTATCAGGAGAGACCTCAGTGCTGCATCTTTCAGCCCAGTACTGATCCTGAAAAGTAATTTTAACCGTACTTACCAGCAACTTGAATTTCCTTCCATAGGCTAACATTGACTGGTTTCACTTGGAAATTCTAAGTGTGGAGTTTTGGAACTTTATAATATTCCTCTAAAATCAACCGAACTACGAATTCCGATTTACTCACCTGTTATCAGGAGAGAACCCAGTGCTGCATCTTTTAGCCCAGCACTGACCCTGAAAAGTAATTCTAACCGTACTTACCAGTAACTTGTATTTCCTTCCATAGGAATCCATTGTCTGGTTTTCAGCAGAAAAGTTTCAAAGTGTCGATTTTCACAAACTACAAATATTCCTTAAAAATCGCCTGTATGACTTAAACGCATTCTTTCAACTGTTTACAGGAGATGCACCAGTGCTGGATACAGGATCCACCACTGAGTAAGAAAAAGTAACGATAACACTACTTACCTGCTAAGTGAATTTCCTCCCATAGGATAACATTGGTGATTCTATGTGAAAAAGTTTCTAAGTGTCAACTTTTAAAATACAATAATATTCCTTAAAAATCACTACTGTAACCAAAACGCTTTTACTCAACTGTTTACAGGAGATGTCCCAGGACTGAATCTAGGATCCAGTCCTGTGGTTAGAAAAGTAATCCATAAAGTAACTAATTGCATTTAACTAGAAATTCACATTGAGCACAATGTTGAATTGTGTTTGAAATTGTGTTGCCCATTGCAACAACTGTAACTACTGTAGTTAAAAGTCTATTGCCTATTTGCAAAGTATTTAAACTAAAGTAATTCATTCTGAGAAAGTATATTTTGTAATGTAATGCATAATGTAATTACAATGTAATTTAAAAAATAAAATATGTAAAAATAAATAGTTTAAAAAAAATATAGTAAATCAGTATCAAAAAAATAAATATAAAAATTAATACATTTAAAAATTGTCATTTACAAAACCTTTGAAATTCACTGAAAAAACCATAGGTTTTAGGGGCATTATAGTTAGAAATTAGCATTTAAAAAACCTTTGAAATTCACTGAAAAAACCATAGGTTTCAGGCACGTTATAGTTAGAAATTAGCATTTAAAAAACCTTTGAAATTCACTGAAAAAACCATAGGTTTTAGGGACAGTTATAGTTAGTTGGACATTTCACTCGTACAAAACCATAGAAATTCCCCCGTTATAGTTAGTTCAGCTAACTATAACTCGCGCCCCGCAATGCACTGCTGATGACGTCACATATTACATCACTCATGACATGGTCAGTGACATCACTGATGACATCACTGATGACATCTCAAATGACATCACTGATGACATCACTGATGACATCATCCACGTGATAATCTGATGCACCTCCTCACACCCTAATATAACCTTTGATACACCCAATCTAATTTACAGACTGCCATTCGCAAAACCATAGACACTCCAACACCAATAACTACATACCCACTCACTGATTCTTAGGTCTACACACACATCCACTCACTCACCCGTACAGTCACTCATACTTACGGTCACTCAGTACAGGACTATCATATGCACTCATACTCCTATATAGACACTCAAACACCGCCACTCATCCATAGAGATACTCACACACCTAGTTAGTCATGCAAATAATTAAACACACTGCCATTTACTCACCTATACAGTTATACACACACCAGCTCACTTACTCATACAAATACTAGCACATTCTTACGCTCTTATACAATCACTGATACAAGCACACACTCATCCATACAGTCACTCTCACAATCACACACTCTCGCTTATAGCTATTTATATACTCCAACACACATATATACTGCCTTTCACATATGTAGTTACTCACACATGTACCACTGGGACATACATTCACTCACTAACACACTCTTACACACACTTACCCACCCATACAGCCTATCACAGATGCACTCTTGAAACCATCCACCCAGTGAATCACCCACTCACACATCTATGCACAGAGTCGCACACACCCCACCCACACAAACACTCAGGCACCCATACAGATACTCAGACAACCAATCAATAACTCATATAGACACTCATGTAGTTATTCACAAACCCATGCAGCCACTTACACAGCAACAGACAGACGGTTACAGACATTCACCCAGTTTAGTCACTAACCCTTGCATTCAGTAAGATACGTTTAATCACTCACTTATAGAGTCAGTCACGCACCTACTAAATCCTTCATCCACACACTTATACACCCACTCATTCTTCAATACACCTTTCCCTATATATTAAAAATATTTAAACTTTACAGAAACACAGTCACTGGATGATGTCATCAGTGATGTCATTTGAGGTGTCATCAGTGATGTCATCAGTGATGTCACTGACCATGTCATGAGTGATGTAATATGTGACGTCATCAGCAGTGCATTGCGGGGCGCGAGTTATAGTTAGCTGAACTAACTATAACGGGGGAATTTCTATGGTTTTGTACGAGTGAAATGTCCAACTAACTATAACTGTCCCTAAAACCTATGGTTTTTTCAGTGAATATATATATATATATATATCAATCAATCCGCAAAAGTTACCTATAACGGGAGGGCCCACAAACAGGTAGATATGGCACAGTCATTTAATGGAGGCTGCCAAGTGGGTTTCAGGAGTATGCTCAGGTCAAATTCATAATTTCAGCTGCCGATGCGTTTTGTGCTTCGTGCACTTCATCTTGGGCTTGACTGATTTCCGGCATGTACAAGCAATTTCCTTGAAGACACCTGGTAACTAAGTCTCAAAGTACCTGGCCCTGTGGGCGTGGTAACCGCATGGCCTGCTGGTACTCATAGTGCTTCAATCCTCCTCCAGTGAGTTTGTTGCACACCCAGAAACTAAAATTACATTCAATATTACCACAGTGGGTTGCTTGGCATCTTCCTTAGACCCACCGGCACCTCCGCACCTCCATTTGGCTCCTGTCCCGCATACTGGATCTGCTGGTTGGCGTCACCGCGGGACCGCTCTTGCAGCGGGACTCCTCCCACGGCTTAGGCATGCCGTTAACATCACAATCCGCAAAAGTTACCTATAACGGGAGGGCCCACAAACAGGTAGATATGGCACAGTCATTTAATGGAGGCTGCCAAGTGGGTTTCAGGAGTATGCTCAGGTCAAATTCATAGTTTCAGCTGCCGACGCGTTTCGTGCTTCGTGCACTTAATCTTGGGCTTGGCTGATTTCCGGCATGTACAAACAATTTCCTTGAAGACACCTGGTAAGTCTCTAAGTACCTGTCCCTGTGGGCGTGGCGACCGCATGGCCTGCTGGTACTCGTAGTGCTTCAATCCTCCTCCAGTGAGTTTATTGCACACCCAGAAACTAAAAGTAAATTCAATATTACCACAGTGGGCTGCTTGGCATCTTCCTTAGAGCCACCGGCAACTCATCACCTCCATTTGGCTCCTGTCCCGCATATATATATATATATATATACTAAAAAAAACAAAGGTTACAGCAACATTATAATTAGACTTAGATTTCACATGCACAAAACCATAGAAATGCAGTCGTTAAAGGTACCTGTGCTAGCTATAACTTACATCCCCGCAATGCACTGCTTATGACTTCAAAAATTACATCCCTTATGACATGGTCAGTGACATAATAACCACAAAAGCCCCACGTTGTGTGGAGAAGGGAACGAGAGGCACGGGGTCTTAGGAGCTAGCAGCCTCCAACACTAACAGTCTAACCACAAAAAGCTGCTCCTAACTGAATTGCCACTACGAGGTTTGGGATGTATTTGTAAGTGAAGGCATCTCACAAAAAGTAACGGACTGGTCTCACACACCACCTGGTGTCATGCTTCATCATTGACCAGTCCTCGCCCTCTAAAACCTTGGTTTGATAGAGGGCGGGCATACACCTGATGACAGGGATGCACTTCTAAACTAAGTGGGGGCCCATAAACAAAAAGTGTGGTTAAAAAACATTATAGTTATCTTAATCGTGTTTTTAATGTTAAAGGTAACTATATGATATTAAAATCAAGTGACGGTATGTGGGGGAATTAATGTCCCATGGGAGGAGGGGAGGGGAAACCCCTGTAGTCAAACCTGCATCAAGGGAAATTTCCCATGTGGATCCTAGGCGACTGCTCCCGGTCCTCCCCTCCTCCCATGGGGCAAGTAGCTTTGGTATCTAGGGCTTGAAATTAGAGGCCATCAAGTTGTGGAGTGTGGCAGTGCTCACGCCCACACAGTGGTTTACTCTTACCACTAGCTGGTAAGAACGGAGCCCTCTATGTTCTTTTTAGGTCCTGACGAATGCCCTGGACCCAAGCGGGCCATTAAGGCAGAAACATGTTGACCTCTCACATAACGGATAGGGGACATTAATTCCCCCACATACCGTCACTTGATTTTAATATCATATAGTTACCTTTAACATTAAAAACACGATTAAGATAACTATAATGTTTTTTAACCACACTTTTTGTTTATGGGCCCCCACTTAGTTTAGAAGTGCATCCCTGTCGTCAGGTGTATGCCCGCCCTCTATCAAACCAAGGTTTTAGAGGGCGAGGACTGGTCAATGATGAAGCATGACACCAGGTGGTGTGTGAGACCAGTCCGTTACTTTTTGTGAGATGCCTTCACTTACAAATACATCCCAAACCTCGTAGTGGCAATTCAGTTAGGAGCAGCTTTTTGTGGTTAGATGGTCAGTGACATCACTGATGACATCTCAAATGACATCAGTGATGACATCATCTAATGAGTGTAAGTGTTTTGTAAACATTTCTGAGACTTAAAGATATATACTAAGCTACTGAATACGTTAAATTACTATACTTTCTGTACATCCAATGAGTGATACTGTTTCTAACATATGCAAGCTGAGTGGCTTTGTGACTGTATCAGTGTGGGAGTGGGTGTCTGAGCAGCTGTATTGGTGTGTGAGTGGCTGTATGGATCTATCACTGGGGGTGTGAGCGGCTGTATAGGTCTGTCAGTGGGTATGTGAGTGGCTGTAATGATCTGTGAATTGGTTTATGAGTGGTTTTCTGGGTGTGTGAATGGCTGTGTGACTGGTTTTATGGATGTGTGAGAGAGTGTGTGAGTGGTTGGATGGGTGTATCAGTGATTGTATGGATGTGTGAGTGGTTGTATGGATGTGTGAGTAGGTGTGTAAGTAGCTGTGTGGGTGTGGCTGTATGGGTGTGTGAGTGGGTGTGTGAGTGGTTGTATGGGTGTGTGTGGGTGTATGTGAGTGGTTGTACACATGTGTAAGTGGATACTTGAGTGGTTGTATTGTTCTACGAGTGGTTTTGTGTGTATGTGAATGGGTGTATGAGTGGTTGATTGGGTGTTTGAGTGGTTGTATTGGTCTGTAAGGGAGTGTGCAAGTGAATGTATGTGTGTGTGTGTGGGTGTGTGAGTGATTGTATGGATCTGTGAGTGGGTGTGTGAGTGGTTGTGTGGGTATGTGAGTGAGTGTGTGAGTGGTTGTATGGGTATGTGAGTGGGTGTGTGAGTGGTTGTATGGGTATGTGAGTGTGTGAGTGTTTGTGTGGGTGTGTGAGTAGTTTGTGGATGATGTCATCAGTGATGTAAAATAAGATGTCATCAGTGATGCCATCAATGATGTCACTAACCATGAAATGAGTTAGATAATATGTGAGGCCATAAGCAGTGCATTACGGGGAGTATAAGTAATAGTTAGCTCAGGTGATTATAATATATGGATTTTTAAGGGTCTGTGCATGTGGAATCTGAGCACAACTATAATATCCCTGTAACCTTTGTTTTTTTCATTGAATTTCTACGGTTTTTAATGTTATTTCCTCATTATAATGTTCCTGTAGCCTTTGTTTTTTGTGACTTTCAAAGGTTTTTAATATTTTATTTCCTAAGTGTAACATGTAACCTTTGAGAGTGAGTGTGTAAGTGGCTGTATAGGTCAGCGAGTGGGTGTGTGAGTGGCTGTATGGTGTGCGAGTGGGTGTGTGAATGGCTATATGGGTCAGTGAGTAGGTGTGTGAATGGCTGTATGGGTCTGTGAATGTGTGTGTGAGTAGCTGTATGAGTCAGTGACTGGGTGTGTGTGTGGCTGTATGGGTGCATGAGTGGATGTGTGAGTAGTTTAAGGGTGTGTGAATGAGTAAGTATGTGAATGGATTTGTGAGTCGGTGAGTGGGTGTGTGTATGGCTGTATGGGTCTGTGAGTGGGTATGTGAGTAGCTGTATGGGTGTTTGAGTGGGTTTGTGAGTGGCTGTATGGATCTGTAAATGGTTGTATGAGTGACTGTATGGGTATGTGAGTAGTTTTTTGGGTGTGTGAGTGGCTGTATGGGTGCATGATTGGTGATGTGGGTGTGTGAGTGGGTGTGTGATTGGATTTGTGGGTATGTGAGTGGGTGTGTGAGTGATTGAATGGGTGTGTGAGTATCTGTATAGGTGTATCAGTAGCTGTGCGAGTGACTGCACTAGAACAGAACCTCAGCTGCCCCTTTATCCAACAAGAGTCCACAGTTTTGCACAAAATGTCTACCCAACTGGAGTACTTTCTACTAGTTAATTAGTAAGTGCTACCTCGTTGGGTAAATGTCTTGTGCATTATCTACAACAGTGGTTCCCAAACTGGGGTCCGCGGACCCCCAGGGGTCCCTGACACATTCCCAGGGGGTCCACAGGCAGCTGTCTTAAAAGCAATGCAAAGTTCCTTGTATAATCTGCAGTTTTACGACAACAATAAAAGTGTCAAGATAACTCGACTGATTAATGTACCTGCTGGAGAGAGATGGTAGGTAGCGCAGAGGGTTAATATGCCTGCTCCAAAGAACGTGTACCATGCATTTTTAATAAAACAGTATTTTATGTGCATAGCTGGGTTACTGCTTTTGTAACAGATTCTTTTGTTACTGTTCAGTTCATAAGTTACAATCATAATCTAGCACCGTCAGCTATGAACTGCCGTCAAAGAGCTGCATACAAACTGCATGGTACAAGTTAGTCTGCCTTCTTTTTTTCCCAGCCTTTCATTATCTTGATGCTGCCAAAAAGGTATGTTTGGGTAGAATTAAATTGTTATAATTAAAGTCAACGCTAACCACTGTGTTACATTCTGAAACCAGATTTTGTGCTTCTCCAAATCAAGCACTCTTAAAAAATGCTTACCAGTATGGATGGCATGTGAATCCTACACCTTGAAGTCCCCTTTCCCCTATGTAACATTTTCTATACACTGATTTACACACATATGATTCATTGGGGGAGATTTACTAAGCTTTTGCGCCATGTTTACGTCACAAAAGTGACACAAAACGACGCAAATTTGTTTTTTGTAATTTACTTTCCAGCACTAAACTTGTTCCCATACAACCACCCAAGGTTTCTCACGCTAAACCCAATTTACTAAAAACAGTAGATTGGGTTTAGCGTGAGAACACTACGCCCTTTTCAACTAGGCACAAGGAAGGAGAAATTCTTTCATTTCTCCTTCCTTTTCCAACTTTGCATGCATGCTGCACTGTGTAGCACGCCTATAAAGTGGGAAAAGCTTTCCCTCGTGTCTAGCATAGTAGTTTGTACAGGAAGGGTACCCTTCCTGTACAAAACCTATGCTACACTCATGCACACACCTTAGCGCTACATCGCTAAGGTGTGTGCATGGCGCGGGGCTACTGAAATCAGCGCCGGCACAAGAGAAAGGGGAGGAAAGAGCCATAGCTTTGGAAATATGGCGCTCCCCTGCTCCCTCCTTGTCGCGCAATGCAGCGCAGCCTCGCGGGGGGCTGCGCAGCATTGCGCAACGTTTTTGTAAATCTCCCCCATTGTTTCTGTATCTGTGTGATGTAAAGTGCTCTGATACCCTACACTAGTATGAGAGATGCTATAAAACAAATGAAATACATGTGACATAGGTGCTATGGGAAGAAGAAAGGCACTGTTGGAGGATGATAGTGAGGGATTCATGGAAGAGCCCCAAAAAGATTGTTGTATTGGTGCATAGTAAGGTCATCATTTACTATGCTTTGAAAGTGAATACAATTCAACATATAATTACAAATGTGTTGCAGAATGCACCATTTTTCCCCAAATTTTCTTGGTGGGAGAGCCCCCCAAAGTCCGCTTTGTAGTGGCCAGGCTCACTCACTGCACTTGGTGTGCACCGTACAGGGACTGGCCTGACAACATTTGCCAGGGCTGCTTTGGGTTCCAGTCTGGCCCCGTCAGGAGCAGGAGCATCATACTCTAAAATAAAGCCAAATATTGAAAAGTTAGTCGCCGAGATGCAGCACCAACCTTCCTATTAAAAATTTTCGATTTTGCAAATTTTTTCAATATAAAATACTAAAAGCTTTAGTAATTTGGGTATCTGTTCGGTGTGCACACGTGTGTTTATTTTTTTCGAATGACTGTTTTAATGTTTGAAATTTAAATCATACGAATTGGTTGGGGGTCCTCGGCTTCCAGTAGTGACTCAATAGGGGTCCTCAGGAGTCAAAAGTTTGGGAACCACTGATCTACAATACAGCTGCATAACGGACCACGAGGAAATGTCTCCAGTGACCTTGTGTGTTTTTCAGCAATGTGATTATTCCTCAATCATCTTCATCCAGAAATCTGTGATAACATGAAGCCTCGTATAGAGAAGACAATGAGATAACAAAGAGGCAAATCTCCAACAAACAAGGCTACTTTCTCTTAATTATATGAAGCAAGTGATTCTTTGTTTGGTGGAGATGTCAACATATTCTTTGGCATCAAGAACGCGTCACTAAAATTGGTGGGAAAATTGCTGGGGTGCCTTTTTGTAAGCTGTTCATCATCCTGGCAAAAGGTGGGACGACCTTTGTATACTACTAAGGTGGATGGGGTGGGTCACAAGGGTGATGCCTCCAGGTGATCTTGCACTTTTTTATAGTCGTAGTAATTTAAAGGGAGAACCATGGACTCTGCTCTCACCAGGAGACCATGAAAGAACCCACTCATCACAATAACTAGAGATTGTGCTTTGATAGATCAATGATGCATTCACCTTAACCAAGGAATTCAGATAGTTTTTCAAAGTGGGATTGCCAAGTAAACACACTTGCTTTGCCTTTGTCAAGGCCAGGAAGTAAGCATCATTGGTCTGATTTTGGCCCGAGGGACACCATTCCCTGGGGCCTGGCCACTTGATGCTGGGTGCCCTGGAGCTCACCCAGGGCACCCAGTGTGCACTGTTGGGGACCTCAGGGGCAGCCTCAATGCCCCTGTGGTTCTTGCCAGATCCCCACCTTCATCTGGAGCGGACATTGTTCCTGCACCCAGGGAGCAGCAAATACTGCTGCTCCCTGTGTGTGGGAGTAAGTTTTCATCAGTTTTCCTGTCCGCTTGACCTTGGGCAGGAAAACAGATGAAAAATTCTCTCTGAGTGGGCAGGAGCAGTTTCCCTGCTTCTACCCACTGGGAGTGGACTTACTGTTGCTCTCACTTGGCTGGAGTTGTCATAGCTCCTACAAATCGATAGCAAGTTGTTATGTCCCGAGGGTGGGCACCTCAGGACATAGGGAGCCAGCCCTGTGGTGTGGCAGTCCCCAGGGCCATTACTGGCTCCAGGCATTTCCTATTTCAGGGCCTGCCTCTGGGAGGTGGTGGTCCCCGGGGCCTAAAATGGCCCTGGTGGGGGGCCATGCAGCCTCCTTTCAAATGTTGGCCATGCCCCAGGGAGGTGGTGGTCCCAGGGCCAGTAAATGGATCAGGAGAGAGGGCCACAGGGCCGGACCCTTTTTTATTAAAGCTGGCTGGCCCTGGGGTCGTGGTGGTTCCTGGGGCTGCAAAGGGCCATGGAGGGGAGTCCATGTGGCCCACCTCCACTGCTAATTATTTTATTGGCCTTGCCCCAGGGAGGTGGCAGTACCTGGGGCTGTAAACGGCCTGAGGAGGGGGACGGAGTGGACCCCCTCCTTCATTATATCATATTCATCTGGCCTGGGGGAAGAGTTGGGAAAGGGGCTAATATGAGCCAAGGGGACGGGGCGGTCTGCACCCCCCTCACCAAAATACATATTAATAGATACACCCCGGACCTGGCCCACCCAAGGGCTCAACTAGAAATAAGCAGAGGACACCATGCTTGTTTTCTTTTTTTTGATTTTGCTGAAAATTCATGAATCCACTGTGAAATTGCAGCAAAATTGGAAAACAAAAATGCTTTTTGGCCCTGCTGGGTCCCTGGGGGACACCACCACCAGGCCTAGGGGAGCAGGGTATTCCTACTCTGCCCCTTCTCTTTTTTTTTACCTTTTTGTTTGGGACTCGGCTGAGTCTGAGTCCCAAAATGGCTGGCAAAACTTCCTGGTTGAAGTGTTGGCAGCCAATCAGACCTCAGCATGAGATCTGCTGGATTCATGCAGGCTCCGTGCATCTAAATACACACATTTATTTTCCTTTAATATTTCAAATACTACTGAGCAGATTTACACCAAATCACAAAAAGCACACTTTCTGGACCAAGATCTAGCTTTCTGCCACATTTGGTGTAATTCCGTTCAAATGGTTCTGGCTGTAGTCATGTCTAAAATCTCTATAGCAGTGGTTCCCAAACTTTTGACTCCTGAGGACCCCTATTGAGTCACTACTGGAAGCCGAGGACCCCCAACCAATTCGTATGATTTAAATTTCAAACATTAAAACAGTCATTCGAAAAAAATAAACACACGTGTGCACACCGAACAGATACCCAAATTACTAAAGCTTTTAGTATTTTATATTGAAAAAATTTGCAAAATCGAAAAATTTTAATAGGAAGGTTGGTGCTGCATCTCGGCGACTAACTTTTCAATATTTGGCTTTATTTTAGAGTATGATGCTCCTGCTCCTGACGGGGCCAGACTGGAACCCAAAGCAGCCCTGGCAAATGTTGTCAGGCCAGTCCCCGTACGGTGCACACCAAGTGCAGTGAGTGAGCCTGGCCACTACAAAGCGGACTTTGAGGGGCTCTCCCACCAAGAAAATTTGGGGAAAAATGGTGCATTCTACAACACATTTGTAATTATATATTGAATTGTATTCGCTTTCAAAGCATAGTAAATGATAACCTTACTATGCACCAATACAACAATCTTTTTGGGGATCTTCCATGAATCCCTCACTATCATCCTCCAACAGTGCCTCTCTTCTTCACATAGCTCCTCTGTCACATGTATTTCATTTGTTTTATAGCATCTCTCATACTAGTGTAGGGTGTCAGAGCACTTTACATCACACAGATACAGAAACAATGGGGGAGATTTACAAAAATGTTGCGCATTGCTGCGCAGCCCCCCGCGAGGCTGCGCTGCATTGCGCGACAAGGAGGGAGCAGGGGAGCGCCATATTTCCAAAGCTATGGCTCTCTCCTCCCCTTTCTCTTGTGCCGGCGCTGATTTCAGTAGCCACACGCCATGCACACACCTTAGCGATGTAGCGCTAAGGTGTGTGCATGAGTGTAGCATAGGTTTTGTACAGGAAGGGTACCGTTCCTGTACAAACTACTATGCTAGACACGAGGGAAAGCTTTTCCCACTTTATAGGCGTGCTGCACAGTGCAGCACGCATGCAAAGTTGGAAAAGGAAGGAGAAATGAAAGAATTTCTCCTTCCTTGTGCCTAGTTGAAAAGGGCGCAGTAGTTCTCACGCTAAACCCAATCTACTGTTTTTAGTAAATTGGGTTTAGCGTGAGAAACCTTGGGTGGTTGCATGGGAACAAGTTTAGTGCTGGAAAGTAAATTACAAAAAAAAGATTTTGCGTCGTTTTGTGTAACTTTTGTGACGTAAACATGGCGCAAAAGCTTAGTAAATCTCCCCCAATGAATCATACGTGTGTAAATCAGTGTATAGAAAATGTTACATAGGGGAAAGGGGACTTCAAGGTGTAGGATTCACATGCCATCCATACTGGTAAGCATTTTTTAAGAGTGCTTGATTTGGAGAAGCACAAAATCTGGTTTCAGAATGTAACACAGTGGTTAGCGTTGACTTTAATTATAACAATTTAATTCTACCCAAACATACCGTTTTGGCAGCATCAGGATAATGAAAGACTGGGAAAAAAAGATGGCAGACTAACTTGTACCATGCAGTTTGTATGCAGCTCTTTGACGGCAGTTCATAGCTGATGGTGCTAGATTATGATTGTAACTTATGAACTGAACAGTAACAAAAGAATCTGTGACAAAAGCAGTAACCCAACTATGCACATAAAATACTGTTTTATTAAAAATGCATGATACACGTTCTTTGGAACAGGCATATTAACCCTCTGCGCTACCTACCATCTCTCTCCAGCAGGTACATTAATCAGTCGAGTTATCTTGACACTTTTATTGTTGTCGTAAAACTGCAGATTATACAAGGAACTTTGCATTGCTTTTAAGACAGCTGCCTGCGGATCCCCTGGGAATGTGTCAGGGACCCCTGGGGGTCCGCGGACCCCAGTTTGGGAACCACTGCTCTATTGGAATTAACTTTGGAAATGTTCTTTTTGTGACCCCCCACACCCCTTTTTCTCGGCCCAGAAACTTTCCTTGCACAACAAGACACAGCAGGGCACTTTTTTGGAAATGTTTCGCGAAGATCCATCAAACGACGATAATGTTCCGTATATCCTGTGATATTACTAGAGGTTCACTGATAGAATATCGATGTAACAAACATCGATGTTCTAAATATGGAAAAAAAATATCAACTGCAAAAATATCGACTCCCATACCTTAACAGGTGAGTACAAAAATATTGAATCAAAAAAATTGAGGTAAAAAATATAGATGTAAAAAATATCGATTTTTAAATATGTATAAAATAATATATATTAAATATATTAAACATTAATAATATTTTTAACAAAATAAATACAATTTTATATACATTTTAACTAAATATTACAAATACACTTAATTAAACAAATATAAACACACAAACATAATAATTTATACATATACATATATTTACTTAAAAATAATTTATTAACTATTATCTTTATTTAATTTTTAAACTTTAAAATTATATAAAAAAATAAACTTACATTTCCTAATACAATAAGTGCAACAGTAGGGAAAGTGTTGGATATCGGAATAATTTAATTTACTATTCCAACTCCAGTGAGTGCAACAGTAGGGAAAGTGTTGGATAGCGGAGGGGAAAAAATTACTATTCCCACTCCAGTGATAGCAACAGTAGGGAAAGTGTTGGATAGCGGAGGGGAAAAAATTACTGTTCACACTCCAAAGAGTGCAACAGTAGGGAAAGTGTTGGATAGCAGAGGGGTAAAAATTACTATTCCCACTCCAAAGAGTGCAACAGTAGGGAAAGTGTTGGATAGCGGAGGGGTAAAAACTACTATTCCCACTCCAGTGAGTGCAAAAGTAGGGTAAGTGTTGGATAGCGGAGGAATTAAATTTACTATTCCAACTCCAGTGAGTGCAACAGTAAGGAAAATGTTGGATAGCGGAGGGGTAAAAATTACTATTCCCACTCCAAAGAGTGCAACAGTAGGGAAAGTGTTAGATAGCGGAGGGGCAAAAATTACTATTCCCACTCCTGTGAGTGCAGTAGTAGGAAAAGTATTGGATAGCGGAGGGGTTAAACATTACTATTCCCACTCCACTGAATGCAACAGTAGGATAAGTGTTGGATAGCGGAGGGGTCACATTATTTATTCCCACTCCAGTGAGTGCAACAGTAAGGAAAGTGTTGGATAACGGAGGGGTAAAAATTACTATTCCCACTCCAAAGAATGCAACAGTAGGGAAAGTGCTGGATAGCGGAGAGGTAAAAATTACTATTCCCACTCCAGTGAGTGCAACGTTAGGGAAAGTGTTGGATAGCAGAGAAACAAAAATTACTAATAACACTTAAACAGTTGAAAAAAACCCAAAAATATTACAAAATTTAAAAAATCACAAAAATAAATAAACAATATTTAAAAAATATAAAATGTAAATATATTAAACATACACAAAGAACACATATTATAATATTAATTATGTATAACAAAAATCAAAAAATAATATATAAAATAAATTAATAAATACATTTATAAACAATAATTATTTAAAAGTAGCAAATATTAACAAACAAACAAAATATTTAAAACATAAATGTATTTATTCTATTTCATACCCTATTACACCACACCAATAATAAAACACTTCAACATTTTTAATTACATTTATTTCCATAATTAACATAATTGATAATCAATTAAATAAATCCTATTATTAAAAAATATAAACATTCATTGTGTACACAAGCTTTAACACTTTAATATCCACAACACACACCTAAATTAAACTATAAAATAATAAAACACAATTATATATTATTTTTAAAAGAAAAACTATTACTATTAACAACTAATAATTAAATAACAAAATGTTATTTAATACCCACCCTTTACCCCTTTAAAAGTAAAAACAACACACAAAAAAACACCTTTCCCCAAAATAAATATCAATTAATTAACAACTATATATTAATTAATTAAACACAAATTACTTCCCACCCTTCACTCCTATAAACACCACAACACACACATACAATTGTTTACACAATTACCATAATTAATTACCAATTATCAATTAATTAATTAACATATATTAACAACAAATTATTAATTCACCAATTAAAATTATTTACTTTGCAAAATTCAAATAAAAAAAATTAATAACTACTAAAAATTTAACAGATATATTAAAAATACAAACAAATGTTATACAAAAAAACATATATCACATACATATAAAATATATACTTAAATATATATCAATAATAAAAAATGATATTTTAACAACTATATTTTTGCAAATGATATTAAACACTTCGATATTTTTAAAATCGATATTACTTACCTTAAGTTGATATTCTTCACCACAATATTCTTGCTGTCGATATTTCTGACCCACGATATTAATGACTCGATATTTGTGCAACTCAATATTTTGTACTCAATATTCTGTCTCTGCACCATTACGAGATATTTGTTTAATGTTTATACATAGAGAATAGATCCCGACTTTGTAATATCTCAGGGTATATGGACAATTGAAGTGGATGAGTTTAAAAGAGGTATATACACACATATATATATATGTTTGATCACTCACGACGGCCTCTGAGGAAGGAGACAAATGTCTCCGAAACGCGTCAGGCCACAAGGACTTGCAAAGGGATGGAAAGCTGCCTGTTTGTTTATGTGAATAAAGGTCGTTACCTACCTGCAGCGGAGTGCGTCCTTGATTGCTGGGCAATGTTGGGTGACATGTTTAACAGGGCAGTTCCAGGCCGTGGAGGAATCGCACCGCTCTGAAAACCAGCATGGGTCCAAACGAGGGGAAAGTTTTCCTCGTAACTGGCGCAGCAGGAAACTTACTAAAACAGACAGAATTCTATCCGAGGCTCAATGGAGGGCTGTGAAGATGTCCTTTAAACAAACGTGAGTGGCCAGACCCACTGGAGGGTTATATTGTGCTAAATGGACTGCATATACCAGCGTGCTTTGTGAAAGCAATTTAAATATAAGGCACACCGGAGGCCAATAAAAAATGTATAGCACGCAGGGAATGGCAGCGCACGTAATTGTTTTGATCACTCACAACGGCCTCTGAGGAAGGAGACAAATGACTCCGAAATGCGTCAGGCCATAAGGACTTGAAAAGGGATGGAAAGCTGCCTGTTTGTTTATGTGAATAAAGGTCGTTACCTACCTGCAGCGGAGTGCGTCCTTGATTGCTGGGCAATGTTGAGTGATATGTTTAACACGGCGGTTCCAGGCCGTGGAGGAATCGCACCGCTCTGAAAATCAGCATGGGTCCAAACGAGGGGAAAGTTTTCCTCGTTACTGGCGCAGCAGGAAACTTACTAAAACAGACAGAATTCTATCCGAGGCTCAATGGAGGGCCGTGAAGATGTCCTTTAAACAAACGTGAGTGGCCAGACCCACTGGAGGGTTATATTGTGCTAAATGGACTGCATATACCAGCGTGCTTTGTGAAAGCAATTTAAATATAAGGCACACCGGAGGCCAATAAAAAGTGTATAGCACGCAGGGAATGGCAGCGCACGTAATTGTTTTGATCACTCACGACGGCCTCTGAGGAAGGAGACAAATGACTCCGAAACGCGTCAGGCCACAAGGACTTGAAAAGGGATGGAAAGCTGCCTGTTTGTTTATGTGAATAAAGGTTGTTACCTACCTGCAGCAGAGTGCGTCCTTGATTGCTGGGCAATGTTGGGTGATATATATATTTATATTTATATATATATATATATATATATACATATACATATACATATATATATATATATATATATATATATATATATATATATATATATATATATATATATATATATATATATATATATATATATATATATATATATATATATTATCTACTGGCGGTCGCCAGTAGATAGTTATAGTTACAACCTATTATCCATAGGAAATCCGCGACATTCTATTTGAAATAACTCTCTTGCCGGTTGACGTATGTTCGCAAAAGTTTCAAACTTTGTGGCCCGCTCCGGTCCGCTCCTACCCTGAAAGTCTCGGGGGGATTCGTCAAGCGGGGGCCGAGAAAAAGGGGGGTCCCAAAACGCGTTTTCCCCATGCAATTTTCCATAGGAAACTTTAGACACGGCTACAGCCTGAACTGCTGAACGGAATTACACCAAATTTGGCAAAGAGGTAGTTCTTGGTTCAGAAAGAACCCTTTTTGTTAAATGGTGTAAATCCGTTCAGTAGTTGCTGAGAAAATCAAAAGTAAAAAGATAGTGATATCTATGGCCGAGTAGGGTCCGCGTACCCTCCCGATCACGAGCTGCATGTTAATTGGCTGTCAGCTGGCTGTCAACATTCCGATTCAGGAAATGTTGGCAGCCATTTTGTCCCTCGGTAGAACCGAGGGACAGAAACAAGTGCGCAAAGCGCACAAAGGGGGCAGGGTAGAAACACCCTGACCCCCTAGGTTTGCTGAGGGGGTCCCACAAGGAGCCCCTGGGCAAAAAACAAAAAACATTTTTAAAAATCGGCAGGATGCGCTCAGGGTGCGCGAATCCTGCCGGAAAATCGAGCGCGGTCTCCGCGCTTCGATTGCATTTGCCCCCGGGTGGCCCAAGTCCCAGGGGCATGGTGGGGGGTTAATTTTATGTGTGGGGGGCCTCAAGGGCCCCCAAGCCCCGGGGACCGCCACCCCCCGGGGCTTTATATAAAAAATGGTGCGGGAGGGCTCTTCTGCCCTCCCGCAGCCCCGGGGACCGCCACCCCCCGGGGCTTCTTTTTTTATGTTAAATAAGGTGTGGGGGGGGGCTCCAGCCCCCCCACACGCCCCGGGGACCACCACCTCCCCGGGGCACTTACAAAATAAATGTGGGGGTCCATTACGGACCCCCATAGCCCCGGGGACCACCACCTCCCCGGGGCTGTGCAATTTAAGGGAGGGGGGCCGCGTGGCCCCCCTCCTGGAGCCCTTGATGGCCCTGGGGACCACCACCCCCCAGGGCCGGCTCCTGCAGTGTCCCGGGGTGCCTACCCCGGGACACTGTAGCTTGCTATGGCAGGACGGGAGCCTCGCAGCTCCCGTCCTGCCATTGCAAACTTGCTTTGGATATTGGAAGAGAGAGCAGGGAAACCTGCTCTCTCTTCCAATATCCAAAGCTGATTGCTTTCCACATGGGGAGCAGCATGTTAGCTGTTCCCCATGTGTAAAGCAATGCCGGCTCCCAAGGGACGCGGGAGCCGGCGGGACTGTGGGGGGATTGGGGACCCCCACAGTCCCCAACGGAGAGGGCCAGCCCCGGGGGATGGGGTCCCCGGGGCAAGTAGTGGCCCGAGATGGGGGCCACGCGGCCCCCTCCCCCCCAAAAAAAAAAAAAATAATTAAAAAAATGGAAAGGCCGGCCCCGGGGGATGGGGTCCCCGGGGCCTTAAATGGCCTGAGGAGGGGGCCACGCAGCCCCCTCCAAATAAAAAATAAAAAGGCCATGCCCCGGGGGATGGGGTCCCGGGGCCAATACAGGCCCAGGAAGGGGGCCACGCGGCCCCCTTCCCGTTTTTGTTTTTTTAATTTTAATTACAAAAAGGGGTAAGGCCCTGGGGGATGGGGTCCCCAGGGCCCAAAAACATGAAAAAGGAAGGGGGCTACACAGCCCCCTTCAGGGGACAAAAAAAACGATCGGGCCCGCAGGCCCCGCCCCTTCCTTCACCACTCTGCAAACGTGCCCCCTGGCGCGTTTGCAGAGGGGAACGAATTCCCCTTGAATACTGGGGGTCCCTGGGGCCAACTAGCCCACCAGGAACCTCCAGTATGCGCCAGGGGCTGCCTTGCAGAGAGGTGTACAGAGGCCACGCCCCTTTTTACACCTCTCTGCAACGCAGCTCTGTGGCGCTTTTTGGAGGTATATGGTGGGGTAGTTGGACTCCGGGGACCCTCAGGATTCAAGGGGACTTAATCCCCCAACTTAAAACGCGCCACGGGGCGTGTTTGCACAGTGGTGAAGGGAGGGGGCGGGGCTTCAGGTGACATGTGTGCAAACAGGCTCCGTGGCGCGTTTTAAGATGGGGAATTAAATCCCCTTCAATCCTGAGGGTCCCTGGGGGCCAACTAGCCCACCAGGTACATCCAGTGAGCGCCACGGAGCTGCGTTGCAGAGTGTTGTAAAAAGGGGTGTGGCCTCTCTACACGTCTCTGCAACGCAGCCCCCTGGCGCATACTGGAGGTTCCTGGTGGGCTAGTTGGCCCGTAGGGACCCTCATGATTCAAGGGGACTTAATCCCCCTACTTAAAACGTGCCACGGGCGCGTTTGCACAGATGTCACCTCAGGCCCCGCCCCTCCCTTCACCATTGTGCAAATATTCCTCTAAAATCAGCCGAAATACGAATTCTGATTTACTCACCTGTTATCAGGAGAGACCTCAGTGCTGCATCTTTCAGCCCAGTACTAATCCTGAAAAGTAATTTTAACCGTACTTACCAGTAACTTGAATTTCCTTCCATAGGCTAACATTGACTGGTTTCACTTGGAAATTCTTCTAAGTGTGGAGTTTTGGAACTTTAAAATATTCCTCTAAAATCAGCCGAAATACGAATTCCGAATTACTCACCTGTTATCAGGAGAGACCTCAGTGCTATATCTTTCAGCCCAGTACTGGTCCTGAAAAGTAATTTTAACCGTACTTACCAGTAACTTGAATTTCCTTCCATAGGCTAACATTGACTGGTTTCACTTGGAAATTCTTCTAAGTGTGGAGTTTTGGAACTTTAAAATATTCCTCTAAAATCAGCCGAAATACGAATTCCGATTTACTCACCTGTTATCAGGAGAGACCTCAGTGCTGCATCTTTCAGCCCAGTACTGATCCTCAAAAGTAATTTTAACCGTACTTACCAGTAACTTGAATTTCCTTCCATAGTATATAATTGCCTGCTTTTTGCTGAAAAAGTTTCTAAGTGTTGATTTTTGAAACATACAAATATTCCTCTAAAATCAGCCGAAATACGAATTCCGATTTACTCACCTGTTATAAGGAGAGACCTCAGTGCTGTATCTTTCAGCCCAGTACTGGTCCTGAAAAGTAATTTTAACCGTACTTACCAGTAACTTGAATTTCCTTCCATAGTATATAATTGCCTGCTTTTTGCTGAAAAAGTTTCTAAGTGTTGATTTTTGAAACATACAAATATTCCTCTAAAATCAGCCGAAATACGAATTCCGATTTACTCACCTGTTATAAGGAGAGACCTCAGTGCTGTATCTTTCAGCCCAGTACTGGTCCTGAAAAGTAATTTTAACCGTACTTACCAGTAACTTGAATTTCCTTCCATAGGCTAACATTGACTGGTTTCACTTGGAAATTCTTCTAAGTGTGGAGTTTTGGAACTTTAAAATATTCCTCTAAAATCAGCCGAAATACGAATTCCGATTTACTCACCTGTTATCAGGAGAGACCTCAGTGCTGCATCTTTCAGCCCAGTACTGATCCTCAAAAGTAATTTTAACCGTACTTACCAGTAACTTGAATTTCCTTCCATAGGATATCATTGCCTGCTTTTTGCTGAAAATGTTTCTAAGTGTTGATTTTTGAAACATACAAATATTCCTCTAAAATCAGCCGAAATACGAATTTCGATTTACTCACCTGTTATCAGGAGAGACCTCAGTGCTGCATCTTTCAGCCCAGTACTGGTCCTGAAAAGTAATTTTAACCGTACTTACCAGTAACTTATATTTTCTTCCATAGGAATCCATTGTCTGGTTTTCAGCAGAAAAGTTTCAAAGTGTCGATTTTCACAAACTACAAATATTCCTTAAAAATCGCCTGTATGACTTAAACGCATTCTTTCAACTGTTTACAGGAGATGCACCAGTGCTGGATCCAGGATCCAACACTGAGTAAGAAAAAGTAACGATAACAGTTTTTACCTGCTAAGTGAATTTCCTTCCATAGGATAACATTGGTGATTCTATGAGAAAAAGTTTCTAAGTGTCAACTTTTAAAATACAATAATATTCCTTAAAAATCACGACTGTAACCAAAACGCTTTTACTCAACTGTTTACAGGAGATGTACCAGGACTGAATCTAGGATCCAGTCCTGTGGTTAGAAAAGTAATCCATAAAGTAACTAATTGCATTTAACTAGAAATTCACATTGAGCTGAATGTTGAATTGTGTTTGAAAATGTGGTGCCCATTGCAACAACTGTAACTACTGTACTTAAAAGTCTATTGCCTATGTGCAAAGTATTTAAACTAAAGTAATTCATTCTGAGAAAGTATTTTTTGTAATGTAATGTATAATGTAATTACAATGTAATTTAAAAAATAAAATATGTAAAAAAAAATCTAAAAATGTAATAAATCAGTATGAAAAAAATTAATATAACAATTAATACATTTAAAAATTGTCATTTACAAAACCTTTGAAATTCACTGAAAAAACCGTAGGTTTCAGACATGTTATAGTTAGGAATTAGCATTTAAAAAACCTTTGAAATTCACTGAAAAAACCATAGGTTTCAGATATGTTATAGTTACAAATTAGCATTTAAAAAACCTTTGAAATTCACTGAAAAAACCATAGGTTTTAGGGACAGTTATAGTTAGTTGGACATTTCACTCGTACAAAACCCGTGAAATTCCCCCGTTATAGTTAGTTCAGCTAACTATAACTCGCGCCCCGCAATGCACTGCTGATGACGTCACATATTACATCACTCATGACATGGTCAGTGACATCACTGATGACATCACTGATGACATCTCAAATGACATCACTGATGACATCATCCAGTGACTGTGTGTTTCTGTAAAGTTGAAATATTTTTAATATATATAGGAAAAGACGTATTGAAGAATGAGTGGGTGTGTAAGTGTCTGTATGGATGATTTAGTAGGTGCGTGACTGACTCTATAAGTGAGTGATTTAACGTATCTTACTGAATGCATGGGTTAGTGACTAAACTGGGTGAATGTCTGTATCCGTCTGTCTGTTGCTGTGTAAGTGGCTGCATGGGTTTGTGAATAGCTACATGAGTGTCTATATGAGTTATTGATTGGTTGTCTGAGTATCTGTATGGGTGCCTGAGTGTTTGTGTGGGTGGGGTGTGTGCGACTCTGTGCATAGATGTGTGAGTGGGTGATTCACTGGGTGGATGGTTTCAAGAGTGCATCTGTGATAGACTGTATGGGTGGGTAAGTGTGTGTAAGAGTGTGTTAGTGAGTGAATGTATGTCCCAGTGGTACATGTGTGAGTAACTACATATGTGAAAGCCAGTATATATGTGTGTTGGAGTATATAAATAGCTATAAGTGAGAGTGAGTGATTGTGATAGTGGCTGTATGGATGAGTGTGTGCTTGTATCAGTGATTGTATAAGAGCGTAACAATGTGCTAGTATTTGTATGATTAAGTGAGCTGGTGTGTGTATAACTGTATAGGTGAGTAAATGGTAGTGTGTTTAATTATTTGCATGACTGACTAGGTGTGTGAGTACCTCTATGGATGAGTGGCGGTGTTTGAGTGTCTATATAGGAGTATGAGTGCATATGATAGTCCTGTACTGAGTGACTGTAAGTATGAGTGACTGTACGGGTGAGTGAGTGGATGTGTGCGTAGACCTAAGAATCAGTGAGTGGGTATGTAGTTATTGGTGTTGGAGTGTCTATGGTTTTGCGAATGGCAGTCTGTAATTTAGAGTGGGTGTATCAAAGGTTATATTAGGGTGTGAGGAGGTGCATGAGATTATCATGTGGATGATGTCATCAGTGATGTCATTTGAGATGTCATCAGTGATGTCATGAGTGATGTCACTGACCATGTCATGAGTGATGTAATATGTGACGTCATCAGCAGTGCATTATGGGGCGCGAGTTATAGTTAGCTGAACTAACTATAACGGGGGAATTTCACGGGTTTTGTACGAGTGAAATGTCCAACTAACTATAACTGTCCCTAAAACCTATGGTTTTTTCAGTGAATTTCAAAGGTTTTTTAAATGCTAATTTGTAACTATAACATATCTGAAACCTATGGTTTTTTCAGTGAATATATATATATATATATACATATTTTTATATATATATATATATATATATATATATATATATATATATATATATATATATATTATCTACTGGCGGTCGCCAGTAGATAGTTATAGTTAGGACCTATTTTCCATAGGAAATCCACAACATTCTATTTGAAATAACGTTGGCGCCGGTTGATGAATCTTTGCGAAATTTTCCAACTTGTTGGGGCGCTCCGGTCCGCTCCTATCCTGAAAGTCTCGGGGTGATTCGTAAAGCGGGGGCCGAGAAAAAAGGGGGGTCCCAAAACATGTTTTCCCCATTCAATTTTCCATAGGAACCTTTAGTCGCAGCTACAGCCCGAACTGCTGAACGGAATTACACCAAATTTGGCAAAAAGGTAGCCCTTGGTTCAGAGTCGTGCCTTTTGGTTAAATGGTGTAAATCCGTTCAGCAGTTCCTGAGAAATTTGAAAAAAAAAACACATATATATCTGGGTGGAGCCTAACCACACATGTCATCGTGAGATCTGATTGGCTGTCAGCACTTCATCCTGGAATTGCTGGCAGCCATCTTGGGACCAATATAAATGATAGTACCCCATTGAAATGCATTGTAGTGAATCGAAGATTTTGAGGGTTACCAAAAGGAGAACTATAAAGGATGATAACAGACTTTAGTTACAATAGAATTCATTTGTTGATGGTAAGATACTAATTTCAGGAATTGTGGTGTGTTCTAAGGTGATTTTACCCTGTGAAAAACCTTCTGCTGGGATATCATGAATCATGTTTGAGAGAAAACTATTTTCACATGCTTGTCCCATACAGTTTTGGAAGGTGCTCCAGAAACTAGAATGAGAGCATATTTTCTGTAAATTCACATTATCTTTCTCAGTCATGTGAGAATGAATTCTGACATTCTCAGTAAAACATGTACATCCAACAAGGGCAGAGACTGTCAGTTGATTCCTTTGTGTTCTACTGCAGCTTCCCAGAGTGTTCTAAAGAACAACTAGAGTGCTAACAGCCTTACTTATGACAAAAGTATGGCACACCTGAAGCCATCTTGATTGGAATAAACTGGTAACACTTAAAACATTTAATTTAAAAAGGAACAAAATGATGGGGTTCATTTTGTCATAGAAATTATGGTTAGTGCTGTAGAAAGAAAAATTAGGACATGTTTCAAGTGTGATCTCAAATATCTTCCTGTTATATTTCAACAGGAGCAGCCTGTCAGTTGATGCCTTTGTGTTCTACTGCAGCTTCCAAGAGTGTTCTAAAGAACAACTAGAGTGCTAACAGCAGCCTTACTTATGACAAAATTATGGCACACCTGAAGCCATCTTGATTGGAATAAACTGGTAACTCTTAAAACATTTAATTTAAAAAGGAACAAAATGAGGGGGTTCATTTTGCCATAGAAATTATGGTTAGTGCTGTAGAAAGAAAAATTAGGACATGTTTCAAGTGTGATCTCAAATATCTTCCTGTTATATTTCAACAGGAGCAGCCTGTCAGTTGATGCCTTTGAGTTCTACTGCATCTTCCCACAATGTTCTAAAGAACAACTAGAGCGCTAACAGTCTTACTTATGACAAAATTATGGCACACCTGAAGCCATCTTGATTGGAATAAACTGGTAACTCTTAAAACATTTAATTTAAAAAGGAACAAAATGAGGGGGTTCATTTTGTCATAGAACTATGGTTAGTGCTGTAGAAAGAAAAATTAGTGCTAAAACACTACCCCCAGCACGACATAACTGCACTACCCTAAACCCTAAAACACTACCACCAGCACGACTCCCTACACTACCCAAACACCACTGCACTATCCTAAACGCTAAAACACTACCCCCAGCATGACTCCCTTCACTACCTAAACACCACTGCACTACACTAAACCCTAAATATACCCCCAGCATGACCTCCCACACTACACAAACACCACTGCACTACCCTAAACCCTAAAACACTACCCCCAGCACGACCCCCTATACTACCCAAACACCACTGCACTACCCTAAACCCTAAAACACTAACCCCAGCATGACCCCCTACACTACCCAAACACCACTGCACTACCCTATACCCTAAAACTCGACCCCTACACTACAGAAACACGACTGCACTACCCTAAACCCTAAAACACTACCCACAGCATGACCCCCTTCACTACACAAACACCACTGCACTGCCCTAAACCCTAAAACACTACCTCAGGACTACCCCCTACAATACCCAAACACCACTGCACTAACATAAACCCTAAAACACTACCCCCAGCACAACCTCCTACACTACACAAACACCACTGCACTACCCTAAACCCTAAAACACTACCCCCAGCACGACTCCCTACACTACCCAAACACCACTGCACTACCCTAAACCCTAAATCTACCCCCAGCACGACCCCTACACTACCCAAACACCACTGCACTACCCTAAACCATAAAACACTACCCCCAGCATGTCCCCTTCCCTACACAAACACCACTGCACTACCCTAAACCCTAAAACACTACCACCAGCATGACCCCCTATACTACTCAAACACCACTGCACTACCCTAAACCCTAAAACACTACCCCAGCATGACCCCCTACACTACCCATACACCACTGCACTACCCTAAACCCTAAAACACTACCACCAGCACGACCCCCTACACCACTGCCCTACCCTAAACCCTAAAACACTACCCCCAGCACGACCCCCCTACACTACCCAAACACTACTGCACTACCCTAAACCCTAAAACACTACCCCCAGCACGACCCCCTACACCACCCAAACACCACTGCACTACCCTAAACCCTAGAAAAGAAACCCCCACCCCATGCCCAATCCCCCTTACCTCTCACTCCTCATGGTTCCTCTCTCCTCATGGTTCCTGCTTCACGTCATCTCTGAGGGGCGGTGCACGTCGTTGTGCGGAAACGGAACAGCCTCTGTTTCCTTACAACGACATGGATCGTCTACATAGTTTTAGAACGCATGGTCATTTACCATACATACCTTTACAACAAAATTCGTTGTAAAGGCATGCGTGGTAAATGACCATGCGTTCGAAAAAATGCGTAGTAATGACTTTCGTGATGTACAACTCATGCGAGGTAATGCATGCGTTGTAATGGTATCGCAAAGTAAAAAGTCGTTGTAACGGCTGTTTACCCATCGAAGCTGGCCCCTGTTCTTCAGTGAGACGTTTATTTGATTAATTAGGAGGAAGGAATGTGGTTTTTTTACCGAAAAGTGCATTCCCGGCTGTTGTATTGTGAAAGTGTCCGCGTGGCCTGGTTTCACTTCCGGTGAGAGAGTGGAAGAGTCTGTTTGGATCTAAAGGAGTTCTGTTGTTGGACGGGGCCAGTGTGACAAGTCATCAGAAAACATAGCTAATGGTAAGCGTCCTCCCTGAAGTGTGGAGCAGTGCCATGAGAGGTCAACGAGTGTGCGTCCCACCGCAGTATGACCGTACTGCGTGACCCATGTGCCGCCTCCAGGGTATGGGAGGCAGAAGCGGCATCGCAGGTCCTCTTGAAGACCGTTGTAGCACTAATTCTACATTTTGGTACTAGGGCATTTTAACTTTGTTGTTCCTGACAGATACAAAGAGAAGATCCTGTGTTATTCAGTGCCCTCGTTACCTTTTTTGTGGGTTGTGGTGCTTGTCACTTCGCTGCCCCGCCGGTGCACACGACTGGGCACCCCACCTCGTGTGCCATCTGCAGGGCCTCTGCCCTCGGATCACTGGTTTCGGTTTCTGGAGTGGCAACATAAACTGTTGCTCCCAAAGGACTAGCCTCAACACTTAGGTGAATATCCCCTGCACCAGCATTCCACGGAAATTCTTTCCTAGCTCTCCCACGTCAACGAGCACGGCTCCGCTCGCGACACCGTATGACGTCATCGGAGCCACAAGAGGACCTCGTCGGCATGCTGACATCAGTTCCACCCATTGTTTCTGTGCCACCGAGGCAAACAGGGGACCGAGAGATTTTAACATGTATACATAATATAATAAATATATATATATTCACTGAAAAAACCATAGGTTTCAGGCACGTTATAGTTAGAAATTAGCATTTAAAAAACCTTAGAAATTCACTGAAAAAACCATAGGTTTCAGGGGCGTTATAATTAGTTGGACATTTCACTCATACAAAACCATAGAAATTCCCCTGTTATAGTTAGTTCAGCTAACTATAACTCGCGCGCCCGCAATGCACTGCTGTTGACGTCACATATTACATCACTCATGACATGGTCAGTGACATCACTCATGACATCACTGATGACATCTCAAATGACATCACTGATTACATCACTGATGACATCATCCAGTGAATGTGTGTTTTTCTGAAAATTAAATATGTTTTATATATGTATATCTCAAGGTCGATGGAAGAATAAATGGGTATATAAGTGTCTAAATGGATGATTTTTTTTGTAAAATTGATTGTATAACTGACTAAGTGTATCTTAGTGAATACATGGGTTAGTGAGTAATGTTTAAATATGAAAATATCTGTATCAGTCTCTCACTTTGTGTATAAGTGGCTGCATGGGTTGGTGAGTAGCTACATGAGTGTCTATATGGGTTATTAGTTGGTTTTTTGAGTATCAGTATGAGTGTCTGAGTGTCTGTATGGTTCGGTGGGGGTATTACTTAGTGCATAGATGCATGAATGAGTGACTCACTGTTTGTATGTGTTGAAGACAGCATGTGTGCAGGACTGTATAGGTGGATGAGTATGTGTATGGGTGTGTTAGTGAGTGAATGACTGTCTCAATAGTGTCTTTATGAGTAACTACATATGTTTTAAACTAGTATATGTGAGTATTGGTGTATATAAGTGAGTATATGTGAGAGTGAGAGATTGGAAGAGTTCCTGTACAAATAAGTAGGTGTTTCTATAAGTGATTGTTTAAGAGAGTAAGTATGTGTAAGTTTCTGTAGAAGTAAGTGTGGTAGTGTGTGTATAACTGTATATGCAAGTAAATGGATGTTTGATACTTTGTTTGCATGTGTGACTATGTGTGTGAGTAACTCTATGGATGAGTGGCGGTGTGTAACAGGATGTATAGGTGTATGAGTACATATGATGAGTGAGTACATGTATGAGTGACTGTATAGGGACTGTTGGTGAATGAGTGGATGTGTGTGTAGATCTTGGAATTACTGAATAGGTGTGTTGTAACTGGTATTGGTATGTCCATTGTTTTGAAAATGTTAGTTTGTATTTTTGAGTGTGTGTATCAAAGGTTATATTAGGGTGAGAGGAGGTCTGCCACTCTATCACAAGGATGATGTCATCAGTGATGTCATCAGTGATGTCATTTGAGATGTCATCAGTGATGTCATGAGTGATGTCACTGACCATGTCATGAGTGATGTAATATGTGACGTCATCAGCAGTGCATTGCATGGCGCACGAGTTATAGTTAGCTGAACTAACTATAACGGGGGGATTTCTATGGTTTTGTACAAGTGAAATGTCCAACTAACTATAACACCCCTGAAACCTATGGTTTTTTCAGTGAATATATATATATATATACTTTCGCAAGTAATTTGTCAGCCCTTGATCAATTCTTGTTTTGGTGTATCTTCGCTACCTATTGTTGTTGGTTACATTTTATTTAGTTGCTTCAGGGACGTTACCCGGTGGCTTGAGAATGGTCGTCTTCTGTCTTTGAATAGGTAAGATGACTCATGGAGTTACCCATTGGCCGCTTCCTTGTTTTTATATTTTCATATCACTCTAATTCGTTGCATGACTGAACACGATGTCTGTCTGTTTTTCTACACAGTGTGTGATTTGAGAGCTCCTTATTGTTAATTCCCGTTTTTTTGTTTGTTTTTCAGAAAGACGCGGCCCCAGAAATAAATACAGGCCATCATCATCCCTAGCAGGCTAACCTTGATGTGACCGGTATACATTTATGTTAGAATATTTTTAGCACTATTATAACTGCAGAGTGACTTAAGACTAAGGTCCTGATGAAAGCCCCCAAACCCCTCTCGGGTCAATTATGGGCAGAAGCATGTTGACCATTTACAGGGGTATATTTGCTTTAAATCCCCTTCGTCCTCGCATTTTTTACTCTATCCTAGAGGGCCACTGAATAAAGTTGATTCAGCCCCTGAGATTGTTTTAATCACATTGGTTTCATATATATTTTTTGCACTCTGCCCCTCACTTACCTTACAAAATTGGCTCATCCCAAAAAACACCTCAGCTCCTCCATTCAGGGAGTTGTAGCCTACACCTAGTAGCTAGCGGTCCAGGTGTGAGGAGGGAACCCTATGATGAACCATATCACCTTCGGGTGAGTGAGGGTTCTCGTCCTTTAAGAAGCTCTCTTCAGATATTACACTCCTCATACACACACATATTCACATATACACACAATATATGTGTTCACTCTTAGTTAATTTTTCCTATTCCTAACACCTTTTTGTGAGTTTGATGTGTTGTAGGTATGCCGTAAAGTGTGCTGCTTTGTTTTTAAAATGTTGAGAAGTGTCCTTTTGAGTTTTAGGAACTTACTCATGCACTTGCAGACCCCTATCGCAAGTACTACACGGGGGATACTATGCATAATGCAACTGACATATATGTTTCCAATGCATGTATCCTCTTTCCCTTCCTACTCACAATATGACATACAGAGTTACACATTCACTCACATACTGAGAAACTGCTTATGTATATACTAATATCAAAGGCAGCTGCACAGACACCTACATACCCCTCTAATTCCTAACAGAGACAATAAGCTATTTCTTAGGCCACTTACCTAGAAAGTCACATACTGGCATATTTACTCCAACAGGTCATGGCACTCCTATAGCTGGACTCCAACACTCACTCAGATACGTAAGCAAGTACTAACACAACCTTATCATCCATTCAAACAAATAGTGGTTTAAACATGGGTCAGGCCTACACGTGCAGACGCTGTCTCAGCAGTCTTACTGCCAGCTTTACTTAGCATGTAAAAGATGTTTGGCAAGTCATATATCCACGTTTTAGTGGACATAACTGCCCTATGACATATGCTGTAGTTATGTCATAAAGTATGCTGCTTTGTGTTTGAAAGATTGGGAAGTGTCCTTTTCAGTTTTAGGAACTTACTCATGCACTTGCAGACTCCTATGGCAAGCACTACATAGAGGATACCATCCATAATGTAACTGACATATATGTTTCCAAAGTATAGAGCCTCTCTCTCTTCACAGTCACAGAGTGACAGATGCAGTAATTGCTTATGTATTAAGGAACATTCCCCTATATTGTTTCACACAGCTTCTCAGGTATTTGTCAGGCCACTTACATATACATTTAGAGACCTATATTTTAACAAGACTATTGTTTATGTTAGTAGGTGAATAGTTTGAATCTGTAATGTCATAGTACATAATGAAAAGATGAATATTGTTATTTTTTTCTTTTCAGACATCAATTTCTACTTAAGAACAAACAGCTACAATATTAATAAAAAGTCAGAAAAGAAAAAACAGAAACAAGGATACTGTCTCTTCATAGCTGAGAAACAACAGGGGCAAAATGCGGAAAAAGTGTTGAAAGAGAAAAGAGACATTTCCTAAAATACTACGTGGAGAACTTGATAAACAGCAAAATAAAGTAAATAAAAAACAAAGTGTGAGATCAACTAACAAATGAAAAAAGTACATGATATGAAGAGAAAAAAATAAAATACAAAAGTAGAGAGTTTAACCAGCAGACAGAAGCAGTTAAAGGAAATCAGAGTTCGAATGTTGTTAGTAGATAATTCTTCATTTAAGCAGAACTATGAAGAAGTATAAAAGAAGAAGAGAAGCAGTCAGACGAAAGAAACGTGTGGAAGGTATAGTTGATAAGGCATTCGCTCTGAAGAGAAAGTGATTTATTTTTATTTTTAACAGAATGAAGACACTGAATAAAATACTGTTATATATCAGGAGAAGAAGAAGCCAAAAGAAAAGAATTGTCAATAGAACTAACTTTTGCAAAGTTTTAAGTTGTGAATGGAGACATACCTCTAGTACTGAGCCTTTCTTTAATGAAGAGAGCTACTTCCAACAGAACACATTAGTGCATGTAGTTGAGGAATCTGGATGATGATATAAGATGAAGAATGGTTCCCCTATTTCAAAAGCGGTAATGGTAGCTAGAAATGTAGAGGAAGTGATAGCTGAAGAGGTGCAGGGAAGGCGTAGACAGGCCCCCTTATAAAAATGGGACTGTAACAGTATTTGCAGTGTTTGGCAGGAATCTATTGATATATTGAGAAGTTTCCTATGTAACTTTCCATGCAAAAGTCTTAAATAGAAAATTGGCATTTGCAAGGTTTATATCCATGCAAAGTAAGAAAATACACTTATTTCCAGGGTCACTCACTAGCATGTCTATCAAAGAAAGTGTGCCAAAGCACCTTTCATCATTTTAGAATGCTAGCTATACACCACTCAAAAATGCAAACTTTATTAAGAGACTTTACTATGTGAAAACACCTGCACTATGTTTAGGAGGAATGAATAAAGCTCTTTTGCATGGTACAGTGGCAGAGGCAGAAAAGGTTTGTGATGATGTGCAGTTTTGTTTCTTTGGTCCTGAAGAGCAGTGTAGGGAAAACAAAGACTAGATGTATGTCTGCATGTGTAGCGGAACAGGAGACAGGTATTACTGTTGATAACTTTCAAGAAGAGATTAGGAAGTTTAACAGTCTCTTCAGAGAAACCAGACTGTGTTTTAATTTGCTGTTGATGCACTCACTACAAAAGTCAAACTCGTTATGTTACTGTGTCAACATAACTGAACAAGACAACGCAGATAGTAGCAAGAATTTGCAGCATATTTATTTGTAGAGGAACGCTTTGATTGTTCCACATAACAAATTATATGTGAGTACTGTTATAATAAGTTGGAGGGCATTAAAATGCTAGATAGAGCAGTCCACAAGAAGTTAGAATTAGTTCCAATCCTTCAGACAAGATTTAAATGTTTATGAATCAATTCTGATACAGTCTCTACATCCATTTCAAGCAATAGTCCGTATGGAGCCAAAGACAGGGACTTTACCTCCAACAGAGTTACAGAAAGGTATTAAAGGTAGAGTTGTGGACTTGTCATTAGATTTCAAACAGAATATTGAAACTGTAGGGGTGCAGGAAGATTTGGAAGAAGCGCATATTTTTTAGTCAATGGTATCCCTACGAAGAGCAAAAAAATATGGCAAGAGCTGGTAGATGTTAGTAAAGTAAAAAAGCAACATTATATCTGGTACAAAACAATATTTATTATAAAGATATAGATGTTCTTCAAAATGTAACACATATGGAAGATAACACATCAACTTCAAGAGGTCAGATAGAAAAGGTGGATCGAACCCAATGAGAAGAAATTTATTAACACTACAGTATCCACCCTCTGCATTGTAAAAAGATTATTGGTGATGCAATTGATATTTTTCAAATGAAAGAAGCAAGAGGAGGTCCCTTGAGTGTGTGGGAGTAACGTTTAGACGTTTAAAGTTTACTGCATCTTTTTCCGCAGGAATGAGTGGTCGGTATGACAACCGGCCTGTACAGATACCAGCAGCTGAGTTTAGATCAACTAGACTATACTGAGAGGATCCAAGATTTTGTCAGAATATTCCCTATATATTTCACCTTTTATCTGAGAGTAACTTGTCAGGCAGATCTTATGAAGTAAACCACATTTTCAAGACAGAAGAAAATCTACAAAATCTCACTGCAAGGGAATTTGGGGACAAAGTTGAAGGAAGAGATGAGAACCTGGAATACAACTTGATTAATTTGATGACCTGCCAACATGGCACCAATGAATATTGGTATCGTCGTCACAGTGAGCTGAAATGCATGTTAAGAAACCTAGGAGCATAGAATTGGTTCCTATTATTCAGTTGTGCTGAGTATGCATGGAATGACCTCCTTGAATTTCAGCAAGAAGCAAACTCAAGCATAAAAAGCATCAGTCTGAAGACACCAGGGGCCGTATTACACATGACTGTGCCAGCACTAGTTGTTTATGTGTGCCAGAGTATGTTTGTGTTTATGTGCGTTTGCGTCTGTGCGCAAATATAATATGCGCACAGACGCAAACGCACATAAATACAGAGCTCAAAGTCTGCGCCAACATCACAGCGCATTACAAACTGAACCTCTGTAATGCGATTGGGCGTATACTCTGGCGCACAACAGCCACTAGCGCCAGAAGAACTTTGCTCACTGGATCCTGCAAACATTTGCAGATATTTTAACCACAGATTTCAAATGATGATGACTTTCATCTGAAAGAAAACTGATCCTTCTCTTGGCCAAGTAACTGCTTTATTTTGGCACAAAGAGTACCAAGCTATAGGAGCTCCACATATTCACATGCTGTTATGGGTAAAAGATGCCCCAAAATTTGGAACAGAAACTGATAAGTCTGTCTTGTCTTTCATACAACAGTATGTAACATGCACCATCCCAAAAGACGGTGCAGACAAGGGCTTGAGACAACAAGTTCTATGGTTTCAAAAACATAGATGTGGAAGGTACTGTCATCAAAAATACAGATGCCAAGGAAACATTTACGCAAGATGTTGTTTTGGATTCCTATAACCTATCATCTCAGAGTCAACAGCATTTTGTCTGCAGTCAGACATACCCTGACACAGAAATCACCCAAAAATAATTACAACCTGAGAAGAACAGACATTTCCAAGTATATCAATGACTACAACCATGTGATTCTGAAGATGTGGAATGTAAATATAGATCTACAGTTTGCTGCAGACAACCCTATTGCTGTTGCTCGCTACGTGCCCAACAAAATTAGAAAAGACAGAGATGTGAGAGGAGATTTCTGCTGAAAAGAATCCTACCAAGAAATTGTACAACTTCAGCTTGAAAATGCTTTCCCATAGGGAAATAGGTTCTTATGGTTGAGCTCAGCTAGTTTGTTCTCCAAGTCAAGAGGAATTGTGTGGGTAAGCCTTGCAAGCAGTTGAAATAGAGTATTAAAGTATTTCCCAGAAATAGAGTATCTCACAGAATACGACCCAGAAAGTACAGATATTCTGAAAACTAATATGCTGGATACATACTACCCAAGAAGGAGTCCTCATCTTCAAAATATGTGTCTCTATGTAGTACTTCAGCATTATAGCAACACAAAAAGATGATGGATGGGATGCTGAACATTGTCAAACACTCACCCCAGTCACAGATCTCGGGTAAATCCATAGTTTTTTTGCTCACTATACCACCACAGTTTGGACTAGGCCATATGCAAATCAGTCTTGACCCTGCTCCCCATGGGAACAGTCCAGCCCGAACTGCCAGGCCAGGTCCTCCCTGGACCGGAAAACAAGCACACTGGGACCGTCTTATGTAACTGTCCATAAATTACAAGGTTTAATTATAGATACAGCTTTTGTCAATATTGGAAGCACTGTATTCAAAGAAGGAATGTCATATGTAGCATTGTCGCGGCTTAGAATATTGTCTGGTTTATTTTTTATTGATTTTGATGAAAAGAAAGTTAGTGCTGATGCAAGCTGTGTAAGAGAGTACAATCGGTCAAGAAGTGTGTACATTTCTAATTTCGGCGAATACCCTGTTTATGAGAAATGGATAATCTGTCCAAAATGGAAGATTACAAAAGACTGTACAGATGCTGAAGAAAAGAAAGGACACAAGTACAAAGTAGAAGCTGTCAAGAAGAAAAAAACTGGAAATGACATAGATTTTGTAGGTTAGCAGTTGGAAAACAGTTCAAGTGTCAACTGATATGCAACTGTTGTTCTCAATGTACTGTTTTATTTGCCACATGTAGTGAACCAAATTGAACAAAAACCCGATAAGAGTTTGTGTGCTGCGCTGTATCATTTGCTCTAACGTTTAATGACTGACAGAACTGTGACACATTCTGCCTCAGGTATTTGAGACCTTTAAGATATATTTAGTGGATCAGTAATGTTTACTCTCAGCAGTCAACAAGATGCATAGGAAGTTATTACAGTCATCCTTGGGGTTTTTAGAAGAAGAAGATGTGAATACTGATGATTTATTTGGACTGAATTACACATGGAACCATCACTGTGAAGATTGTGATTATTCATGTACCACTCAAATAAATTCTGAGTGTTTTCTCTATTTAAGATTGCCAGATTCCAAAACTGTGCCTTTTGAAAAATTGTTGAAGAACGCCAACCAAAATATGACCTACCCAAACTGAAGATCTGATGTTATCTCTATGTTAATCCTAAGAAGAACTGGAAAATATTGTATAGTAATGCTACAACGATGCAGAACAGATGGTTTCAAATTGGAAACTCAAATTACAAACTTCAAAGCTGTACAAATACCAGTTTCAGGAAGAACGTTTACTACTTCAGCTATCATCTTTCACGAAAAAATGAATACATTCTCTGGACACTATACTGTCTACTTAAAGAGTGAAACTGGATGGACGAAATGTAAGGACATCAACCTTAGATTCAAACAAAGACTTCCTTTGAAATTATCAAACTCTTATCTTTTCTTTTTTCAACTAAAGATCTAAGGAGGAATTGTGGATAGAAAAGTGGTGTACAGTTTTTCTTCTGTGTGGTTCATTTGTCTTTTAGTTGTTTTCTCTTTCAAAAGGAGTTAATACCACATCTTAAATACTACACTGTGTAATTGAAGTCAGAACCTAAATGGACAAGGTGTAATTACGGCAGCTTTTAGTTGAAAGTAAAAACTGCTTTTGTAACCAAAAAATGACCCCTTTTGCTTCATCAACCCAACTTCTAAATACTATTTGTGGAATTAAAACTACATAATGGGATTTTGTCTATATGGATCTCCATTACTTAAACATCATTTGGCCTACCAGGGGTGATGTTTTCACAAGGGTCTCTAAAATGGAGCAGTACTTTGCATTTATTTGTAATATTGTACCAGATATAATAATTTTAGAAATATTTGTAACTTAGGTTTGTTTATATTACTAAATTAACTGTAGAAAAAGGAGTTAAAGAAAGAAGTGTAGTGAGTTCAATGCATAGATTCAATTAATTATAGTGCTGTGCTATGCATGTATGTTTTTTTTTTACAATCCATCGATTGTTTTTCCCTACTGTTTGAAGATGATGCTTCAATACAGACCACTGTTTATGGTGAAGAAGTATGAAAGCTGAGAACAGCATAATGGGGAAATTATATTTCATTTTCACTCCATTGTAATACAATGTTACAGTATAAGTAATGTATGTTAGCGTGAATCTGATGTAATGAAGATCAAATACTAACATATCTTTATGCTCTTTTTCTTTTTCCATACCAGGTGCTGTTCAATGTTATTAGATGTCTCAAAACATTTTCCCTACCACTGACATGTTGCTTACACATAACCATGGAAAGTGTTTTTAAATGTAAAGTGCTCTTGCGTTAATTTTCTACTCGTTTGTTTTGCCTATTTTATAATAAAAACATACTCTCACTGCCACTCACTCACCTATACAGTCACTCATACAGCCACTCACTCACCCATACAACTATTCACACAACCACTTATTCACTCATACAGTCAGTCACACACCCATTCAGTCATCTATACAACTACTAACACTATCACTCACTTACCCATACAGCTACTCAAACACCCTCTCACTAACTCATATACCACTCACAAGAGCAGTCACTGACCCATACAGTCACTCACCATAGTGGTGAGTCACCCATATAGCTACTCACTCAGCTACTCACTGACACATATAGCCACTGATACTAGCACGCACTTACCCATACAGCCACTTATACACACACTCACACACTTATACAGACTCACACCTATTTACTCTCTCATACAGCCGCTGCTAATAGCAGTTACTCACCCATACAACTACTCACACACATACTTATTAACCCATTCAGCCACTCTTACACCCACTCACTCACCTAGATAGCTACTCGCACACCCACTCATTCACCCATAGCCCAACACATCCATCCTCTCAGTCATTCAGAGAACCACTGATACACCCATTCACACATCTATAGACCTAGTTATACACCCACCCACTCACTGATACAGGTACTCACACATGCACTCACTCACCCGTACAGCCACTCACACTAGCACTTACTCACCAACACACCTACTGACACAGCTGCTTACTCATCTATACAGCCACTCACACTAGCACTTGCTCATCCATATAGCTGCTCACACACCCTCTCACTCACCAATACAGCCGTTCACAGTAGCAGTCACTCAGCCATACAGCCACTGACATAGCCACTCACTCATCCATACAGCCACTCACACTAGCAATTACTCACCCATAGAGATACTAACACACCAACTCAGTCACTAATACAACCACTCAGACATCCATTCACTCACCCATATAGCCCCTGATATAATCACTAACTCACCAATACAGTCACTGACACAACCATTCACTTACCTATGTAGCCACTCCCACAACAACTCACTCTCCCATATGGGCATTCGCACAGCCGTTAACTCATCCATACAGCTGGTCACACAACCACTAACTCACACATACAGCCACTCATACTAGCAGTTACTGACCCATACAACCAATCACAGAAGCAGCCACTGACCCATCGGCCACTCACACAGCCAACCAATCACCCACACAGCTACTTATATACCAACTCACTCACCCATACAGCTACTCACCCAACCATTCACTCACCCATACACCCACTGATACACCCATACAACCAGTCATACACTCACTCACCTATATAACTACTCACACACCCTCTCACTCACCCATACAGGCATCTCACACTAGTAATAACTCACTAATACAGCCACTCACAGTAGCAGTCACTCACATCTGGCCACTCACACAGCTACTCACTCACGCATACAGCCACTGACTCTAGCACTTACTCACCCATAGAGATACTCACACACCCACACACTCACTCATACAACCACTCACACAACCATTCACTCATCCATGCAGCAACTCCCATAACCAATCAGTCAACCATATAGCCACTCACACAACCACTCACACATACACCCAATCACACAGTCACTGTCTCACCTATACAGCAGTCACAAATAATTGCCCTTGGAAGTCACTAATCATTCAACTCAACTTCCAATGCCTGCAATCATATCACATTCATTCACCCAGTCTTGAAAGAGCCAAGTACTATGCAAACACTTTTATGTCTCCAAATTTAATACAAAATTATATCTCATATCCATTGATCAGTAAAATGCAACATATAAAATCGATGTAAAATAAAGCTCACATACGTACATAAGTTAAAAAGGAGAGATATCACATAAGACATTCACATTTGTCATAAATTTGTGTTAATTTGTAGGAATTCGTAAAATAAGACATTGGAGAAACTAATTCTTTATCAAACATGTGATACTGTGTTCCATAAATTTAACAAACACTAGGGTCACCCATACAGCACACTTTATCTTTTTTTAACCGTAAAATGCTGTTCTGACAGGAAATCTTTCTTTCTTCTTTCTACTTTTATATTACTTTTTATTAAACAAAATGGCAATGAGGGGGAAAAAATTCTAACCAGAAAAACAAAAACAGTGCAAAAACTGGGTTAAGTTATAAAAAGAATATCAAGTATGTTGACTTGCAGCCTCTAAGATGGCATCAACAGACTGCTCACCAACTGTCAGTGTAGTGCTGCATTCAAGGCAATATGTCCTGATACATTTTAGTACAGGAGCAATTTGAGGTCGACGTCTCTCCACTTCCAATAGGACTCTCTCCCCAGGAACAGGTGGTGCAGCCCTAGATGTGAACGGCCCCTCTCCAGCTCTCTCTTCCTGTGGTAGGTTTTTAAGTGATACAACATACTAGCTGTACAACATGAATATTTTTTGGTTGTTCCTCTTGATAGGGTCTTGTCACAAAGGCTGCATTTGACAAACTTTGCAACCGTTTTTGATTTCCCAGGAAATACTTTGCCTTTTTGCAGCTGATCCCTCATCAGCAGAGTCTTCCAGGTGTTCCTCCTACTCCTGCTCCTCTGGCTGCTGTGGCACCTCCTGCTGGTCACTGCCTCCTGTTGCCATTTTGGATGGTAAAAGATGACAAAGAAAGCCGTAAGTGCAGTTCTGCACTAATAACACAAGACAGCTCCAAAGAATGATCCAGATTTGAATTGGATCATTCAAGAAGAGAGAAATGGGAGGGAACTTCCTTTGAAAATTAATGAAACCTGTGTTCTCCAATCATATCCCTTTTTTTCAAGGTCACATGAGCATCACAAAGACCAGCGTCATTGTGAAAATGGAAAATACAAGTTAAAATGTACTACAGAAACAGAAGTTTAATCACGATGGGACTGATTAGGATGGTGGTCATCCCTTCAGAAATGGGACCGCCCGACTAGCTGTCGGTGGTCCCAGCAACCGGTATCACTATGCATCCACCTTCAAGGTGGTCGCAATGTGTGTAGTTTGTATTGCGGCGTGTGCTGTGGGCACTTTGTACATATCCCTGCACTATGTGGCAGGCACCATGCCCCCATATGTAGGGGGGCAACATAGGTGCCCCCCAGGGCCCATGTCAGAGGGCCAGAGGGAAGGGGGGCCTGCTATAGGCCCCCAACGTCCCTTTCTGCCTGCCTTTTCATGGTGGGTAAACCGTCATGAAACGGCCCGCGGGAAGGGACATCGTAATCCCTACAGTAGTGACTGGCAGCCATCCCCACCTTTGTAGGGATGGTGGTCCCTCTGACTGTCCGACGGGCTCCTTTAGCCTGTTGGATCCGTGGCGGTCTGTCTCTCCGACCGCCAACCATCCGCCCGCCATCATAATGCAGCGGGCGCTAATGCAGGGTTTGATGGCGGTGGGACCGCCACCGCCACCGATGGGCTGATGGTGGTGGTTCCACCGCCAGCGTAATGAGGCCCAAATTTAGTATAAAACTATTGTCAGTTATTAATATCAATATGCCTATATATGTGTTTTACACTTTTTCAAAAACATGCGCCATCGTAATGAGGCCCAAATTTAGTAAGAATGGAAAACAAGTCTATATTGTTTCTAGCTGCACATATAGAAACCAAATAGGTTCTCTGCAAAACTCCATATAAAAAAATATCTGAAATCCTTAACAGAATACAAGATAAATATATTCAAGTAAAATCTGAACTTCACTGACTGTGATGAATGCATACGAAACCGACATCTCCTTGTTAGAGCAAGAGACCATGGTTTTGCTTTTTAAATATACTAAGTATGGAAAGGTGCAAAGACAACACCACTGAGACACCCACAAGTACTCCCATAAACTCAGTAACATACTCAGCCAAAGATCCAAAGCACCACTGGTATTTCAACTCACAGAGACACACAGGCTCTGACAAAACCAGTCACAAATCCTCCGGGGATTCACACAGTCACTCACAGACCCACTCACGCACTCATACACCACCTCAGATAGCCACTGACACACTTGCACTCCCACTCAGAGAACCCCAATACAAACACTTATATACTCACTAACAGACACACACAGGTGCTCCCACATCCCCTGTGAAACATTACAGGTTACATTTAAGGATCAAAATTTAGAACATCCATAGAAATTCACTGAAAAAAACAAAGGTTACAGAGATGTTATAGTTAGGAAATGCAGTTTAAAAACGCATTGAAATTCTCTGAAATAAACTCAGGGGCCTATTACCAACAGCGTGCGTTAATTAACGCAAACCCCAGTTAGCGTCGTTTTTTTTATCGCTGGATTCGTTTGCGGAGATAACGCGTTATTAGCAACGTTTTATCTCCAATGCGAAACAAATCCAGCGATGGCGGCGATTCCCAGCATTAGCACGAGAATTCCTTGCGATAAATTCCTATCGCTAAGGAAAAACTCGCTAATAGGCAGGTGGGGACTTAACCGTAGAATCCACCTCCCATAGACTATAATGGCTAAGTCAGGTTTCTAGCAGGTGTTAAAATCCAGCGCTAATCGGGGTTAACGCACATTTTTTATCGCTTCGCGGGCCTTGCTAATAGTGTGAAGTTGTGTTTGCGACTGTCTGCGTGTATTTTTAGTGAGGAACGCCCACTTTGCATGTCATTAGCGATAAATATCGCTGACATGCAAAGCGGTAAAAAACGGGCGCTAATGCCCGAAAACTGTTGCTAACTGCTGTTAGAGACAGTTTGCTGATAGGGCGATAAAAATATCGCCGCTTTAGCGGCAAGAAGTGCCGCTAAAGCGGCGATAGTGCCCTTGCTAATATGCCCCTAAGTTTACAGGGATGTTATAGTTAGGAAATAGAATTTAAAATAACATAGAAATTCACTGAAAAAATCAAAGGTTACAGGGACATTATAGTTAAAAAATAGAATTAGAAAACCTTAAAAATTCATTGAAAAAAACAAAGGTTACCAGGATTCTATAGTTAGGCTCAGATCTTACAAGCACTAAACCATAGAAATGCAGCAGTTATAGTTACCTGAGCTAACTACAGCTTACAATCCCGCAATACACTGCTTATGACCTCACATATTACATCACTCATGACATGATCAGTGACATTACTGATGACATCTCAAATGACATCACTTATGACATCATCCACAGAACCACTCACACACTCACTCACACCCCCATACAACCTCTTGTATGCCCACTCACACACCCACACAACCTCTCAAATACCCATTCACAGACCCATGCTAGTACTCACATACCCACTCACTCCTCCATAGAGCCACTCACACACCCACTCAATCACTCATACAGCCACTCACACACAGCCCCCACACTCAATGTTAAGGAAGCCCTGGGGAGATGGCGGTCCCCAGATCTGTGGGGGTGTCTGCACAGCCCACTCACACTCAATTTTGCAAAGCCCCTGGGGGAGTGGTGGTCCCCGGGGCTGTGAGGGGCCCACGTGGGCATGCCTGCATTGTTACCAATGTTTATCCCGGGGAGGTGTCGGCCCTGGGCAAGCACAGCGGGTCCACCCATATCTTTATTTCATTGTGTCCTGGGGATGTAGTGGTCCCTGGGGCTGTGGGGGGCTGCACCCCCACATTATTTATTAAACTACTCACTCACCCATACAGTTACTCACACACACATACACCCACTTACTTACTCATACATATACTAACACGTACTCACTCAGCTATACAGTCATTGACACGAGCGCATACTTTCTCATACAGCCTCTTTCACACTCACTTACTTGCCCATACAGGCACTCACACAGCCACTAACTCGGCCATACACCAAACTACACACCCATTCATGCACCAATATAGCCACTCATGTACCCTTTCACTCACCCATACAGACACTGATGTACCTGCTCAGTCACCCATACATCCATTCATGCACCCTCTCATTCACCATGTACAGCCACTGACACACCTGCACACTCAGCCGTACAGCCACTCATTCACCTTCTCATTAATCTTTACACCCACTTACACAGCCACTAACTTACCTATACAGATACTCACACAGCCACTCACTCATACACACACTGACACACCCACTCACTCACCCATACAAAAACTCAGACACCCGCTCACTCATACATATAGTTTTTCACATACTGACTCACTCTTCTATACACCACTTACACACCCATTCACTCACTCATAGAAGCACTTTCACAGCCATTTACCTTAGTATGTATGTTTAGCACTCAGAAACTTTTAGAAAACACTCACAGTCACTAGATGATGTCATCAGTGATGTCATGAGTAATGCCATTTGAGATGTCATCAGTGATGTAATGAGTGATGTCATTTAAGATATCATCAGTGATGTCACTGACCATGTCATGAGGGATGTAATATGTGACATCATAAGCAGTGCATTGTGGAGGCATAATTTGTAGTTAGCTAAGTTAACTCTAACAGCTGAATTTCTCTGGTTTTGTACAAGTGAAATCCGAGCCTAACTATAACGTCCGTGTAACCTTTGTTTTTCAGTGAATTTCTATGTTTTTTCAAATTCTACTTCTGAACTATAACATCTGTGTAGCCTTTGTTTTTTTCAATGAATTTCTGTGGTTTTTTAAACTTACATTTTTTAGTATAACATTGTTCTAATCTTTGTTTTTTTTACTAAATTACAATAGCTATTGTAATTACGTTTACTGAGTATAACGTCTCTCTACTTTTAAAAAAAATCAGTTTTTCTTATTTTTTAATGCTATAGTAGATTGTTTACAGTAAGGGGCCGATTCCGATCTCGGTCGGAGGCGCACCCAATACCATTCGGTCGGGAAAAAAGCCATGCGAAAGCCTGTTTCCCGACCGATCCGTACAGCACACCGAACGAGCAAGTACGATGCGCACAACAGCAAAAATTCCGGCCGAGCCGTACTCACCCAAACCAGGTCCTGTTCTCCGACCGAGGCGAATCCGGAAACGCCGAATCGAGTCGCACGGAAGGGAAAATGCAGCTCCGTCCGGCCGGACAAGTACGATGCGCTTCCCGTACGCGCCGAACCCGTCGCTACTCACGGCACGTCAAAGCATCCGGGAGAGGCGCACATAAGCTCCGAATCGCGCCACAACACGATCCACGGCTACGAGACGAACACGGCACCGACGAGGACGACGCGAAGCGACGAGGACGAAGCGAAGCGACGAGGACGACGCGAAGCAACGAGAAGGACGAACAACACGAACCAACCATGAATCCCTTCGTCCCGATCATACCAATATTCTACATCTACTACCGGAACAGGCACGGACGCGTACGGCGCAGAAGGTAAGTCAGACACCAACCACAAAACACATACAACACGTACACGACACATCACACACATACACTGGGAATCTGAATATACTTACACCAGCAACAGCAGCACCATAGGGGCGGGATGCCCATCACCAATGCCACATATGCACACAGGGGCCTGAATGCGCGCCACCACCCCAACCCAGGGGGGCTGGATGCCTACCACTACTACCACCCTGACCCAGGGGGGCAGGATGCCTACCACTACTACCACCCTTAGCCAGGGGGCAGGATGCCCACCACTACTACCACCCTGACCCAGGGGGGCAGGATGCCTACCACTACTACCACCCTTAGCCAGGGGGCAGGATGCCTACCACTACTACCACCCTTAGCCAGGGGGCAGGATGCCCACCACCACTACCACCCTTAGCCAGGGGGGCAGGATGCCCACCACTACTACCACCCTCACCCAGGGGGGCAGGATGCCCACCACTACTACCACCCTCACCCAGGGGGGCAGGATGCCCACCACTACTACCACCCTTAGCCAGGGGGCAGGATGCCCACCACCACTACCACCCTTAGCCAGGGGGGCAGGATGCCCACCACTACTACCACCCTCACCCAGGGGGGCAGGATGCCTACCACTACTACCACCCTTAGGCAGGGGGCAGGATGCCCACCACCACTACCACCCTTAGGCAGGGGGGCAGGATGCCCACCACTACTACCACCCTCACCCAGGGGGGCAGGATGCCCACCACTACTACCACCCTCACCCAGGGGGGCAGGATGCCCACCACTACTACCACCCTTAGCCAGGGGGCAGGATGCCCACCACCACTACCACCCTTAGCCAGGGGGCAGGATGCCCACCACTACTACCACCCTCACCCAGGGGGCAGGATGCCTACCACTACTACCACCCTTAGCCAGGGGGCAGGATGCCCACCACTACTACCACCCTCACCCAGGGGGGCAGGATGCCCACCACTACTACCACCCTCACCCAGGGGGGCAGGATGCCCACCACCACTACCACCCTTAGGCAGGGGGCAGGATGCCCACCACCACTACCACCCTTAGGCAGGGGGCAGGATGCCCACCACTACTACCACCCTCACCCAGGGGGGCAGGATGCCTACCACTACTACCACCCTTAGCCAGGGGGCAGGATGCCTACCACTACTACCACCCTCACCCAGGGGGGCAGGATGCCTACCACTACTACCACCCTTAGCCAGGGGGCAGGATGCCTACCACTACTACCACCCTTAGCCAGGGGGCAGGATGCCTACCACTACTACCACCCTCACCCAGGGGGGCAGGATGCCTACCACTACTACCACCCTTAGCCAGGGGGCAGGATGCCTACCACTACTACCACCCTTAGCCAGGGGGCAGGATGCCCACCACTACTACCACCCTCACCCAGGGGGGCAGGATGCCTACCACTACTACCACCCTTAGCCAGGGGGCAGGATGCCTACCACTACTACCACCCTTAGCCAGGGGGCAGGATGCCCACCACTACTACCACCCTGACCCAGGGGGGGCAGGATGCCTACCACTACTACCACCCTTAGCCAGGGGGGCAGGATGCCCACCACTACTACCACCCTGACCCAGGGGGGCAGGATGCCTACCACTACTACCACCCTTAGCCAGGGGGGCAGGATGCCCACCACCACTACCACCCTTAGGCAGGGGGGCAGGATGCCCACCACCACTACCACCCTTAGGCAGGGGGCAGGATGCCCACCACTACTACCACCCTCACCCAGGGGGGCAGGATGCTTACCACTACTACCACCCTCACCCAGGGGGGCAGGATGCCTACCACTACTACCACCCTTAGCCAGGGGGCAGGATGCCTACCACTACTACCACCCTCACCCAGGGGGCAGGATGCCTACCACTACTACCACCCTTAGCCAGGGGGCAGGATGCCTACCACTACTACCACCCTTAGCCAGGGGGCAGGATGCCTACCACTACTACCACCCTTAGCCAGGGGGGCAGGATGCCCACCACTACTACCACCCTCACCCAGGGGGGCAGGATGCCTACCACTACTACCACCCTTAGCCAGGGGGCAGGATGCCTACCACTACTACCACCCTTAGCCAGGGGGCAGGATGCCCACCACTACTACCACCCTGACCCAGGGGGGCAGGATGCCTACCACTACTACCACCCTTAGCCAGGGGGGCAGGATGCCTACCACTACTACCACCCTTAGCCAGGGGGCAGGATGCCCACCACTACTACCACCCTCACCCAGGGGGCAGGATGCCTACCACTACTACCACCCTCACCCAGGGGGGCAGGATGCCTACCACTACTACCACCCTTAGCCAGGGGGCAGGATGCCTACCACTACTACCACCCTTAGCCAGGGGGGCAGGGTGCCTACCACTACTACCACCCTTAGCCAGGGGGGCAGGATGCCCACCACTACTACCACCCTCACCCAGGGGGGGCAGGATGCCTACCACTACTACCACCCTTAGCCAGGGGGGGCAGGATGCCTACCACTACTACCACCCTTAGCCAGGGGGGCAGGATGCCCACCACTACTACCACCCTGACCCAGGGGGGCAGGATGCCTACCACTACTACCACCCTTAGCCAGGGGGCAGGATGCCTACCACTACTACCACCCTTAGCCAGGGGGGCAGGATGCCCACCACCACTACCACCCTTAGCCAGGGGGCAGGATGCCCACCACTACTACCACCCTCACCCAGGGGGGCAGGATGCCCACCACTACTACCACCCTCACCCAGGGGGGCAGGATGCCCACCACCACTACCACCCTTAGGCAGGGGGCAGGATGCCCACCAACACTACCACCCTTAGGCAGGGGGCAGGATGCCCACCACTACTACCACCCTCACCCAGGGGGACAGGATGCCTACCACTACTACCACCCTTAGCCAGGGGGGCAGGATGCCTACCACTACTACCACCCTCACCCAGGGGGGCAGGATGCCTATCACTACTACCACCCTTAGCCAGGGGGGCAGGATGCCTACCACTACTACCACCCTTAGCCAGGGGGCAGGATGCCTACCACTACTACCACCCTTAGCCAGGGGGCAGGATGCCCACCACCACTACCACCCTTAGCCAGGGGGCAGGATGCCCACCACTACTACCACCCTCACCCAGGGGGGCAGGATGCCTACCACTACTACCACCCTTAGCCAGGGGGCAGGATGCCCACCACTACTACCACCCTCACCCAGGGGGGCAGGATGCCCACCACTACTACCACCCTCACCCAGGGGGGGCAGGATGCCCACCACCACTACCACCCTTAGGCAGGGGGGCAGGATGCCCACCACCACTACCACCCTTAGGCAGGGGGGCAGGATGCCCACCACTACTACCACCCTCACCCAGGGGGGGCAGGATGCCTACCACTACTACCACCCTTAGCCAGGGGGGCAGGATGCCTACCACTACTACCACCCTCACCCAGGGGGGCAGGATGCCTACCACTACTACCACCCTTAGCCAGGGGGGCAGGATGCCTACCACTACTACCACCCTTAGCCAGGGGGGCAGGATGCCTACCACTACTACCACCCTCACCCAGGGGGGCAGGATGTCTACCACTACTACCACCCTTAGCCAGGGGGCAGGATGCCTACCACTACTACCACCCTTAGCCAGGGGGCAGGATGCCTACCACTACTACCACCCTTAGCCAGGGGGGCAGGATGCCCACCACTACTACCACCCTCACCCAGGGGGGCAGGATGCCTACACTACTACCACCCTTAGCCAGGGGGCAGGATGCCTACCACTACTACCACCCTTAGCCAGGGGGCAGGATGCCTACCACTACTACCACCCTTAGCCAGGGGGGCAGGATGCCCACCACTACTACCACCCTTAGCCAGGGGGGCAGGATGCCTACCACTACTACCACCCTTAGCCAGGGGGGGCAGGATGCCTACCACTACTACCACCCCCACTCATAGGATGGACAATGCATGACACAACCAGCACACCACAACCTAGGGAATGCAAGATAAAGACATCCCCCCACCACCATGACAAGCGTGTGTAGGCTGTGTCAAATGCCTACAACACCGAACATGACTTTAAACATACAATGTGACCCCCTAGCACATGTGCCACACATATATGTGTGTGGCACCCACAATGCAAGCAGCCCATGACCATTGTGGCAATGGGGCCTAAACCCCCATCATCACAGTGACCAAAAGGTAAGTGTGGGGTCCATAGCTGAAGCACATTTTGACCATTGTTGCAATGGGGTCTAAACCCCCATCATCACAGTGACCAAAAGGCAAGTGTGGGGTCCATAGCTGAAGCACATTTTGACCATTGTGGCAATGGGGTCTAAACCCCCATCATCACAGTGACCAAAAGGTAATTGTTGACAAAGAAAGAGCTGCAACTGCCAAACTGCATGGATCATTCCTGGTCACAGAACCAAAAACTAATGTGTGGCAAAGTAGTGTATGTGTCCCATTGCAACATAAATTGGGGGAGCCAAATACTGCAGTGCAAATGAAACATTCCTTTGGCCATGTGCAGACAAACAACACCCATGGGGGCTGAGACCGTCAACAGTCATCAATGACACAATGACAGAAGTGACCATCAGAATGCAGAACCACATATTTGCACCAATGGGCACACAAATGCAGATACCCTGTGGAGACAGCAGATGTGAGGTGAACAGATACCATACCATGGCAGCAATGGGACACACAAACCATGATCACTGTGCTGACCGATGACCTAGGAGTCCCAGGGACAGCAGGGAAAACACACCAAACAACATACAGCCAATGGCACACCCAAGATATGCCAATGCAGTGGTGCAGATGCACAAACACAAACAGGCAGACCAACACTGTCATCATACACAGCAGGTGAGGGGTGGGGGTGCCAGTGTCCCCAGGCAACAACACAACACATGAGGAGAGCTGAATACCAATCATACAGATGTGCATACACTGCCACACTAAGGTAACTCATGGATCCAAATCCCCTATGTGGGCAAGCAGGCATTGACAGGTGAGAGGGAGCACAAAACACACATGTCACACAGGCACGTAGGAACAACAACTGACACAGCAAGTCACAGACACACCACAGCACCACCCCCAGGGCCCCCACAATGTGGTGACCCTGGGCTGAATAAAAATACCACTGTGATGACAAAGCTAAATGTCGTTCACACTGTGAACCACAGTCAGGTGTCCTGAGCAACAAACTACCATCACACCTACACAAGCACAAATCAATCAGCATGGCCAGTAAGCCAAGGCCAACATGGAGGCAGGGGACTAGCTGGGCAACGACTCCCATCTGCACACACTCAAGACCACACCCCTCGACCTCCAACAATGTGCAGCAGTGAAGTACACATGCACTGGTGACATTGCACATGCACCCATGACTATTCCAGGGTGGTGGGTGGGAACCAAGGTGTAGAAACACATCACACATGGACACTCAACAAGACTCCTGAATGTCTGACACACTGCACACTACGCTGTACATGGACATGACGGCAATACCACACCGACCAATGGGATCCCAGCCACAGTCACACACCAATGAAGAAGCCAAGGTCACCCACAAAGAACACACATAGACAACAACCAACATTGCAGCCCGGACCCTAAGGAGTGCCAGCAGTCACACACACAACGTGTCACAATCACTGAAAGATAACACAAACTGGAAATCACATGACAGGGGCAAACAACAAGTGCCAAAGGGAAACCTGACTGTGACCCATCTGCGTCTGCACACAAACTCTGCCCTGACAGCAAACACACCTATGGGTGACACCCTGATGACCAGTAATGTGCCATGCACCCACATCACAGAGAACACAGGGAGAAGACTTTGGGGGAACATAGCTCAAGTCAGCAAGCATCACAAACAGGTACAACACTAGGGATCACAGCATGCGCAGATGAATGGAAGTGAACACACAGACATGCACATACAACACACACCTTGGGCGCAGGCAATGTCACACGTGTACACACTGCCATGAGGGGACTCCACTCCTGTGTGAGGAAAGCTGTGCCATATGTTGCCTCAGTAGGGCCCCATCATGTCAGCTGAGCACTTGGTCACACAATCAACAATTAGCACCAAATGAGGGCTCCCATCACATCAGCCTGGTCATGGATGTGCCAACGGAATCATCAGCACAGATCCAACACACTTGTATAGCAATGTTGCACTGACTACACGGAGGAGTCCCTCCCCATTGATGCCCAAACCTGCATGTCCACTGGAGATGGCAACACGGTCAGGGAAGTAGACAAATGCAACGATGGCAGGCACAACAGATGTGCAGGGGTGGAAGCCACAGATATGAAATTGCCAATGTAAGTAGGAAACCCATTGCCAAATACTGAACACATGACACCCTCAGATGCTGCTATTGATGACATGGATACACCACATGATAGGACACATTCCCCCTGGACCACATGGGTTCCTGCACAGTAACACTTCATAATCATGAGACCAGATATCACCATCACTGCAGCAAGGGCATGGTTAGCTGCACCAACAACATGTACATCTGAAGCATGAGCACTAGAGAAAAGAAAGTTGCTTTATTCAGCATATGTGTTGTTTGATAACGACGTCCAGAAGAAATTAGAGCAAAGGCCAATGGCCAGTCCATTGTCAAAGTTCAAACAGGGTGACACTGGCAGATGTCACCCTACGCATGCCTGCACAATACCAGGGACAATCCACTAGGAGGGGCAACCGGGGGCAGGCCAGGCACCGCAGGGACAGGATCAGGGCTCACCAGGGGGAGTCAGGGAAGGGGTGGTGGGTGCTGGAGAGCCACTGACAACTGCAGTGGAGGTGTCTGACATGGTGTGTGCCGGCACAACTGGGGGCATGACACAGATGTCGTGGGTGCCGGCACAACTGCAGTGGACCCTGCAGATGGGGTGGACAGGTCCGCCACTGCAGTGCCCAAGTCAGACAGGGCGGTAGTGGACTCCACTGCAGTGCCTACCTCCAGGGGAGGAGAATGGGGAACAGGCAAGGTGGGTTGGACAGAGGGGGAGGACACCCTCACCACATCAGTGGCACAGACAAGCGCAGCGGGGGGTGTGGTGCTGGGAGAGCAAGTGGCAGGGGAGAAGGCCGGAGCATCTTGGGGATGGTATATCTGTGGGTGGGGGAACCTGGGGCAGGGTGTGGTGGGGGCACCTGTGCAGTGGGGGCCTGAGGGATGGAGGACGGAGACCTTGTGCCTGAGCTGCAGGGCGGTGGCGGGGTCTTGCTCTTAGCACTCCGGGGGGACTTGCGGGTGGGGGCCTCAGTCCGTCTGCGCCTGGGGGAGGGTGTCCGGGGGCGAGGGGCACTCTGCTCCGTGTGGGTGGGCTTCCTCTTCCCCCGGGATGCTGGAGCAGCTACATCGGTGGGGAAGAGGCCGAGGTCACAGAGGAAGAGCTGCTGTGACTTTGGGGTTGCAGGTGAGGCAAGGGAGGGTGCTTTGGAGGGAGAGGGAACTGAGGACTGCGCAGTGCATGTGGTTGCGTGTGTGTGTTCCAGGGCCCCATCCCCTGTGAGTCTGGCTTCAGTCCCCTGAATGTGCGTGCGTGTGCGTTTTGTCATTGGCGTGTGTGTCAGTGTGCTGGATGTGTGTGTGCTGGTGTGTGCCTGTGCCGGTGTGTGTGTGCCTGGGATGGGTAAGGTGCTGGGGAGTGTGGATGGAGCAGAGGCAGGAGGGGTGAGGGACCGTTTGAGGAGGGACACTGCTGCCGTCAGGGAGGAGTCCATGGACCTATTGCCCCTCTGTAGGTCAGACATGCCCGATGAGATGCCCTCCATGAACGACACCAGCTGAGTCAACAGCGCGGTGTGCGCATGGAGGACACTCAGCATGGCTGTCTGCCCTACATGGAGCTGGCGAAGGAGGTACACAGACTCCTCACTCAGGGCAGCAGGGGACACAGGGGCAGGGGGTGCGGTGCCTGGCCCAAAGGAGACACGCTCCCGGACATGGGAGCCTCCACGGACCTGGGGAATGGGAGCCGATGGGAGGGCGGTGGTGGTGCTGGTGGTGGCGGGGACAGCAACACTAGCTGGGGTGTGGTGGCTGCTGACACCCGCCTCCACAAGGGAGTCATCCTCCGAGTTGCTCTGGTCCTCAGCTGAGGTGGATGCTGCTGAGGACTCCTCGGTGTGGCTCCCCTCGCCCTCCGTGCCACTGGGTCCCTCCGACCACTCCTCGGCTGCTGACCCAGTCTGGCTCTCCGGCTCCTCCTGGTCCATGGAGCTGTCCCCTTCCGTGGCCGTGGATGTATCTGCAAACAATGGGGAAACAGACAGACATCAGTCACCTGCACATAACGCACACACCACTGTGAGCACAGCACATCACAGAGCAAGCCCTGGCATCATTAGTTGTACATTGCTAAAAGTGCACTAATTGAACAGGAGAAGTCAATTGTCAGTCTGATGCCAAGCATGGCACTCACATCCCACATGGCCTTGCACCCATCTGTCTGGTGTCTGTTGGATTGCAACACCCCAGTGTTGACACATGCACCAAGTACACAGTAGTTGGACAGTGCAGAGGACACGGTGTGGACACATCACAGCTCTTGCCACTGAGTCAGTACAGGTTTCCGGATGTAAGGGATGCCCAGAGTCAAATAGGAAATGCATGTGATGCATACCAGCGACAGACACCATGATGCACCCATGTCCTGATAGCCAGCGCCACTATGGTGTGCATGTAGCACATGTCACTCCCCTGCAGGCTCACCAATCAGTAGACACATGCCATGGCGGAGGCATGACTGCAAAGTCATACATCACTGGCTCAGTGATGTATGACTTTGCAGCCAGACAACAACACTCTGCACTGTGTCACAATAGTAGGTCATGGGGAATGCAAGTCCTGGAGCTGCACAAGTGCACATGTACATCCCCCCACAACACATCCTCTTAACCCTCATCTGTCCAGGTCATACCTATTGGACATATGGGAGACCTGTGACACTACCCTCTGAACCTGAGCCCCTCACACTCTGCTGTGCATGGGGAACAGCTGCCTGAACTTCACATTTACATGCCCCAGTCTGCATGGGCAGCTGATCAGACACCTATGTGTCACACAAGTATCGTCTCCTATGGTCACATCTCCAGTGGCATGCTGAGCCCCTACCAAGAAACTCCACAGCAGTCCTGGCGACTAATCCACAGCACACTGACACAGAGGCAGACACCTGAGGGGTCAAATCACTGTGCACAATGTGTCCGCTGATACACGGGAGTGGGAGTACAGAGTGTATTGTATGGCCTGGAGTAGGCATGACTGTCCAGCCCCACATGAATGAGGGATGAGCCCTGGACTGTAGGCAGCTGGCTAAGTATGTGTGACACACGTCATATACATACTCCTGGGGCCCAAACATTGTTCCCACCCGCAGCATGGGTGTGTGCCAGGTACCCCAGCCACATGTGGTGGATCAGCTCAGCAATTGGACCACAGATCAAAGTAACACGCTGAATACATGTCAGAATACAGGCATTGTGTAAGCAATGGACCCACCCATGATGCCCACCACAGAGTCAGGGAAACAGATGCTGTCTCCCACCTTGAGTCAAGCAAACTGCAAGGACACAGTCCTAAGTGACAGAATTCCCTGCATGTAAGGGCCACACCTGGGTATCAGATGAGGTGTGGGCAGTGCACAATAGAGGGACATGGCTCCTGGACAACATGACTGCTGTACTGTGGCAGTTTAACCAGGCCCGAGGAGGGCACATAGCATGTTAGACAGAGTACACAGTGCAGTCTTTGACTCACCCCCTCCTTGCTGCTCTCTGGCCTTCAGCTGCCCATCCAGGTCTGGAAAGACCACCGCCAGGATCCTGAGCATGTGGGGGGTCAGGGTCCGTGTTCCGCCCCTCCTGCGAGGAGGCGACAGCTTCAGCTGGACCCGTGCAATCCTCCGGGTCCAGCCCCGAAGGTCCTGCCACCTCTTTTGGCAGTTGCGGATCCGGCGCTTGTAGACCCCCACGGACCGGACAGCCCGGACGATGTCCTTCCATATCTCATGCTTCCGATGGGCAGAAGCCTGTCAGGATGACAAAGTGATAAGGCCATTACTACACATGCAACATATCCGTGCATGACACAGTTGCATATACATGTCGCAATCACAGGGGCACATGGTGTACACAGGCAGTGCACGGCTGCCCATGGACAGTTTTCCAGAAGTCACTACATGGTATCATTGCATGGGGAGTAAAACCCTGTTCAGAAGCACTGTCACTGCACCATACCTGTCCAGTGCAAGTCACTACACACTATGGGGGGTGACAACTACTCAGTGAGCCTGCTAGCCAGTGGTGTGCTGACTCTCAGCCTTGCTAGTCAGACAAAATGCACATTCAGAAAGGCAGTGCACAGAACACTCACCTGCTCCCCTGGTGTCCCATACAGCTTGCTGTACTGTGGAAGTAGGCTGTCCAGCAGGGCCTGGTTATCCTCAAGGCTGAAGGCTGGGGCTCTCTCCACAGTACGTGCCATTGCAGGGTCCAGAGGGGCAGAGACAGCAGCAGTGCAGTGGCAGATGTCGTCCTGGAGCATGTAGTGCAGGCAAGTGGGCTCTCAGGGGAACAGGCAGCAATATATATGTGCTGGAGAGGCAGATACTGTCCCTTGTGTCCAAAGTGATAGGTCCAAGTCGTTTGCATCTTCTGAATCTGGCCAATCCATGGAATAGCAGCACCAAAACACGCCCACAGCATCCTTCAAAACTTCAACTTCATGACATACATGAATTTGCAACATTGTTGTGGGTGACCAACTGATTTTCCAGCAACCGACTCGTTCGAAATTCGAAAACGCGTCCGTTGCCAGGCAAGCCCATTGTCAATGGGTGCGCACCGATCGGTCCATTGAGGTACAACGCGCACAGGGGTACAACGCGTACCCGCACACATTGAAAGCAATGGGCCGGCCGGAGGCACCGATCGGTCCATTGCAGTTCAACGCGCACAGGGGTACAACGCGTACCCGCACACATTGAAAGCAATGGGCCGGCCGGAGGCACCGATCGGTCCATTGCAGTTCAACGCGCACAGGGGTACAACGCGTACCCGCACACATTGAAAGCAATGGGCCGGCCGGAGGCACCGATCGGTCCATTGCAGTTCAACGCGCACAGGGGTACAATGCGTACCCGCACACATTGAAAGCAATGGGCCGGCCGGAGGCACCGATCGGTCCATTGCTGTTCAACGCGCACAGGGGTACAACGCGTACCCGCACACATTGAAAGCAATGGGCCGGCCGGAGGCACCGATCGGTCCATTGCTGTTCAACGCGCACAGGGGTACAACGCTGCACCGCACACATTGAAAGCAATGGGCCGGCCGGAGGCACCGATCGGTCCATTGCAGTTCAACGCGCACAGGGGTACAACGCGTACCCGCACACATTGAAAGCAATGGGCCGGCCGGAGGCACCGATCGGTCCATTGCAGTTCAACGCGCACAGGGGTACAACGCGTACCTGCACACATTGAAAGCAATGGGCCGGCCGGAGGCACTGATCGGTCCATTGCTGTTCAACGCGCACAGGGGTACAACGCGTACCCGCACACATTGAAAGCAATGGGCCGGCCGGAGGCACCGATCGGTCCATTGCTGTTCAACGCGCACAGGGGTACAACGCTGCACCCGCACACATTGAAAGCAATGGGCCGGCCGGAGGCACCGATCGGTCCATTGCAGTTCAACGCGCACAGGGGTACAACGCGTACCCGCACACATTGAAAGCAATGGGCCGGCCGGAGGCACCGATCGGTCCATTGCAGTTCAACGCGCACAGGGGTACAACGCTGTACCCGCACACATTGAAAGCAATGGGCCGGCCGGAGGCACCGATCGGTCCATTGCAGTTCAACGCGCACAGGGGTACAACGCGTACCCGCACACATTGAAAGCAATGGGCCGGCCGGAGGCACCGATCGGTCCATTGCTGTTCAACGCGCACAGGGGTACAACGCTGTACCGCACACATTGAAAGCAATGGGCCGGCCGGAGGCACCGATCGGTCCATTGCTGTTCAAAGCGCACTAGGGGTACAACGCTGTACCCGCACACATTGAAAGCAATGGGCCGGCCGGAGGCACCGATCGGTCCATTGCAGTTCAACGCGCACAGGGGTACAACGCGTACCCGCACACATTGAAAGCAATGGGCCGGCCGGAGGCACCGATCGGTCCATTGCAGTTCAACGGGCACAGGGGTACAACGCGTACCCGCACACATTGAAAGCAATGGGCCGGCCGGAGGCACCGATCGGTCCATTGCTGTTCAACGCATCACTGTATATGTGACTGGCATAGGTCAGCATGCCTGTCTCAGATGGACATATGCCAGCCACAGATAGCTCCCAGGGAGTGAGGGGCACACCTACATCACGACAGCCTGTCCAAACCTTATCATAAGGCATGTAAGGCTGAATTTCCTATTGTGTGTATGTTGGTGTACATGTTGTCCTGTGGGTGTCACCTGTGGGCAGCCACCCCCAGGCTGTGCACGTGTTCATGGGGACAGGATCCTGGGTGTTACGTGTACGTGACCACTGTGATGTGCAACTGTTCATATCTGTGCATGTGTCATGGTCACATTTCACAGTGGTGTTTGTGTATGTCATGTCACATACCCCGTGAGTCCCATGTGGGACGGTATGTTTGAGCCAGGGTGTCCCAGTGGCACAATAGTGATGGCCCTCCACAGTCTTTGTGCATGTAGTGTTTACAATGTCTCTGATTTCATGTGCACAATGGGAGACAGTCTCCACATCCACGTTGTGTGTGCATGGACTCTGATGTTGTGCGTGTGTGTCACAGACGTCCATGGCTCTCCTGCCATGGAAAGTGTGGCCACTACCTGTGGGGGTCATGTTTGTTTTGCTGTGGTGTACACATAATACTCCAGGTGATGCCAGTGTCCATGTGGCATTACAGGGTCCCTGGGAATGTGCCTGTCGTTGAGCTGTGGTGCCTGGGGCACATCTGTCCTCACATGTCACTGGGGGGTGACTTTGACACAGCATCATGATATCCAATGGGCCAACCTGGGACAAATTGATGCCACCTGTAGGACCGTGTTGACAGATGTTGGCCATGTATGTACCATACATGTCGTTCCGGTACTGCACACTTCATGTAGTTGTGCCTCATGATGATGTATGTTGGGAACTTGAGTGTGTTCAATGCCGCATATGTGGGGTGACTGACGATCTTGCTTACTTCTCCTCTGCACTGCAGGGCTCCTGCTGTCCATCGGCCATTCCCAGACCTGGCAACGATGGTGGAACGGGACAGCATCCGACGGTACCGCTTCACCAGGCAGCTGATTGAGGATTTGGCAGTGCAGTTGTCCCCACATTTGCAGCCTGGCCGGCCGTATCCTACAGCGCTGACCCCCAAGGTGAAGGTGATGGCAGCCCTACACTTCTTTGCCACCGGTACCTTCCAACATACTGTGGCGTCTGCTGGTGGGATGTCACAGACCATGTTCAGCCGTGTGCTCCGCGATTTCTTGGCGGCAATGTTGCTCTTCCTGAACCGGTACATATATTTCCCTAGACTGCGACGACTCACTGACGTGAAGAGTGACTTTTATGCCCTGGGGAGGATGCCGCATGTCATTGGCTCCATTGATGGGACACATGTGGCTTTGGTACCACCACAGGCCCAGGAGCAGGCCTACAGGAACCGCAAGCACTACCACTCGGTCAATGCACTGGTGGTGTGTCTTGCAGACATCACCATCACACACGTGTGTGCCCGTTTCCCTGGTTCAGCACACGATGCCTTTGTGATGAGGAGTAGTCGCATCCCCAGGTTGATGGCACAGATGCAGAACCAGCGTGCCTGGCTTGTCGGTGTGTACTGACTTTGTGCCATTGTGTGTGATCTGATCTGTAGTATTCCGCCCACTTTTCCAAGTCAGCTGATGTGCACTTGTCTGTCCGTAGGTGACTCGGGATACCCCAACATGCCGTGGTTGCTGACACCCCTCAGGAACCCTGTGACACCTGCCCAGATGCGCTACAATGAGGCACATGGTCGGACCAGGAGAGTGATTGAGCGGACCTTTGGTCTCCTGAAGAGCCGCTTCCGCTGCCTGGACAAGACCGGAGGGTCCCTCCCATATGCCCCTGCGAAAGTGTGCAAGATTATCATCGTCTGCTGCATGCTCCACAACCTGGCAGTGCGGAAGGAGTTGCCTCTCATCCAGGATGACGATGACCAACATCCGCCACCTGTGGGGGATCCTGGCCTGGACCACGATGCCAGTGACGATGATGATGATGATGATGGTGATGGTGATGTCCGCACACAGCTCATCACCAACTTCTTTAGCTGAATGTGAGTATCCTGAGGTGTCATGTGAATGATGTGAGTTGGCATGATGTGTGGGTGGTGCTCTGGTGCTGTTGGAGTGTGTCCATGGGCTACTTGACAGGATGTGTGTTGCGATGTGTGGTGACAGGTGGGCTGTACTCCCCAACAGTGTTGACATGCTAACTTGGTTATGGGTGGGTATCTTGTAACATGTATTGTGCATGAGTTTTGCTGATCTGTCCTGTACTGCATTGCTTTTGACTGTGTGTCATTTCTGTCCTTCACAGGGTACTTTCAGATTCGTTTGGTCAACTGTGTCCACCGACGACGTGATTGCACATCCAGGCTGGTAGCTGTTGTGTCCCTACAGGTGATGTGCGCCACACCCATGGACTTCCTTCCGTCTACAGTTGTTGACTGTGTGCCCGCTACCCGGTGGGGTTACCTTGCATCTCTAGTGGTTATGGCATGTTGCTACTGTGTAATAAACCTGTGCTTCACTTTGTGATGTGCGTTGTCTGTGGTCACACATTTGACTGCCATTTGCTTACTGCACCTGTGGGCTACTTGACTACAACTGGGAATGGGTGTGGTGTCTGTGCATTGCACCGTCTTCCCTGGCAACATCAGTGTAGGCAATGAGTCAGATGGCCTAGGTGTGTATGTGTTGTGTAGCCCTGGTGGTGTGTCTCCCTCATATGTGTCACGTTGCCTGTACTCACATGCCTGTGTTGTCCTTGCTGTTGCAGTTCGCATACACAGTGTAATTTTGCAGTTCATCATCCCCATAACAGCACCCACGTTGGAATCACGACAGAGGCAAGTATGGTGTATTAGTGTGTTTATTGTGATACATCTGTGTTAATAGTGCATAGGATGGATTGTGCTGTACATGAATCTTGCAATCCCAAGTTCCTAGGTGAATTGAAAGTCCAGGTAGACAGGATCCCCAGTATCGGGGCCACAGTTGTCTGACACATTGTTCCAACTTGTACTCCCCATGCAATGTGTGGGAGTAGTGTTGCCATCAACAGGGTGAACAGTCTGTGCACAAAGGCGAAAATCCAGAACAGGTTCAGGCTTCCTGGGAGTTGCGCTTGGCCATCAGCCTCTCACTTTCCCCTCCTCGGACGACCCCTCTTCTTGGGGGGGGCCCTCAAGTGCAGGCTGCTGCGGTGCAGGGGACTCTCTGCCAGAGTCCTCCTCCCTCCCTGTGGCAGTTGCAGTTTGTTCGGTACCAGATGTTGTTGGCACACAGGGAGGTGTGGACTGGTTGCTGTTCATCTGGCGGAGGCATTGTAAAATGTCCCTGTGCACCGCCGTCATCTCATGTAGTACATCCCACTTGGACTCCACGCGGGACATGTGGGAGTCCACACGTGACATGTGTGACTCCACGTGGGACATGTGGGAGTCCAAGCGGGCATGATGGGCAGCCTGCTGCTGTTTGATGTCTCTGAGGAGCCCCACTACCTGGCTGAGCTCTCCGGTGCTGGACTGGTACGCATCAGCTATGCGTACCAGTTGTGGGTCTTCATGCACACCAGCAACGTCTGCAAGCAGCGACCTCTGTCTCCCACCCCTCCCACCACCCCTGCTGACATGTGCAGTGTGTGCAGTTGCACGCACAGATAACCCTGGTCCACCTTGGGGGGTGGTGGTGGTGGTGGTGTCCATGGCCCCAGGTTGGTCCAGGGTCACTGCGCTGGTGTTGTTCCTTATTCTGTCCATGTCGGCAGGGATGGTATTCGTGGTGACAGTCGTTGGAGGGGTGGGTGCAGGGGGTGCAGCTGGTGGACCTGCTGGTGCTGCAGCTGGTGGTCCTGCTGGTGCAGCAAGTTGACTTGCACCGGATGTGCCAGGTTGTTCATCGTCCGAGGAGGACAGAGGCTGTACGACGCCAGTGAGCTCGGCATCCTCTTGAGCCTGGGACTGGGACTCCTCAGCGTCTGCTGCTGTGTCCCTATCATCACCTGTTTTTGGGAGACACAAACAATGTATTTCATGTTTCTGCAGGCATCAGTGGTTGACACACCTGACAGTTGTGACTGTGCCTCGGGGTGCGGGCCTGTACATTGTATTGTCCTAAGTCGTCACAGTCGGGTTGATATTGGTGTGGCACATTGTCCTGCATCATTTGGGCATTTCTATGTATTCTCTGGGGTGTGAACATGGTCTGCATTGATTGTGTTTGGTTGACAGCCAGACCTCCTTCCCACCCACCCACCCAGCCAGTCAGTTATCCCACCATGGAACGTGCTTGCATTGCAGGGAGTGGAAGTTGTCTCTCAGGATGTCAGTCAGTGGTGTCCTGCTGTTTGTTGGTGCACAGTTGCCAGCAGGGCCTTGTGCTCCCCACAGCAGTAGCCAGTGTCAGCCATCTTGTGAGTCCTTCTCCACTCCCTGTGATGTGAGCATGGTTCAGGGTGGTGTTGATGGGACAGTTGTGGGGGTGAGCAATGTCTGTGACTACGACTCCCATCATGCTATTGCCTCCACCCCCTTCCCAGCATGCCCATGCTTCCTTCCTTTTGACTCTGCTTCCCTGTGGGGTGGGCTGGCTGTGCTGACAGGATGGCTGGGAGTGTTGTCCTGGCAGTTGTTTGGCTAAGAGTCCCAAGAGTGTCCCTGTGCTTCACACAACATAACCCAGGGTGATGGTGCTTTGTTGGATCTTGTGTTAGGATGGAGGGCATTGCATTCTACCAGGTGGGTACTGTGGAGTTTGTGTTGGGGGGGGGGTGAGGGGAGGTGCTGGTGACTATAGTCAGTGCTGCAAGTCCCCCTTCCCACCCAGCCAGCCAGCCAGATATCCCACCATGGAACGTGCTTGCATTGCAGGGAGTGTAAGTTGTCTGTCAGGATGTCAGTCAGTGGTGTCCTGCTGTTTGTTGGTGCACAGTTGCCAGCAGGGCCTTGTGCTCCCCACAGCAGTAGCCAGTGTCAGCCATCTTGTGAGTCCTTCTCCACTCCCTGTGATGTGAGCATGGTTCAGGGTGGTGTTGATGGGACAGTTGTGGGGGTGAGCTATGTCTGTGACTACGACTCCCATCATGCTATTGCCTCCACCCCCTTCCCAGCATGCCCATGCTTCCTTCCTTTTGACTCTGCTTCCCTGTGGGGTGGGCTGGCTGTGCTGACAGGATGGCTGGGAGTGTTGTCCTGGCAGTTGTTTGGCTAAGAGTCCCAAGAGTGTCCCTGTGCTTCACACAACATAACCCAGGGTGGTGGTGCTTTGTGGGATCTTGTGTTAGGATGGAGGGCATTGAATTCTTCCAGGTGGGTACTGTGGAGTTTGTGTTGGGGGGGGGGGGGTGAGGGGAGGTGCTGGTGACTATAGTCAGTGCTGCAAGTCCCCCTTCCCACCCAGCCAGCCAGCCAGATATCCCACCATGGAACGTGCTTGCATTGCAGGGAGTGTAAGTTGTCTCTCAGGATGTCAGTCAGTGGTGTCCTGCTGTTTGTTGGTGCACAGTTGCCAGCAGGGCCTTGTGCTCCCCACAGCAGTAGCCAGTGTCAGCCATCTTGTGAGTCCTTCTCCACTCCCTGTGATGTGAGCATGGTTCAGGGTGGTGTTGATGGGACAGTTGTGGGGGTGAGCTATGTCTGTGACTACGACTCCCATCATGCTATTGCCTCCACCCCCTTCCCAGCATGCCCATGCTTCCTTCCTTTTGACTCTGCTTCCCTGTGGGGTGGGCTGGCTGTGCTGACAGGATGGCTGGGAGTGTTGTCCTGGCAGTTGTTTGGCTAAGAGTCCCAAGAGTGTCCCTGTGCTTCACACAACATAACCCAGGGTGGTGGTGCTTTGTGGGATCTTGTGTTAGGATGGAGGGCATTGCATTCTACCAGGTGGGTACTGTGGAGTTTGTGTTGGGGGGGGGTGAGGGGAGGTGCTGGTGACTATAGTCAGTGCTGCAAGTCCCCTTCCCACCCAGCCAGCCAGCCAGATATCCCACCATGGAACGTGCTTGCATTGCAGGGAGTGTAAGTTGTCTCTCAGGATGTCAGTCAGTGGTGTCCTGCTGTTTGTTGGTGCACAGTTGCCAGCAGGGCCTTGTGCTCCCCACAGCAGTAGCCAGTGTCAGCCATCTTGTGAGTCCTTCTCCACTCCCTGTGATGTGAGCATGGTTCAGGGTGGTGTTGATGGGACAGTTGTGGGGGTGAGCTATGTCTGTGACTACGACTCCCATCATGCTATTGCCTCCACCCCCTTCCCAGCATGCCCATGCTTCCTTCCTTTGACTCTGCTTCCCTGTGGGGTGGGCTGGCTGTGCTGACAGGATGGCTGGGAGTGTTGTCCTGGCAGTTGTTTGGCTAAGAGTCCCAAGAGTGTCCCTGTGCTTCACACAACATAACCCAGGGTGGTGGTGCTTTGTGGGATCTTGTGTTAGGATGGAGGGCATTGCATTCTACCAGGTGGGTACTGTGGAGTTTGTGTTGGGGGGGGTGAGGGGAGGTGCTGGTGACTATAGTCAGTGCTGCAAGTCCCCCTTCCCACCCAGCCAGCCAGCCAGATATCCCACCATGGAACGTGCTTGCATTGCAGGGAGTGTAAGTTGTCTCTCAGGATGTCAGTCAGTGGTGTCCTGCTGTTTGTTGGTGCACAGTTGCCAGCAGGGCCTTGTGCTCCCCACAGCAGTAGCCAGTGTCAGCCATCTTGTGAGTCCTTCTCCACTCCCTGTGATGTGAGCATGGTTCAGGGTGGTGTTGATGGGACAGTTGTGGGGGGGGGCAATATGTGTGACTGCGACTCCCATGATGCTATTGGCTACACTGACTTGGCCAGCATACACAGAATTCCTTCCTTTGAGTGGTCTTCACTGTGGGGTGGGCTGGCTGTGCTGACAGGATGGCTGGGAGTGTTGTCCTGGCAGTTGTTTGGCTAAGAGTCCCAAGAGTGTCCCTGTGCTTCACACAACATAACCCAGGGTGGTGGTGCTTTGTGGGATCTTGTGTTAGGATGGAGGGCATTGCATTCTACCAGGTGGGTACTGTGGAGTTTGTGTTGGTGGGGGGGTGAGGGGAGGTGCTGGTGACTATAGTCAGTGCTGCAAGTCCCCCTTCCCACCCAGCCAGCCAGCCAGATATCCCACCATGGAACGTGCTTGCATTGCAGGGAGTGTAAGTTGTCTCTCAGGATGTCAGTCAGTGGTGTCCTGCTGTTTGTTGGTGCACAGTTGGCAGCAGGGCCTTGTGCTCCCCACAGCAGTAGCCAGTGTCAGCCATCTTGTGAGTCCTTCTCCACTCCCTGTGATGTGAGCATGGTTCAGGGTGGTGTTGATGGGACAGTTGTGGGGGGGCGACATATGTGTGACTGCGACTCCCATGATGCTATTGGCTACACTGACTTGGCCAGCATACACAGAATTCCTTCCTTTGAGTGGTCTTCACTGTGTGTTGGTGTTGTTGTGGTGGCTACATGTCTGGATGTGTTTGTTAGTTCTATTTGTGCCACTGCCTAGCTGTAGTTGTGGTTGTGTTTGTACATGTGTTGGCACGGTTGGATGTGACTTTTTTGATGGCATGTGTTGTGTTTCTCTGACTGACATACACATTTTGGGATGATTCTGTTCTGGTTGCTGTGTGATTGCTATGAGTGCATGGTTTGACTCTCCCCTTGACAGTGATGTGTGTGTGTTTTGTGGCAGTATATTGTGTACATTTGTTGTGTACTCACCAGGCTCTGGGATGTCCTCTAGTCCATATATGCTCACTGGCGGTAGGATGGCCCGCACCTTCTCCTCCCAGGGCCTGAGGTATATTGGCTTGGCAGGAGGGCCACTGCCGGTGTGTTGGCTGTTGATGTAGTCTTGCTTCAGCAGTTTCCGTACCCTCCTGTGCACGTCATACCACCTGTTCTGGATGTCGGTCTTTGTGCGCCGACATGGTGATTGGGCGTTCACCCTGTTGATGATCCTCTCCCACATCTTGGTTTTCTGTGACATGGGGGTCTGTTGGACCAATGTGCCAAACAGCTGTGGCTCTACCCTGAGGATCTCGTCTACCAGGACTTCCAATTCACAATCTAGGAACTTGTGATTCTTCTTGGGGGGCATGGTGATGGGTGGTGATGGTGAGTGATGTGTGTGTTGGTGTGCAGGTGAGGGTGTGTGAGTGTATGTTTTGCTGGGTGTATGTGAGGTAGGTATTTGTTGGTGTGCTGATGGTGTGTGGCTTGTGTGAGGGATGAGCTGTGGGTGTGTGGTTGTTTTCTCTTGGGTGCTGGCAGTGGAATGGCATTTGCAAAGGCTCATGGTTGTGATTTGTGTCCTTTATATAGGTGGAGTTGTGGGTGTGTCTTTGTTCTCTGTCCCCACCCCCCCTCAGTATTTATTGGCTTGGTAATTGCTTGTTTGGCCTTTTTTTGGTTGATTTTTCCTTTGTGCTGTTTGTGTATGTTGGAAACGTTCTTATGACCGAGTCGGACCCTGCATTGGTCTCGTACGGTGTTTTCCGTTTCGTTCACGCTGTGTTTGTGCAGTTTTGTATGCTGCGTACGCGTCGGTCGCGGTGTATTGTGTTGCTTCGGCTCGGTTTTGTATGCGTGTCGGTCGTACGGCTTGTCCTCCGTCCGACTCGGTCGTGTTTTTCACGCCTTGCATCGTACTTTGCGGTTTGGAGTTGGCGGGTACGATTAGGTCGGATTTGTTCCGGGTGCGTGTCGGTCGGTTGGATTAGCGTCTTTTTCCGGCCGGATTGCTATTTTCCGAGCGGCTCGGTCGGTCGGCTTGGTTTCCTAACGTGTCGGTCGGATTTATCGCGGCTTGCATCGTACTTGGCGTGTCGGGCGCCACTGGTACGTGTCGGTCGGTAATTTTTCCGGCTCCGAGTCGGTCGGTGCTTTTTCCGGCCCGAATCGGATTCGACCCCTAAGTGTGTTACAAACACGATCTTTAGCAAATCCCATAGATTAATATTAGTTTACACAATATTAAAAAAATAAAGAATATGCAGAATATGACAAAAAAAGTTGAAAGTATTAATTTCGTAGTGAAAAATATAATAGGAAAGTAATGTAAATTATACAAAAATATTAAGTTGAAAGCTGTGAAAATGATGCAAAAAGTTAGGATCACTTTTAAAGAGGGTCGCTATTCCTATAAGAAAAGTGTAGGAGAAGTTGTTTCAGAAGGAGGGGAAGTCAGTGTGACTTTACTTGATGCCCTCACACACCCCGAAGGATGTCATGCTTCATCATAGGGCGGTGCTCCTCATCGGGCCGGCACTCAATGCCTTACGGGTCCCCCGAAGGGTTGCTTTATCGGAGATCTTTTTTGTTATCATGCCGTATGATGTGTGCGGGTCAGTGCTGGTTCTGTGATAGGTGAGATAAAATGATGACTAGAGGGTATATAAAATGAATGGATTTAATGAAAGGGATCCCTCTCTCATGGTTAAAAAACCAAAAGGTTGGGTGCTGATCAAGGGTAATTATGGCCCTCAGTAGCTAAAAGATATTGTGCATTGTGAAAGCGAAATACATGAGGTTGACATGTTTTGCGCTTTACATAGTCTCAGGAGGAGATACCTAGCGCTTCTTCAGGATCAAGAGGAAGTGATAAAAGGTTAAACAAGTGTATAAGGAGTGGCCTCATCAATTGAAGCAGCGCCACAAAAAGGACCTGAGAGGTGGTCTGATCTAAAATGACAAGAGGGGGAGGGGGATAAAGAAAGGCAATCAAAACAATACCACAGTTAGTCGTGTCCACAATGTATAAAGCTATATACACCAAAATTGTCCCTGTGAGGTGGACCATGTTTGTATCTCTGGGCTCAGAATTAAAGACCAGCTCGTTCCACACAAATAGTCATGGAGAAAAAAACATAAAGATAAATAAGGTAGATGAACCATTGTGAAACAAGTATGGAGGTCAATCACATAAAGAATGTATAATGGTGATGTACGCTGTATCAGAGGCGTACTATGTCTATTAATTTAGGGATAATCAAGGTAAGGTCGTTCCAGTGCATACGAATGGTGGTAGTGGTGAACATAGAGTACTACTTATCCATTCAATAGCGGAACAAATTCCTACGAGCCAACATAGCCCCGAATGGCCTTCTCGTAACAGTAGCTCCACGCCTGTTTTTAGAAGACCTCATCTTCAGGCGAGAATGGAGACAAATTGCATGGAAATGCACAGAGGATTGGCTCATCCTGGTTACCACCTTGAGGGGCATTGGAATCCGTCCCACGCTACTGGAAATTATTGTGAGACTGCATACTGGATATGGATCACTGACAGAATATCGATAACAAGAATATCGACCTACAACAATATCGAAGTAAAAATATTGAATGCCAAAATATCGACACCCTATCTACAAACAGGTAAGTACAAAAATATCGACTCCAAAATATAGTTGTAAAAAATATAGTCAGTCAAAATATCGAATTTTTTAAATGTATGAAAAGTAATGTAAAATTAATGAAATAATATATATAATTTACTAAAACATACTTAAAAATACTTAAATAACTTTAAAATTAATAAATAATTAATGTACCTTAAAAAAAATAAACATACATTTTAATTTTTTAATACATAAATATATTAACGTAATATTTATAAAAAATATTCAATATTTTTAGCGTAGGATAGCGGGACGGTAACATTTACTATTACCACTTCAGTAACTGCAACAGTAGGGAAAGCGTTAGATAGCGGGAGGGTAAAAATTACTATTCCCACTCCAGACAGTGCAACAGTAGGGAAAGCATTGGATAGCGTAGGGGTAAAAATTACTATTCCCACTCCAGAGAGTGCAACAGTAGGGAAAGCGTTGGATAGCGTAGGGGTAATAATTACTATTCCCACTACAGAGAGTGCAACAGTAGGGAAAGAGTTGGATAGCGTAGGGGTAAAAATTACTATTCCCACTCCAGTGAGTGCAACAGTAGGGAAAGCGTTGGATAGCGTAAGGGTAATAATTACTATTCCAACTCCAGAGAGTGCAACAGTAGGGAAAGAGTTGGATAGCGTAGGGGTAAAAATTACTATTCCCACTCCAGTGAGTGCAACAGTAGGGAAAGCGTTGGATAGCGTAGGGGTAATAATTACTATTCCCACTCCAGAGAGTGCAACAGTAGGGAAAGTAATATTTTAATATTTTACTAAAAAGAATTAATTATCAATACTAATAAATATTATTAATAACACTAATTACCAATTAATGAATTAAAAAAAAAAATTACCAATTATTAAAATGTAATTACCAATTAATAATTAATTAACAATGAAGTAATTATCAATACCAATTAATATTTATTAATATGTACTTAATTTCAATTAAATTACTTCCCACCCTATTCCCCTATAAACCCACATCCCGCTACAACTATTTAATTAATAGAATTAACATAATTACCATTTAATCAATTAATTTTTTTAGCAATTAATAAAATTTAATTACCAATTAATAATTAATTAACAATACATTAATTATCAATACCAATTAATATTTATTAATATGTACTTAATTTTAATTAAATTACTTCCCACCCTATTCCCCTATAAACCCACATCCCGCTACAACTATTTAATTAATAGAATTAACATAATTACCATTTAATCAATTAAAAAATTACCAATTAATAAAATTTAATTACCAATTAATAATTAATTAACAATAAATTAATTATCAATACCAATTAATATTTATTAATATGTACTTAATTTTAATTAAATTACTTCCCACCCTATTCCCCTATAAACCCACTACCCGCTACGGAATTAAATTACGCAAAAATTAAATAACATAAAATTCATTGCTTTTAAAAAATTAAACATACATTACAACAACTAATATACACTTTTAACACATATACTAACAAACAATACACTTAGAAAAAAATTCGATATTATTAAAAATTCGATATTTTTTAATGCCTATATTATGTACTTCGATATTTTAACAATCGATATTACTTACCTTAATTTCGATATTTTTAACGACTATATTATGTCCATTCGATATTATGTCCATTCTATATTTTGGACTCGATATTGTGTCCATTCGATATTTTTGTTTCGATATTATGTCTGTTTACCCTGGATATTATACCCATGTGAGATGGGGCCCAGAGGGTGAATTAACTGATTGTATTTCAGTGGAGAAGGTAGTAAGGTAAGGATGTGTCCTTCCTCCAACACTCTTTACTTTTTATCAATACGTGTGTTGAACTCCTAATGGGGTGCATAAATGTCTCCCCGGTCTTGGGTGGTGTTAAGATCCCGGCATTATTATTCACCGATGACACCCTTCTGGTGTCAAAAACACCTAAATGTTTGGAGCTATTGTTAGAAAGATTCAATTTGTTCTGCACCTCCAACGGGTTAGCAAAGAATGCTGACAAAACAAAATTTATGGCTATCCATCCACATAAGCAATTCCAAGGGAGAGTTAGACTAGGTGGAGTTAATCTAGAGAGAGTCTCAGACTTTGATTATCTGGGCATATGTTTTTCCAACACCAGCTCATGGAACAGCCAGGTTAACAACAGTGGATTACTTCTTAACCATAGGGCAGCTGCCACGCTGAACTGTGCTAAGAACACATCTTTCCATCCATTGTCCCCACTACTGGAAATCTGGAGACCCAAGCCATGGCTGCAGCTACTTATGGCTCAGAACTATGGGTCTATAGGAATGTTAATCCGATGGGTATTGCCAAAAACAAGTTTTTGAGAACAGCACTTAGGCTCCCACAGGGCACGCCTGGGTTTTTTTCAGAGTGGACCTAAATGTTCGCCCAATCAATGCCATAGTGAGACTAAAATCAATCTCATACTGGCTGAGATTATGGTTGGTTCCTGAGCTGGATTGTTTTAGAAATGGATTGAAGGATATCCTTTTAATCCCAAGGTGTGTCAATACTTTGCCGTGGCTAAGGTATATCAAGCAATCCCTCACTGCATTGGGGGCCCCTGATCTCTGGAAATTCCATGGTGGGGTCTCTGGTTCCTCTGTAAAAGGTATCGAAGAAGCCTTCTGGACAAATGGATGGAGGAAGGTATTGGAAACCACCAGCAGTGGAGATGCTGATTTTTTATTGTATCAAAAACTGAGCCAAGGTTTGAAACTTTCTTGGACGAAATTGACCCACCTTTTACTACATCTGTGTATATTAGACTAAGGTTGGGTACCTTGCCACTTGCATCCTTCACCAGAAAATGGAGATCCCACTCAGAGGGTAGTGCACCCTGCTCAGCATGTGGAGCAGCACAGGAGACAGATGCCCACCTACTCTTTTTTTGTCCAACATACACCAGACAGCAAAGACGCTGGATTGTTCCCTCTTGTAGATACCTTGGAATAAGGCTCCATAAACTAGCTTTGCATATTTGCAGATCAGACATGGGGTCTTGTGTGATTTTCTCAATACTCAAAGACACAAAGGTATCCCCTCTGGAACCAAGATGGCTCCTTTGGAAACAGCGAAAGATGGGGAATCGTCTGTACGCCAGATGGCCGCACACCCACTATTGGGGGTGGGAAGGGAAAGAACCCCTTTTCTTTATACAACCCTCACTCGCTCTAATAATGACATGCTTCATCATCGGGTTCACCCCAACTCTTAAAGGTTGGGGTGGGCTCAACCGTATTCCAGGGAGCACTTATGAAGATTGGGTGTATGGGGCTTAACGTTAAAGATAACACTTCTCACCCACTCCAAAAGTATCCTTTATTAGTGGGGTAGGAGGGAAGGTTAAAAATGTATAAAGGGCTAAAAGGATGTAATGTCCTATACCCTAAATCACCAACATGTTTCAGCCCTGTCCTATCTGACTTTGCGACGTCAGGGTGGGTAGCGAAGAAGTCACTCCCCCAAAGACGTGATTGACATGCGCATGCAATTTGCATGTGACAAAATTAAAGAAAGGCATATTCTTGCCACAGCATCATAAGGAAATTACCTGCAAGAGAAAACATGGTACAAGAGTACTAGCTGTAAAATGAGCTGTAAAGCCAGGTTTAGGTGTACAGTTGCAGTGCAGTGATAATTCACAGTGCAGTCCCCAAGCAAAAAAGTGCCTACTGTTATGATCAAGGACTTCTCAAACTAGGATTGGGCTTCGTTTGGTGATCCCCATGATTTAAACAAACACACTCACTCGTGTATCTTTGCATTCATTATAATAAAGTCAAGATGAGTGAATCGAACGTGTGTTCATACACGTAATCTCATTCACACATTTAACCCTCAAAGGAGGTCTAATCACACTCATACCACCAGTCAAAACATCTAGTGTAAACAATGTGTATTTTCTTTAAAAGTGCTATTTACAATGTAGTATTGGGGTGATAGAGCCACTCACCCAATTTCAAGGGGGGCACCAGCTCCCACGGGGGCATGCGAAGGAGGCCTTGTAGTCTATTTACAGGAATGGAGAAAATGCCAAAATGTTATTTAGTAATTTGATGCTGATAGCCTTGTCGGCATGGAGGTAAGCTCCATAACATAATACATCTGGTAAGTGCCACGGACTCAGCAAAGAAAAATCGGAGCCAAACTTACTTCTTCAAAGGTCCCATCCCTGCACTGAACCTAGTATCAGCTCAGCTACCCTGCTTGCGGTAGCTGAGAATGATTTGGTTCTCAGTTAAGTATCGGAGCCTGGACGTGCCTGTTTCGTGATCAAGAATGGAGAGACACTGGGCTTCTGTGTGTGGCCCCGCCCGCTACTGCACGGAAGGAGCTGATTCGCTGCTATGTGGAGGATCGCCAGTATCAGACCCTGGATGTGCCTGCTTCGTGATTGAAAATGGAGACACAGAGCTTCCGTGTTGGGCCCCGTCCACTGAAACGTGGAAGGAGTTTATTCAGGGCAATGGGGAGACTCACCATTACCTCATGCATTGGTACGAATGGTTGTTATGTTACGCCGACCAACTGGAGCAGCGCGGCCGCTCACTCAGAGTGTGATGCAGTTATACGTAAAACGTGAGATCATGGTTATTCAAGAACAAGGTGGATTATGGGTACTGTAGTTATCCACTTTAGAACTACCCAGAAAGGGGCTCCGCGCTTACCAAATATATTTATATATTGGTAGTGTTAATGAGTCATATCTTTGAACTCACGTCTTTTGGAACTCAAGGGGAAATATATACAAAAAGGAGACAGTAGTGTGGGTGCAGCGGGGTATTTTTCAGTTTTCAGGAGGGGAGTGCCCACAACTAATATTTGGCAAATTCACATAGGGTCACTGGGAGTTACATGAGTCGTATTACTAGATGGTGTTTAAGGTGATGGGGTATAGAAATGTACCCCATATGTGAACAAACATTGAACAAACATTGTAGTTTGGAAAATAACATACTGGGTCTATTTTTTGTTTGGAAAATTCCTTTGGCTCTGAAAAACCAAAAATGTTAAGTTTCTTTTGTGAAAAACCATGTTTGGCCTGTGTCAATAGGCATTCTTTTCATATGTCTATTGATTGGGTTTTAGACAATAAGAGAGTGTGACATGTTGTACCTCATGTCTAAGCCAGTTGGCGAATGCAACTGTGGTATGTGAACCCCGTCTAGGATACGTTGCTGAGCTGGTTCCAAGGGATGTCGTCATAGAGCCCTTTTGTATGTGTCTGCAAACGATACACCCAGCATTGTTCTTTGGTGAGGATTTTTTTACTGATCCCGATTTGTTGTGGTAGGTTTTCAATAATAGACCATCTGAGGTCGATATCCGTGTGTTGCATTTCCAGAAAATGGGCAGTGAGCTTGGTTGTGACTCTTTTGCATCTGATGGTGCTCCTGTGCTCACTGATGCGTAATTTTGATCTTTCTGGAGGTCATTGCAATGTACTTCAGGTCGCATTGGCAGGTGATCACATAGAGAACGTTATTGCTGTTGCAATTGGTGGGTACTCTTTCTTTCCATGGTGTATTCAATCCAAGATCAAGGGTGTTCAGGTGAGTTTTAAGGGGGCAGACTGAGCAATTTCCACATGGGAAATGCCCCATGACCGGGGGTAATTCCCATAGCGTACTCTGTTGATTTATCATGTTTGTTGCACTGTTACTGTGTACCAATCTGTTTCTGATGTTTTGGTTCCTCTTGAACGAGAATAAAGGTTTTTCAAACGTGAGCTGGTTTGATGTTAGAATGCGCCAGTGTTTGTTTATGGTGCATTTTATCATGTTTGATGCTGACTTGTATGTGGTCATGCATATCAAAGCTTTTGGTTCAGATTTGTTCATTTTTTCCAGTAGTGCCTCTCTGGGAATGTTACATACTCGTTTTTTTTGGTTTGTTAATGATATGGACATGGTATGCACTTTCCTGGAGTTTTCTTGTGAGGTTCTCTGCTTCCCTCTTGAAGTCATCTGTCTTCGAGCAATTGCGTCTGATGCGCAGGAATTGGCCTGTAGGTAAGTTCTCCCTCAGTGCTCTTGGGTGTGCACTACCAAAATGCAGCAGACTATTACGGTCTGTTGGCTTAGTATACAGAGAAGTGCGCAGTCTACCGTTTTCCACAATCATATTGATGTTGAGGAAGGACACTTGTGTGTTGTTGCAGGTCATGGTAAAACGTAGAAATGGATTTCTTTCAGTTAGCCAGATGTTAAAAGACTCACTTGTGATCTCACTGTTCCGCCAGAGTACCAGGACATCATCAATATATCTTATCCAAAGGCGTATTTGGTCTCTGTAGGGATTGTTCATCCAGATGTTCTGGTCTTCGAACCAGCTCATGTATAAACAGGCTATGCTGGGGGCAAAAGTGCTGCCCATTGAAGTCCTGTGACGTTGGAGGTAGATATGGTTTTCAAAGCAAAAGAAATTCTCCGTCAGTGCAAGTCTAGTGAGTTCCACGATCCAGTTGACAGGGGCTCTCCATTTCCAGTCTTGTTCATGTAGGAGGTTGTCAATGACTCTCAGGCTCTCTTCCTGAGGAATACTGGTATAAAGTACCTTAACATCGAAGCAGAGCAATTTCTCACTTGTGGGGTCATATTCCATTTCTTGTAGGATGGTCAGGAGATGTGTAGTATCCTTGACATAGGATTTGGCTTCTGTTACCAGTGGTCTTAAGAACCAGTCCGTGTCTCTTTCTTTGAGAGGTTCTGGAATGTTGTTTTCTTCGGTTTGTATGTCTCAACATCTTTTATGACTGCCTCTTCGAAAGCCAGTGTTTCTGGGGGGATTGCTGAGAGTGGAGGATTGAAATTGGATCTCTTCTTCAAATTAGTTAACCTTTCGGCTGTGTCCATAGGGGGGTTATTTGGGAAGAAGGCTTTTGTGCATATTTTCCTGAAGAAATCAGCCAGTTTGCGTCTTATTTTGAATTTGTCCATTTCTGTGGTAGGGACGAATCCTAATCCTTTGTTAAGGACTGACAACTTGTCTTCCATTAAAGGTTCATCAGTAATTTTAACTACCCTGTTCATGGGTTGCTCGGGCCTGGTTGTGTTTGGTCTCGGGTTCGGCTCCGTGTGTTGGCTCCTTCTGTGTCTTCATTGCTCCACTGGACGCTTCGCCTTCCTCTTCGTCCTCGTCTCCCTCTTCTCTCTCCAAAGCCTAAAAAATGCTGATTGGGGTAGTTGGGATGGAAGAAGGGTATTTGTTGTGGTGGTGGAGGGCCTTGGTAAGGTTGGGAGGGCATAGTTGCCTGGCCAGAATATCATCTGAGGTTGTGGGTAAGTGGGGTTTGAGAAGTTCCCTCTCTGTTGTCTACTTCTCCCTCTTCTATTCCTATTGGAGGCAGAGTTGTCGCTTGACCATTCATCGGTGTCTGAGGAAGCTGAACCAGCATCACTTCTTCCCGTTGAATCTGCATCAGACTCATTCTTCTTGTTATAATCATCTCTGACATAGGGGTAGACTCGTTCATGTGAGAATCTCTTCAGATCGTTCTGTAATTTTGTGATCTTACTCTGTAACAGGAAGTCTTTATGTTCTGAGATCTCCTTGTTAATCTCATCCAGTTTTTTCTTGTAGATGGTAATTCTGATCTGGCTATTTAGTGCATCTTCACTTGTTTTAATCTTCACCAGCATGGCTTCAGAAATGTGCTTTGCGGTGTTGATGATAAGTATTAGCCAGTCACGTGTTCTTCGCCAAGCGATGAGTGGCCATTCCTTCCTAAAAAGGGGATCTTGGAGGAATATGCGGGGTTCATTTGCCACGATGAGTCCTGTGGGCACGGCATTGCCCCGTAGGTACTCAGTCATAATTACCCCATGTAGAAGGGTTTTCATTTGTTCTCTTTTCAGTTCCTTTACTTCATCCCCGTTCTGAGCTTGTGCCAAGCTCTGGGTGATGTTGGTGTCTGGGAGAAGTGAAGGAGCTGCTAGGAGTAGGGATGCCATTTCATCTGTATAGGCGAGGCCCAGTTGTTCTGTCATGGTGATGGGTGTTTTTTTAGGAGAATACACTAGATAAAGTTAAGACGTGAGGGAGAGGTAGTGAGATGTGGGAGATTCTAGACCAATTTTGTCTTGTTTACAGTTAAACCCTACAGCTGTGCGCTGCTCTAGTATCCCGGGTCCCGAGTGGGAACCCTAGGAGGGTAGAGAGGTCCTCAACGAAGAGGATTGAAGGGATACATTCTCCCAGAAATATACTCAAAGACACAAAAGTATCCCTTCTGGAACCAAGATGGCTCCTTTGGAAACAGCGAAAGATGGGGAATCATCTGTACACCAGGTGGCAGCACACCCACTATTTTCTCAATAGCCAAATTCTTAGAATAAGTCTGGCCTCTTGGTATTAGGATACTCATGCAAATGCCATAACTTAAACATTGAGCATATAAGTCAACTATAATTATGATACCTTAGCTACAGCTGCACACTACTGCTCGAGGAACTACCAAACATAACCTACCACGAAAACATCCCCTGTTAGTAAAATACTGATTTTATATAGGTTTGCCTTCAAAATTGAGTCTCAAAGTGTGAATGTGACTTTTTTATACAGATTTCGTGAAAGTGACTTTTATATACAGATTTTATTTAAACTTAAAAACACAAAAATATTAATACTGTGGCACTGTCTCTTGGGAATTCCAGCTTTAAGTGTATTTATTTGTTTTCAAATACAATGTGATCCCTATTTTATGCTGCTTTTATGGTCGTCGACCAAAACAAAGTATTTAAAGAGAATAAGATAATCGTAGTAAATACTACATAATGATAGTACATTGTTTTGGGAAAAACAATTAAACACTGTTAATATTATATACATAACAACGAACTTGCACATCCAATCTGTGGATTCAGCAAAATACTAAATTATTTTAGGGGTATACGAACTTTATAATTACATCATAGTATTAGGCTGAAGATATTTAAAACCTTTTTTATTATTTCTTTTCAATTTCCTTCTGAAATGAGCTGTTATATTAATATGCAAATCTGAGGATTCACAGCGGAATCCGTAGAGTCGCTCGATAAAAAAAAAAAACCTTTTTTCCATTGGTTCCTCTTGGACAACAACCACATTTTGGTAAATCCACATCCAAAAGAGTCGCTTTGATCTTGGCTCTTACTGAAGAAAGGTGGAAAGCTGATTGGTCCCTTCCATTATGGCAGAAGCAACTGTATCACCTGCTGTAGCTGCACAAGAGGAAGCAGGAATAGTGGAAGAAGAAGTTACTTCCACCTGGAAGGAAAGTGATATGTGATACTGGTTCATTGTGCAGGTATGTTGAAAGCAAGTTGTGTGGGAAGCAACTTACAAGAGGTACCATGACAAAGTATAGTTACAGCACATCCTCGATGTGGAAGCAAATTAGGAGTAATCACAAATGTGCATATCTTAGCAAGCTGAAGGAGAAAGCAACATCTTGTAACGACACAGGAGCACCGTCATCTATGTCCAACCAATCTTCCGGAAATTTCAGCATTGCACCAACTTGTACAGAGTTTAAAGACATGGTTGTTCAATGATACGAATGCTAAGAACTTGTTTTAAAAGAAAATGATGACATTATGCCTACATTAAAAAAGGTGAAGGGACATCAATTTTAATTTCTTCTTGTTTGTTTTGTTTCATTGCAAAAGCCCAAGGACATATGCTAATGTTACATTTGTTTAAGATCGTGGAATTTCCTCAAGTGACAGAGTACCAGGAAGATGTACCACTATCAATCATCTGTGAAGTTTAAATAGTGGTTGGCCCAATATGTCATTTGGAAATCTAAGGACATTATTTTCTTTTTGAAAAAGTAGAAAAGTGATGTTTGGTAATTTTTCAACTTTTTTTTACAGTTTTAAAACAGTTGTTTTTTTCATATGCAACAGTTTGGCATAGAATGTCACTCTTTGCACCTTTAATTATCGTAAATAGAGGTTTTTGTGTGCAGAATAAAAATAAAAAACACCATATTTCCCATACAGAGCTCTTTGAATGTTCTTATTATTTTATAGTTGTATCCGTGTTATAATAAGTGTGTGTGTGTGTGAATGTCTTAGTGCATGTGTTACTGAGTGTTAGAGTATAGATAAATAAGTGCATAGATGTGTCAGTGTATGTGTTAATGTGTGCCTGCATGTGTAAATATATACGTTTGGGTGTGCATTGATGTTTTACTGTAAGAATAAGTGTAGACCTGGGTGTGTTAGTGTATGCATGTGTTTGTGACTGGGTATGTCAGTGTTTAAATAAGTGTGTGTCTTGATGTGTCAGTGTATGTCTTAATACATGATTGGATGTGTCACTGCAGAAAAAGGTGTGTATATGGGTGTGTCTGTCTATCTGTCAGAGTATGACTCTGTGTAACTCTCTATGAGTTAGTGTGCTGCTTTGGGTCTGTTAATGAATGAATGAGTGTGTGTATGGGTGTGTCAGTGTATATATCAGTGTGTGTCTGGGTGTATCTGTAAATGTGTGTCTCCCTATGTCGGTGAGTCAATCAGTGAGTTTTTAGATGTATCTGTATTGCTGTGTGCCTACCTGTCTCACTGTATTTGTAGGTGTGTCCCTACTTGTGTTAGTGTAGGTGTAAGTCTATGTTTGGGTCTGTCAGTACATGAATGAGTGTATGCCTCAGTGAGTGTGACAGTGTATGTGTCAGTGTGTGTTTCGGTCTCTGTTAGAACTGGGGGTCTCTAGGTGGCAGAGTTAGGTACCTTTGTCCAAATAGGGCCCCTTGCTTCTAGTCAGGGTAAGGGGGATACACTACTAAAATAACCCCTGCTCACCCCCTTGGTAGCTTGGCACAAGCAGGCAGGCTTATCTCAGAGGCAGTGTGTGAAGCATTTGTGAACACAATCAGTAACCCAGTGACAACACTACAGATGGACACCACACAGGTTGTAGTATACAAATAAGTATTTTTATATAGACTTAACACAAGACCCAAAATGACAAAAATCCACAATACAATACGAAAAATGTGACTGTCAATGGTAGAAAATAGCTCAGTTCAATAAGATGATAAATGCAACACTTTACTCTCAATGTACCTTTGGATGCGTATTGCAAAACAAACAAAAGGGTCGCAGGGAAGGTGATGCTTCGATTCCTTACACGCAGAAAGGAGGATGCGTCGGTTTCTTACTGCGGCCCGGTTCCGATGCGATGATGATCAGGTGCGAAGCGAGAAAATGGCGTCTTGCTTACGGTGCGACAGCGTTGACGGGATGCGTGCATGCCCGACGGCTGTGCGGCAACTCAGCGATCTTCTGAGCCGCGACAGGCCCTGCGACACATTTCTTCGGTGATGCGCCGGCATCCTCTGTGGCGGCGGCACGCTTCTCCGGTGATGCAAGGCGCTTCGGTGATGCGGCAGCGGCGGCATGCTTATTCCGCGATGCGACGACAACTGCTGCGTCGGCACGCTTCTCCGGTGATGCGGGGCGCTTCGGTGATGCAACAGCCGCAGCGGCGGCATGCTTACTCTGCGATGCGACGACAGCTGCTGCGGCGGCGACACGCTTCCTCTTCATTGCGTTGCGCTTCCAGAAGGCCCAACAGCAGTAGGCACTTCAATTCCCAGCAAGGGAATTCAGGAGGGGAGCTGGGAGTGAAGTCTTGTATCCCTGAGTCTTCAGGCAGGAGGCAAGCTCAATGTTCAAGCCCTTGGAGATCTTCTTCAAGATGATGAAAGCACACTCAGTCCTTTTCTCCTTTCTTTGGCAATAAAGTAACCACTGCAGGCCACCCCCAACAACACGCAGCATAGGGGTAGTCTCCTCCTTCAGCTTCCTGGTTCTTCTCCTCAGCAAAGGTTCGTCTTGATTCCCAGAAGTGACCTAAAATCTTGGGGTCTGGGTCCCAATATTTATACTAGCAAATCCTTTGTCCTCTGAAGGCAGAGGGCCCTGTACCTAGTCCAAACCAGTTCTGGGTGCATTCTTCCAGTGCACACCTTCTTCCTTTGTCAATGTGGGCCAGGGACATCAGACGCACCACAGGAGCTGGAACCAGCATTGTGGAATGCAGGCACAGCCCTATTCAGGCCCAGGTGCTACTCCTCCCACCACTCCTCACGCAGATAGGTCTATTCAGCCCTGTGCTGACTCACCCTGTCTCCTGGAGTCCCCCAGCCCCTGTCACTCACAAACCCAGACATACAATATACAAGCTAGCAGAGGCAGGCTGGATGGTTAGGCAAGAAAATACCTACTTTCTAAAAGTGGTATTTTCAAACACAGAATGTTAAAAACCAACTTCACTAAAAGATGTATTTTATCATTCTGAGTTCAGGCATACTAAATTCGTTTTTCTACCATGTTCCCTGGGTCAGTTAGGATTATAAGATGTTGTAATCAAACTGCCCATACTGGCCTATGGGGACAGGTAGCCTTGCAATAGTGAAAAACGAAATTGGCTGTAATTCACTATTAGGACATGCCACACACATCAGGGCATGTCCTACCTCTTACATACAATGCACCCTGCCTGCAGGCCTACCTTAGGGGTGACTAATATGTAGAAAAGGGAAGGTTTAGGGACTAGTAAGTGGGTGCACTTACCCAGTCGACATGGCTATACCAGACTGCACACAGGCTCTGCAATGGCAGGCCTGAGACACGCTTTCCAAGCTGCTCCGGTGGGTGGCACAACCAGTGCTGCAAGCCCACCAGCAGCATTTGATTTACAGGCCCTGGGCACACGCGGTGCACTGTACTAGGGTCTGACAGTAAATCAAATAAGCCAATCATGGAGTCACTAATCCATACATCAATTTACCATAGGGAGCACTTGCACTTTGGCACTGATTAGCAGTGGCAAAGTGCCCAAAGCATCTAAACCAGCAAAAACAGGTCAACAACAGAGGAGGCATAGCGGAAAAAATGGAAGGGAGACCCACGCCTATGGGACGAGGTCTAACAGTCTCTCACTGAATGAATGTGTGTAGGTTGTATTAGTTTATATGTGAGTGTCTGTCTGGGTGTGTCAGTGTACATGTAGGTGTTTGCCTGCCTATCTCAGTGTATCAATTAGTGTGTTGGTAGATGTTTCAGTCTATGTATCACTGTGTACTTAGCTGTGTCAGTGTTCATGTAGGTGTCTCCCTGCTTGTGTCAGAGTATGTCTAAGTTTATATTTTGGTCTGTCATTACATGAATGACTGTATGCCTGGGTGTGTCAGTGTATGCCTTAGTGTGTCTCTGGGATGTGTCAGTGCATGAAAGAGTGTGTGCATGGGTGTGTCAGTGTATATCACAGTGTATGTCTGTGCATTTTATTGTATGCATCAGTAAGTCTCTGGTGTGTCAGTGTATGCATCAGTGTGTCCATGGGTTTGTCAGTGTATTTATCAATGTGTAATGGGATGTTTCAGTTTATGCATGAGTGAATGAGTGAGTCTATCAATGCAAGAGTGTTTGGAGGGATGTGTTAGTATATCTACTAGTGTGTCATGGGGTGTCTGAATCTATGTATGAGTGAGTAAGTCAGTCAGTTAATGCATGAGTATGAGCCTGACTGTGTCAGTGTAGGTATTACTCAGTCCTATGGTATGTCAGAGTGTGTATATATGAGTATGAGAATATGTTACTGAATAGATTGGTTTGTTTATGGTTGTATCTGTATATGTATGAGTGGGTCCCAGAGTGTCTCACTGTGTGCATGAGTGAGTGGATGCATCAGTGTGCATCTGGGTGTGTTAGTGTATACTTCAATGAGTACTTGGGTGTGTTAGTGTATGCATAAGTGTTTAATTGGCTGTGTCAGTGTATATATTACTGTGTGCCTGGAAAGTAGAAAGTATTACATTTTTAGAGAACTATATTGCAAAGTACTGTAAATACTACAAATAACAATAAGGTCAAAGCAGTGACAAATATGGAAAAGGTAGAAAACAATGCAGTAGATAGACTTGACAAATAGATGACAAACAAGCAACATTGACACCACATATAAAGGGAATAACACATGTATTTGAACAAAACAATTGAACAACATTAAAAATGTACATATGGCTGTTATAACTGTACATAAATATATATATATTGTAACTATTATAACTCTATCATAACATATTAAAAAAAATGTGTAAATGTGCAGCCGAATTCACAGTCACTTCATAATAAAACTAAAAGGTTTAGTTGTATTGGTTCTTGTTTAAACACACCCAAGGTTTGATAAAAACCACACCGAAAACAGTCACTTTGATCCAGTGGAACTGTTTTGTTGTACCTTCTGGAGAAAAGAGATCCAGTGCCAGATACGTTGAATGTAAGCTGTGTGGCAAACAACTTTGCAGAGGTACTAAAGAAAAGTACAGTTACAGCATATTCTCGATGTGGTGAAGGAGAAAGCAACATCTTCTACTGACCTAAGGGGATGGTCATCTATGCCCAACCAACCTTCTGCTAATACTACCAATGCAGCAACTTGCACAGAGTTTAAAGAAATGGCTGTTCACTGCTCTAAATGCTAACAACTTCTTTTGAAAGAAAATGATGACCTTATCACCATATTGGAGAACAGGAAGGGACACTGCTCTTAAATCCATTTTGTTTGGTTTTTTTCATTGTAAAAGCAAAAGGATATGTGCTAATGTTATAGTTAAAGACACTGGAAGTTTGTCTAGTGACGGAGAAGCAGGAAGATGTACCATCAGCCGACCATCTCTGAAAATTAAAAGTTAATCTACCAGCATTGGAGTTTAAATAATGGTTGTCCCAAGATGTCATTTGAAAATATGAGAAGGTTATTTTCTTGTTGAAGAAACAGAAGAGTCTCTTTTGTTAATTTTTCTTCTTCTTTCTTTCTATAAAGCTAAATATATAATTAGGTACCTACATTACTGCAATAAATAATTCCTTGGATCTGCAATAAAAGAAAGAAAACATAAAGATAAGTTAGATGTTACACAGAATGGATATACATAGTAAAGTTTGTTTTTGCAATTTAAATACTTTTGTTAATCAAGAAACATTGCAGAGCTACAAATCTCTAAAGCAATTAAACATGTATCTTAAACATTTCATTTTTATTTTTTTGCTGTTCTCAGGTTTCATACCTTTACATCTTAAACAATGTATTGTATGAAGTTTCATCTTTGAACAGCAGGGAAAAAACAACCACATAGACTGTAGAAAAAAAACAAGGCTTACATAGCATAACAAAGTAAACTACTAAAAATAAACATATTCCAAACAAAACCATACTATATCACTCAAGTAGACCATTTATGAAATTAGATGTAAAATATACACATATGTAAAAGTCCATTTTCAAGACATTTCCCTTACTAGGTGGAATGATGTCTTAAAGACTAATAATCTATTTAATATAAATACAGTAACCCCTTTTTAAAGAGAAATCCTTCTTAGAACTTTGTTTACAAAAAGAAAATTTATGAATTTGGAAGTTTAAAAGGCAGTTTATGTTTAAATGGCATGTTACTGTCATTGCATCCACTTAGAGTTTTTAAGTACACAGTGTATGAAGTTATATGTTCTCCTTCATGAATAATGATACCTAGTGTTGTGTACGTTCTTCAATAAATTGAAATTTGTCCAGCTTCAAAGTTTAAAATTTCAGTTTCTATTTTTGATCCATCTACTCTATTTCGTTGAAGCATCAACATTATGTATTTACCACTTCTGTGTATCTGTAACATAGACAATCAGATCTACAATTTGGGCAGGTCATGTTCTGGTTTGCATTTCTTATCATGTTGTCAAATGGTACAGTTTTTGAATCCAGTAAAGTTAAATAGATGGACCTGTCAGAATTTATATTAGTAGTAGATTAGTAGTAGATGTAAAAGAGCAGTCCAAACAATCATGATCCCATTTGTAATGTAGGCCAAATAATTCTTCAATATTCACTTCTTCTTGTTCCAAAAGTCCAAGTATAACCATACTGAACTCTTGTGCATCTTGTTGAGAGTTCTGAGAAAATAGTACAGATACACTGATTGTGTCAACTACATGCCATATTCCTGAAGCAGAATGTAGTACAGTCCTACCACTACGTAAACCATACAGCAAATGATATAGGTCTGAGCAGAACCTTTTGTTTCCTTTATGCTCAGTTGCATTTACCAGATGTGGTAAATGAAAGGCTACATTCAGAACTACATTAGCATAGCAGTTGATTATATTTCTATTTTCCAACTGAAACCCTACAATTTCTCCTTCATTTTTCTGCTTTGTCTTCTTCTTATCCTCATCTTTATCTTTCTGTTGCTTCTTTTTCAGAACACCCATTGATTGCTTACTAAGTTTGAGCTTAGAACAGATTGTCTGTTTCCCATAAATAGAATACTGTCCTAAGTGAAGAGCAAATTCACCTCTCAAATGATTATACTCTCTAACACAACCAGTAACAGCACTAACTTTGTTTTCATCAAAATCAACTAAAAACAAATCGGGCAGTGTTCTAACTCACGACAATGAAACACATGGATTCTTTGAATACACTACTCCCAATATTAATAATAGCTGCTTCTACACTTAAACCTTGAGAATTATGAACAGTTACAGCATACACTTGAGAGAATGGGAACTGGGTCCACCTCACATATTAATCTTTCATAATCAAAAACTGGACAACACCTCGGCCAATCTGTTTCATGCCATCAATCTGATCACATTTACAGCTATGCATTCTACTTCATTCCTATTTTGAAAATTAATAAAATCAATCACTTCACCCATTGCACCATTAACTAAGCGATCCTCAAAATTTACATTTCGCCACAAAATTACTCTACAATTTCTACAAACACTTAAACACTTTTCTAATCCAGTACTCCAAGAGACAGATTTTTCCAAAGAATCCAATTTTGTTTGCAATTTGTCAGTCAGCAGTATTGTTACTCCCTGGAGCTCCATTCTGTCAATAGCTGTGAGTTCAAAATTTCCTTTTTTTCCAGTTTGAGTGAGTCTTTATTGAAATTGCTGCACTCTTGAAGTGTAGGCATTATACACAGTGTTGATTTTTCATCTTCAATCAAATTTAGCATGAGCTGTGCTGGTATCTTGGTACAGGAGAATAGTTTTCTGATAAGTCAACTTTGTAAGGTACTCTTACTTTCCTTGGTCAGAACTCCAACTCTAATGTCCTTCAGAATATTTCCATATACCTCATCAGATGCTTGACGCATACTTTTCAACATTACTTTGTATTGGAAATGTAGCCATATGTTTACATTTCCAATACTTCTTAATGAATTACATGTTTGTTCATGGACAGGGGTCTTGAAAACAAGTTGCCCTTTCACATGGGTTAGCTGCAAGAGGTCTCCACACACAATTAAATATTTTCCTTCGAAGAGAACTTCATATGTTCTTAAAATGTGTTGCATTCTAAAGTGAATGAAAGCAAGCATTAAGTTTGACACCATGCTTACCTCATCAATGATTAAAAGCTTAATTTTCTCCAAAACACTTGTCACCTCATGACATGCTTCACCAGATAACTTCTGGTATTTATTGTCATGTTCCACAGGTAGCATGAGTAGTCGATGTAGAGTAATTCCTTTAATATTGTGTGAAGCTAATCCTGTTGGTGCTGTCACTACATACAACAAATGTGATTGTGTTGTCTTATGTAGGTAAGCAGACAGCACTTTAAATAAAAAAGCTTTTCCCAGTGCCAGCATGACCACTAATGTAGAACAGAATTGGTTTAAAGGAAGAGCAACTGATTTTTTTCTTGTTGTGGAGAAATCCACGTTCTACTTTCTCTTTCACTTCTACATAAATGTTTTTCTGTTTGTTGTTGAGTTGTGCAACTAACTGTTCCAGAGCTTCAGTTTCTTGTCTAGCTTGTTCCATTGCAGTTTCCACCTCATTCATTGCTATTACAGCTTCATTTCGAATAATCGGTATTTCAAGAGGATCTTGACTAAGTAGTGCATAACTTTGACCGATTTGAGAACTTTCCCTAGCTACCTCTGCAGCAATTGCTTCTTCTTGTTGAATCTCATCACTGATCATTTGCATATAATTTTGGAAGACTGAACACTGAATACTATCTTTTACAGCATGAAATGAATCTTCATAGCAATCACAGCCTTCAAGTAATTCAGATTCTGCACACCAATGTCTGAAGTGACAAATAGAAAAACTCTCTTTTCTCTTCAGTTTGGCACCTATGTTTCCTGTGATTAATGAGATTTTCTTTAGCATGTTTTACTAAACAACCATCACATCCGACAACAGCAAATTTGCCTTCTTCTACGTTTTCTTTTACAATACTTCTGTATCTGTAGTGCTGAAGAATTTCATAGAGACATGTTTTCCAAGTGTACACTTCTTCTTGGGTAGTATGTATCCAACATATTTGCTTTTACTATATCTGAACTTTACGGTTCAAACTCTGCTAGATATTGAATTTCTGGAAAAGACTTTAAAACTCTGTTTCTTGTACTTGCAAGACTTACATTTACTCAAACTATTCCTCTTCACTTAGAGTAGAAACTTGCTGAGCTCAACCTGTCCAAGAATTCATAAGAACCAATCTCCCCATGCAACAACATTTTAAAACTGAAGCTACACAAACCTTTTGTTAGACACTTTTCTGGACTAATCTCTGCACTAATCTTTTGCCACAACTCTTTCATCTTCGATTTTGTAATATATGAAGTGACATATTGAGCAACAGCAATAGAGTTGTCTGCAGCACATTGTCTGTCCATATTTGCTTTCCACATTTTCAGAATATCTGCGTTGTAATCATTAATGCATTTCAACGTCTCTGATCTTCTCAGATTGTATGTGTATTTCGGTGACTTCCATGTTACCCTATGTATCACTGCAGACAAAAAGCTGTTCATTCTTCCTTGTGAAATAACAGGTCGTGAGAATCCAAAATGACATCTTGTATCAAATTTTCCTTTAGATCTGTATCTTCTATGGCAGTATTTCCCACATCTATTTGTTTGAAACTGCAGAACTTGTTGTCTCAGGCCTTTATCAGTAGCGTGTTTTGGGATGGCAAATGTCACATACTGTTCTATGAAAGAGAGCACACACTCATCACTCTCTGTTTCACATTTTGGAGCATCTTTTATGCATAAGAGCATGTGAATATGAGGAGCACATCTTGCTTGGTACTCTTTACACCAAAACAAATCAGTTACTTCACCAAGTGGAGGATTACTTTTGTTGCAGATGATAGACAGCATGGCTTGGAATCTGTGGTTAAAATATCTGCAAACATTAGCAGGATCCAAAGAGTAAAGTTCTCCTGCTGTGTTTACATTAATGTCCTTAATATTTGAATTTGCCTCTCTCCAAAATGTATGCAGATCATCCCATGCGTATTCAGCACAACGAAGTGTAACAAACCAAGTAGGTGCTCCTAGGTTTCTCATCATGCATTTGAGTTCTCCATGACAATGATAGCAATACTCATTTGTTCCCCTTTTGCATGCCATCAAAGTCATTAAGTTTTATTTCAAGTTTTCATCTTTTTCTTGAACTTTATCAACAAATTCCCTTGCAGACACATTTTTAAGATTTGCTCCTGTTTTCAATATATGATTCACAGCATATAAAATTCCGGACAAATCACTCTCAAACAGAAGGTAAAATTTGTATGAACTGCACTGACGAAATCTTGGGTCCTCTGAGCATAATCGTGTTGAGCGATATTCAGCTGCTGTTATCTGTATAGGGCGGTCATCATAGCATCCACCTACTCCTGGGTGAAACAGTTGCTGAAAATAACGAGCCTCTAAACTTTTTTCCCAGATACTTAAGAGGTTTTTTTTTTTTGCTTGCTTTATTTGAAACAATAGCATCACCAATGACTTCTTTAGAATGTAGAGGGTGGATGCCATAGTGTTCATAAATTTCTTCTGATCTAGATCAATCCACTTTTTCAATATGTCCGCAGGATGGTAAGGTATCATCTTGCATGCAAATAGCAATTTCAGCAACATCAACATTTCTATAGTAAATATTATTTTCAACAAATCACACGTTAGCATAAAAGAAGATGCTAAAAACTGTATAGCAAAATTGCTTAAATTCATAATAAAATAGGCAATCATGCTATTTTGAGGCCCAAAGCACAAAGAAAGCAAAACGTATATAAAAAATATAAGAGCACTTAAAACAAAGACAATTTAAAGACAAATTTGAAACTATTCTCGCAGGCCGAATAAAAAGTGGCCACCACATGGAAAGTCAGATGTTTACATGTTCCAAGTGGTAGATGAATCATTGCTGTTCTCAGTGTCCGCACATGATGTTCCCATAGGCAAACCTCGGAGCAAATCAATAGAGCGAACATGCTCCCATCCAGCCCCCACAGCAGCTACTCAGGTAGGAAAGATAGCCACCTGATGTTCCATTGAAACAGAGTTCGGATCCAAAACACTAGGGGGCCGATTCCGATCTCGGTCGGAGGCGTACCCAACACCATTCGGTCGGGAAAAAAGCCATGCGAAAGCCTGTTTCCCGACCGATCCGTACAGTACACCGAACGAGCAAGTACGATGCGCACAACAGCAAAAAATCCGGCCGAGCCGTACTCACCCAAACCAGGTCCTGTTCTCCGACCGAGGCGAATCCGGAAACGCCGAATCGAGTCGCACGGAAGGAAAAATGCAGGCCCGTCGGCCGGACAAGTACGATGCGCTTCCCGTACGCGCCGAACCCGTCGCTACGCACGGCACGTCAAAGCATCCGGGAGAGGCGCACATAAGCTCCGATTCGCGCCACAACACGATCCACGGCTACGAGACGAACACGGCACCGACGAGGACGAGGCGAAGTGGCGAGGACGACGCGAAGCAACGAGAAGGACGAACGACACGAACCAACCATGAATCCCTTCGTCCCGATCATACCAATATTCTACATCTACTACCGGAACAGGCACGGACGCGTACGGCGCAGAAGGTAAGCCAGACACCAACCACAAAACACATACAACACGTACACGACACATCACACACACACACGGGGATGCTGAATATACTTACACCAGCAGCACCATAGGGGCGGGATGCCCATCACCAATGCCACATATGCACACAGGGGCCTGAATGCGCACCACCACCCCTACCCAGGGGGGGCTGGATGCCTACCACTACTACCACCCTTAGCCAGGGGGGGCTGGATGCCTACCACTACTACCACCCTTAGCCAGGGGGGGCAGGATGCCTACCACTACTACCACCCTTAGCCAGGGGGGCAGGATGCCCACCACTACTACCACCCTTAGCCAGGGGGCTGGATGCCTACCACTACTACCACCCTTAGCCAGGGGGGCAGGATGCCTACCACTACTACCACCCTTAGCCAGGGGGGCAGGATGCCCACCACTACTACCACCCTCAGCCAGGGGGCTGGATGCCTACCACTACTACCACCCTTAGCCAGGGGGGCTGGATGCCTACCACTACTACCACCCTTAGCCAGGGGGGCAGGATGCCTACCACTACTACCACCCTCACCCAGGGGGGCTGGATGCCTACCACTACTACCACCCTTAGCCAGGGGGCTGGATGCCTACCACTACTACCACCCTTAGCCAGGGGGGCAGGATGCCTACCACTACTACCACCCTTAGCCAGGGGGGCAGGATGCCTACCACTACTACCACCCTTAGCCAGGGGGGCAGGATGCCCACCACTACTACCACCCTTAGCCAGGGGGCTGGATGCCTACCACTACTACCACCCTTAGCCAGGGGGGCTTGATGCCTACCACTACTACCACCCTTAGCCAGGGGGCTGGATGCCTACCACTACTACCACCCTTAGCCAGGGTGGGCTGGATGCCTACCACTACTACCACCCTTAGCCAGGGGGCTTGATGCCCACCACTACTACCACCCTTAGCCAGGGGGCAGGATGCCTACCACTACTACCACCCTTAGCCAGGGGGGCTTGATGCCCACCACTACTACCACCCTTAGCCAGGGGGCTGGATGCCTACCACTACTACCACCCTTAGCCAGGGGGCTTGATGCCTACCACTACTACCACCCTTAGCCAGGGGGCTGGATGCCTACCACTACTACCACCCTTAGCCAGGGGGGCTTGATGCCTACCACTACTACCACCCTTAGCCAGGGGGCTGGATGCCTACCACTACTACCACCCTTAGCCAGGGGGCTGGATGCCTACCACTACTACCACCCTTAGCCAGGGGGCAGGATGCCTACCACTACCACCACCCTTAGCCAGGGGGGCAGGATGCCTACCACTACTACCACCCTTAGCCAGGGGGGCAGGATGCCTACCACTACTACCACCCTTAGCCGGGGGGCAGGATGCCTACCACTACTACCACCCTTAGCCAGGGGGCAGGATGCCTACCACTACTACCACCCTCACCCAGGGGGGCTGGATGCCTACCACTACTACCACCCTTAGCCAGGGGGGCTGGATGCCTACCACTACTACCACCCTTAGCCAGGGGGGCAGGATGCCTACCACTACTACCACCCTCACCCAGGGGGGCTGGATGCCTACCACTACTACCACCCTTAGCCAGGGGGGCTGGATGCCTACCACTACTACCACCCTTAGCCAGGGGGGCAGGATGCCTACCACTACTACCACCCTTAGCCAGGGGGGCAGGATGCCTACCACTACTACCACCCTTAGCCAGGGGGGCAGGATGCCTACCACTACTACCACCCTTAGCCAGGGGGGCAGGATGCCTACCACTACTACCACCCTTAGCCAGGGGGGCTTGATGCCTACCACTACTACCACCCTTAGCCAGGGGGGCAGGATGCCTACCACTACTACCACCCTTAGCCAGGGGGGCAGGATGCCTACCACTACTACCACCCCCACTCATAGGATGGACAATGCATGACACAACAAGCACACCACAACCTAGGGAATGCAAGATAAAGACATCCCCCCACCACCATGACAAGCGTGTGTAGGCTGTGTCAAATGCCTACAACACCGAACATGACTTTGAACATACAATGTGACCCCTAGCACATGTGCCACACATATATGTGTGTGGCACCCACAATGCAAGCAGCCCATGACCATTGTGGCAATGGGGCCTAAACACCCATCATCACAGTGACCAAAAGGTAAGTGTGGGGTCCATAGCCAAGCACATTTTGACCATTGTGGCAATGGGGTCTAAACCCCCATCATCACAGTGACCAAAAGGCAAGTGTGGGGTCCATAGCTGAAGCACATTTTGACCATTGTGGCAATGGGGTCTACACCCCCATCATCACAGTGACCAAAAGGTAAGTGTTGATAAAGAAAGAGCTGCAACTGCCAAACTGCATGGATCATTCCTGGTCACAGAACCAAAAACTCATCTGTGGCAAAGTAGTGTATGTGTCCCATTGCAACATAAATTGGGTGAGCCAAATACTGCAGTGCAAATGAGACATTCCTTTGGCCATGTGCAGACAAACAACACCCATGGGGGCTGACACCGTCAACATTCATCAATGACACAATGACAGAAGTGACCATCAGAATGCAGAACCACATATTTGCACCAATGGGCACACAAATGCAGATATCCTGTGGAGACAGCAGATGTGAGGTGAACAGATACCATACCATGGCAGCAATGGGACACACAAACCATGATCACTGTGCTGACCGATGACCTAGGAGTCCCAGGGACAGCAGGGGAAACACACCAAACAACATATAGCCAATGGCACACCCAAGATATGCCAATGCAGTGGTGCAGATGCACAAACACAAACAGGCAGACCAACACTGTCATCATACACAGCAGGTGAGGGGTGGGGGTGCCAGTGTCCCCAGGCAACCACACAACACATGAGGAGAGCTGAATACCAATCATACAGATGTGCATACACTGCCACACTAAGGTAACTCATGGATCCAAATCCCCTATGTGGGCAAGCAGGCATTGTCAGATGAGAGGGAGCACAAAACACACATGTCACACAGGCACGTAGGAACAACAACTGACACAGCAAGACACAGACACACCTCAGCACCACCCCCAGGGCCCCCACAATGTGGTGACCCTGGGCTGAATAAAAATCCCACTGTGATGACAAAGCTAAATGTCGTTCACACTGTGAACCACAGTCAGGTGTCCTGAGCAACAAACTACCATCACACCTACACAAGCACAAATCAATCAGCATGGCCAGTAAGCCAAGGCCAACATGGAGGCAGGGGACTAGCTGGGCAACGACTCCCATCTGCACACACTCAAGACCACACCCCTCGACCTCCAACAATGTGCAGCAGTGAAGTACACATGCACTGGTGACATTGCACATGCACCCATGACCATTCCAGGGTGGTGGGTGGGAACCAAGGTGCAGAAACACATCACACATGGCCACTCAACAAGACTCCTGAATGTCTGACACACTGCACACTACGCTGTACATGGACATCACGGCGATACCCCACCAACCAATGGGATCCCAGCCACAGTCACACACCAATGAAGAAGCCAAGGTCACCCACAAAGAACACACATAGACAACAACCAACATTGCAGCCCGGACTCTGAGGAGTGCCAGCAGTCACACACACAACGTGTCACAATCACTGAAAGAAAACACGAACTGAA
>CAWUFW010019446.1:0-60000 GCA_963921515.1 Calotriton arnoldi
AGTCCCACGATAACACGTCAAATGACCGCGTTAAAAACAACGCGACCCCGAAAAAATGAGAAACACCGACGCGAATAAAGTTGCGATGAGGCCAACCATGAAAAGAAAACCTGCGACAACCAGCGTCTCCCCACGCATCTGGCGGGAAAATGCACCATAAAAGCTGAACAAGAAAAACACACCATAAACAAATCAAACTGCGCAGCAACATGGATGCATCCGGAACCAGTGCCCAGGTCAACGCAAGCCCCACAGACCACCAGCAATGAACCTCGGGTGCGGGGAAGGCCAAGGAGAAGAGGAAGAGGAAGAGGAAGACGGGGTACAGTCCAGAGGAAAAGCCCATCGTCGTCACGGAGGTGACAGAGCACCAACAACAACTGTCCGTCACCAACACCGTGTCATTGGCAATACAGACGGAAAAATGGCATCCCATCGTGAATGCAGTCGGAGTGCCGAGGAGGCCAAGATGAGCCGGCACGATGTGAAAAGCCAAACCAAGGAGAAACCCCCTGTCAACAGGAAGGCAGCAACGGCGAATGGAGGTGGGAGTCCTGCGCCACAGGAGGAGCTGGAGCAAATGGCGCCCACAGTCATCAGTGTGGAGACGGTGCAAGGAGTCGGGAGTCCGGACACTGCTCCACATGACTTGACACAACAGCAACAGGGTGAGTAACGAACAGGGACTGTGGGGACGGGCACAATGGCACACATGCACAACGACGTGTAGCACACCGCACACCCACAATAACCCTGGGTCATGTCCCTGATCCCCGTGGCACACTGCAGCACACATACAAACATCAAGTAGGCCCCCGTTCACCATGTGCCCAAAGGGGTCCCACCCCACACAACACAAATTACACAACACACACATGCACCCGTGCGAAACACAGCAAAGATGCGTATGTGAGAGCCACACTGACAATGCAAGTGACACCACATGACCAGCAGCATGGCTGGAGTACAATCACCATGACACTGTGCACACCATGAGACTGAGGTGGCTGAGTGTGGACCACATCCGGAAAGGAGCAGGTCACACTTTGACACATCCACCTGCACAAACAAGCACTGACGTCAACAACACATCTGCAGACAAACAATGCACAAGAGTATAAAAACCGTCCAAGAGCACAAATGACCCAAGTCGCCAACATCACAGCACCTCAAAAGCACAAAAGCCAAAGGCACACCGTCACCAAGGGATCAGGGGCAGCAAAATCACAGCTGCAGGTGCGACTCCCACACAAAGAAGCACACACAAATAGCAATTACACCACACCCACATGGACGACAATGTGGTACACAGCCCAACACCTACACTGCAGAAAAGAGGACACAACCTGGTCAGCCTGTGCGTAGAAAAGGGCCAATCACATCTGACATAGCAGGAAACTGTGAGATGCAAATGTACATGTACAACCTCACCTACGTCATGTAGTCCAAATGTCCACTGTCCCGCATCAAATAGTCCGCCCCTCCCAAACAGTCACAATGTACATTGTCATGAGGTCTGAATGAAAACTTGAACAATGCGGCAACATACATGCCAACACAATGTCAACAAGCATCTCCCATTCACATTGCAGAGGGACAAACAACACCTCCAGCAGAGCAGACCAGACAACTCCACAGTGATGCTGAAGAGGACCACCACACTTCCGACACCTACGCCCCAAAACAGTCCATGGACATCTTAGGCAATCACCGTCCAGGAGCAGGGTAGCACCGCTGCATCGAGGATACCCCACCCCCTGCACAGACAACACAGCTGGACGCACCCACCACCCCAGCTGGCTCCCAGCAGCCCACCCAAGCACACATCGCATTCCAAGGCCAGGTGTCAGACTGCCAGAAGGGGGTGGCCGAACATGTGCGGGTGGGGTACTACCTCATGGAAGCCGAACCAGATCACATACATGGGTGTCTAAGTCCCATCAGGGCCCACCAACACTCCCCAACGGAGACCCACACTGCGACAGAGACACATGCCTTTGCACATTTCCAGTACTGAACCACACCCAGGGCCACGGGATGATCATCCACACCCCCACGCCGGACTGGCGTACGCCGGCCCAGTTCACTCCTTTTACGCATCGAGTGGGGGAGGATAAAGCTACATGTGCAATGTCCCACCCGCTGCCTGCGGTGACATGGCTGCATCCTCTGTACATGGCATAATGTAATGTAGTAGTGCCCGGGGCACAAATGCATACATCATGAGCACACGGACACACACAGATAGTTCGTTGAACTGGCGACGGGCACGTGCGCCCGGCACCTTTATTGGCATGGTCACATATACAGTGACGCATGTGCTGGATGTGTGTGGGGTGAGTGTAAGCCAGCCCTCATGGAGTCGTTGGTGCTGGCAACAACTTGAACAGTGATCATAATTGAAGCAGAAACATAAAACACCAGCACAACAGAAACAACTGTGAAGCATCATGGTGGTAGCCGGAGGGAGTACAGTGTTCACCCAACATGCAAGCAGAATGTTCCCTGATTTGTGGTGCACTGAGTTAGTGGCACCTGAAGAGCTGAGCAGGGTATCAAGCTGATGATGGCCCCCACGACAGGTGTGAGCAACTCTGACAGTCTGGCAGTAAGACACTTATGACTCTGGCACCTGTCGTTTGGAGTTGGTCCTGGCGGAGGTGGCGTGTGCATCCTGCGGTGATGCGACGTCCGGGCAGGTCAGGACTCGATTTGATGTGTGAGCCAAGGTGGACCGCAGTTGAGGCCAGAGGTAGCGGACAGCGCAGGGCCACAGACACATGGAGTTGATGACACCCAGCTCATCGACCCAGAGGCCATCCAACATGCCATCAGGCTTGGGCCATGGTTTGAGCTGCACAGTTAGTGGCCCCGGATGCACTGCAGCCGGCACAGGCACACCGCCACGTGATGTTGACTTGCGGTGCAGTGAGATAGGGCCACATGAGGTGAGCGGGTCCTCGTTGATGTCGAAGGTGAATGTAGCGGAGGTTTGCGGGGGACAGTGGAAGGTGTCCTCCAGGGCATGATGCAGAGGGCAGGAGCCGGCCGGAAGCGGCAAATGGAGGAGTGGAATACTACTGCCTCGTTTTGGCCACATAGTCAGTATCACCGACATGATGATGAAGACAACCCCCAGTCCATGGACTCAGTCGCCAACAAATCTCAAGAAGAAAGTGTCCATGGTTGTCGGGGAACAGACTTAGTGGCCCCGGAGCTGGAAGGGGATGCAGTCTGCGACGAGGCCAGTACAATGATATCAGGTCTGCCATAAATGAATCATGACTGATTTCCCAATGTGTGCCCTACTCGACCGATGTGTAGTCCGGAGGCAGCGGCCAGCGCGGGCCAACCGCTGTTCAGCGAGCTCCTCCTGGAACACTGACACACGGCGTTGAAATGGCATGTGGGGATGACTCGTGGTTGACCGAGGCAGTAGCGACAGAGCTGAGCGGGTGTTTAGCCAGCGACGATGCCGTGTCCTGCCTGGTACGGACTGGCATGGATTTGTGTGGTGCCTGCAGGACCGCAGTGTAGTCCGAAGGCGTAGACATCAAGGGCCCACAGACACGTGTGGTTGGGATGCCCAACACATACTTTGTGTCACCACATCGAAGGGAGTATAGTGAGTTAAACTCAGCCATGAAGTGTGTACTCGGCCATTGTGTAATCAAGACTCAGTTCCAAATGTGTGACCTACTTGACCGCAGTGTGGGCCCGAGGCAGCGGTCAGCAGGGGCCCACAGCCACGTGTCGTTGGCCCACGATGCAGAGAGTTAGCGACACCAGAGCAGTTGTCGGCAGTGTTCGATCACCTCCATAACAATGATCCTTTTCTCCTCCGGACTGAACTGCATCTTCCTCTTACTCGTCTCCTTGCGTACATTGATATGAACTTTGCCATGCAGAAAACAAGACTCAGTTCCAGATGTGTGACCCACTTGACCGCAGTGTGGGGCAAAGGCAGTAGTCAGCATGGGACCACAGACAGGTGTAGTTCGAATGCTATGCACAGAGTTGGTGGCACCACATCGAAGGGAGTACAGTGATATAAACTCAGCCATAAGGTGTGTACTCTGCCATTGCATAATCAAGACTCAGTTCCAGATGTGTGACCTACTTGACCGTAGTGTAGGCTGGAGGCAGCGGTGGAGTACGTCAATGAGAAAGGAGTAATGCGGGCCTGTGTCGCGGAGGCCGAGATGGTCTGAGGAGGCTGCCAAGGCAGTGGGCTTCGGGCTTGGAGCTTGCGCCAGCACGTGGTGGGCCCTCTTCGACACACGCCGGTGTCGGCAGGTGAGCAATGAGGCCTGGCTGCGCAGGGGCGGGCATGACGGGTTCGGGGACCAGCAGCCCGGGGTGCAGCAGGCGCACAGGATTGCAGGCCACACCGCTCATGGCGACGGCATCGGCCTCGTGGCGGGGTGGGAGGTGCCGCCCTGGCAGACACGTTGGGCATTCCGGAAGAGAACCACGCCCAGGGCTATGTGCTTTTTATTCACATCCCTACGCTGGCCTGGCGTCCTCCGGGCCAGCCCACTCCGCACACACTTACAGGGGGGGAGTCACAAGCTACATTTCCGTGATCTTCCCCACTGGCTGGGGTGACATGGTTGCGTCCACTGTCCACTACACTCCAAACACCAGCAGTGCATGTAGACATGGCTATGTCTGTGGTCTGCATACTGCAGTCTGTCCAGCACATCTCCGCCACACTTGGCACTGTGTACATTCTCATTCATGGGTCACTTGCCTCCTTCGCACATGCCTGGTTCCCACCTCTCCCCACATTCCGGTATTGTGTGGCTGAGGTGCCATGCCGTTGATGGCTCATGTACATGGCTAACCAAGGTTGCCACAGTAAGTTGTGCTGTCGTGTCTGGTGGGGGGGCATGTTGTTTGGCATGTTGTATGTGATTTTGTGACATGTGCAGTGCCAGAGTTGTGAGTTGCATGATTGTGGAGTTGAGGTGTGTGGTGTGTTCATTTGGTACTTGCCAACGTGCAGTGCATTTCCATAGGTGCCATCCTGGAAGCGCTGGTTGATATTGGATTGTTGGAAGATGAAGGGATCATGCACACTGCCTGGGTAGTTGGCTATGACATTGGTGAGGAGTCACCTGTGGTCCACTATTGCCTGCACGTTGATGGGATGCGTGTGCTTTCTATTGCGGTAATTGTGTGCGGTGTTGGCAGGGGGCACAAGTGGGACAAGTGTGCAGTCGATTGCCCCCGACACGTGCGGGGATCCAGCTATGGCGTATAGTCCTTGCTTGGACTCCAGCTGTTCCTGCGCATTGTGGGGGACGTATGGGTGCTGGGGTCCTTAGCTGGTGAGGGCATTCAGGCCAGGTGTGAGGAACTTGGATGGGGCTGGCTGTGAGACTCCTCCGACTCGGGCGGTTGTTGTTTGGGAGGATACCAGAGGCCAACAGGTGCAGCACAGCCAGCAGCTTTGTCTGCGGAGGGATGTTGGTTGTACGCTGTGTTGGTACCGTCAGCCTGTGGGCAATGATGTTCAGGATGCGGAGGATGGTTGTCCTTTTGGGCCTGTAGTGGGCATTGACATTTCTGGTGTTAGGTCTGTAGGGCTGGTGCATTTCCTGAATGTCCGCTGTCTTTGTCTGCGCTGCCTCTGTGGTGGTCCGGGGGGTGGGGGGGGGGTCCGTTGGGGGGGTGGCGGTCCTGGGGGTGGTGGCGGTGGGTATTTTTGCCCCCTCGGGGCTCCGGGGTGCATGGCGAGTGGCTCCATGGCATCTGTTGTTCTTTATGTGTGGCTCTGGGCTGGTCTCCCTTTGATGGTGCAGCTTGTCGTTCGACTGTACACCAGGTCAGAGCAGGTGTTAGTTTCCTGCTGCTAACGCGCCTTATCGCCTGTTTTGTGGTCTTATCGCCGATGTGGCTGGTCGTTGAGAATGTTGAGGTGTGGTGTTGTCGCATGCTTTTGCTCGGGAACGCCTACTCTGCATCTCATTAGCGTTAGTTGCCGGGGTCATCTGTGGCGATGTTTTTTGCGACTGCTTTCGCAGGAAAACTGGTGTTATGGGCTGCTAGCACCAGCTTGTGAATGGGGCGATAAATTTAGCGCGACTTTGGCTGCGATAAAGTGCCGATAACTCGCCGATAGCTCCTTGAGAATATGCCCCTCAGTTTACTCCGCTTTCGAGAGTACTGCAAAAGTAAGTCACACCAAAGCCTTTGTGAATAGGATTCAAATTGAACAAATATCACCTGACGATCAGCAGGACAAGCTTCCCTCGAACATGCACACAGGTGTCACATGGGTGTGAGCAGAGCAAGGTTCCTGATTGGCCAAAGGCTTGGCAATATTCGTATGATGTGGAGTTGGGGATCTGCATACAGAAACAGTGGAGGGTCCAAGCTAGAGGTAGCAGTTCAATGGGGGTATTAAATTATATGGTTATGATGACTGCCATTTTCACTGCATGCCTTTGTCAATGAATTGGATTAAAAAGTGACAAGCTAGAAATGTAATATAATGTCACAGATAATGATGGGTTTGCAGACTACTATGTAATTTCTAGAAATTCCTTTACATAGTATGGCTTGAATACGTTGTCAGGCTTCGTGTATCAATTCTTGTTTACATTTTTCTTTAACTTTTGCAGCAATGGTAATTGCCCAACTGACAGCACTCAAGTTGGTATGGTGTTTTAGACACATCACTGACACTCATAGGGCAAACATCAAAAAACCCTAAAGCCCTCTATACAAGTTGCTCTGAAGGGAGTTATCATTTGCGATAAATACTGATACTTTTGGATCAGTATTAATCAGGGCAAAAAACTTGTATAACATGTTTTTCTTCTGCTTATGGGGAATAACCTGCAATTCCTGCCGTTTTCCTTACCGAAATCTGCATTACCAGGCATTGCCCCCCAGTAAATTTTAGCAAGTTTGAACTACCAAAATGTATCTGCGGCAAATTGCAGAGGTGGTGGTAAATACTGTGAACCTTGTGATTCTGACCAGGGGTGGGCAAAATATTCCGTTCCGCCTAAGAAATTAGCAGAATTTTGGCCATGATGCAATACTCTTTAACGCAGAGTTCTGGCCAAATTCCACAAATCGCCATGTGGTGGGATTTTTCTCCTGCGAGGCTCCAAAATATGCGAGCTGGCAAGCACGAATGAGATTTGGCATCCCCAGCGTGATTTTCTAAAGTGGGTGGTCACCGGCGTTTTCAGTAAGAGGGCTGCCATTCGAGTAAATTTGTTGCCGCTCGAGTAGATTTTCTACTTGAGCGGCAGCAAAATCAACTTGAATGGCCACGTGCTCTTGAGCAATGCATGGTGCCGTTCGTGCTGATTTTCAGCCCTGCTGGTGCTACAGGCGCTAAATTGAAGCACAAGCTGCATATTTTCTGTCCATTGGTGGAATTCCGTGGAATCTTGCGGAGTTCCGCCCACCCCTAATTGTGATCCCTCCTCAAACAGTGTTTCCACAACTATCGAACAAAAATAGCCACTCATAAAAAAGGTATAAAGCTCTAGGATTCTAACAGGATAAACCAAGAGTACTGTAGAAGGGGTACAAAGTAGGGGTGGGCGGAACTCACAGAGTTTTACTCTGTGGATTTCCATGGAGTTACTTAAAAACTCTGCGAGATTCCTCAGATTTCCATGCGTGGTGGAATTCTGGTCCGCCATACACCCTGGCGGTATAACCAGTTGTTATATTAGCCTATTTAACTTTTGTGAACTATCACAATCTAAGGGCGCCCGGCCCCACTACTCTTAGCTTCCAGGGTTACTTCCTTCCTGGCCTGCTTGAACTCCTTCATGGCTTGGTCAATGGCATGGGTGGCCACACAGAGGTCACAGCCATTGAAAGTAAATAAACACTCAGCATGCAGCACCGTTCCGCCACCAGTCCCAGGAATATTTTGGAAATGAGGATAGGCAAGCACATGGTTCTTGGGTCTGCCCTCGATGCTGGTGCCCAGCCTGCTGGCCTCCTGTTTGAGTACTTGCTCGGTACGAATGGGAGAGTTCGGCGCTTCCCATCCAGGACTCCCGGGACTCCTTTCCGTGCCAATGGGCAGCCCCTGCCCATCGGAGTATGGATCGGCGGAGAATTCAAGGGTGTCCTCGCTCAGCTCAGCAAGCACTCGCGCCCAGCACTCCTGCATCAGCAGATCCAGGAGGCCCGGCTTGGAGGCATGGGTCCACCTCCACATGGCCAAGGCGAGTGGGTCAGTCTGGGTATGTCTCCCGCCAGAGCCAAGTGCTTCGATTCACAACGGCAGCTCAGTCCCAGACTAGTCCCAATTTGAATTTAACCACTGTGGCACTGCCATGGTGAGTTAGAGACACGCGGAAGCCAGCAGAACCCTGCCCTCTTACTATATTCATTGATGTAGCTATTTCAATTAATAGTCTTCCCAACACCACTCTCGCTTTGACAGGGCGCCATGCTGCGAAGTCAGCCTGGAAATTAATCATAGGCAGCGTGCACGCCTGGAACCTCACCAATTGGCAGGCCCTGAATTCTTCAAATTAACCTCAGAATGGTCCGGGACATAAGATTCTTCTCTAGTTTGATGCATGCTCAGAGGGTTATGATTGGAGTCCGAGCATGTTAGACCAGTGTCTCTCCTCTAAGAATGAGCGATATGAGTTTGCTCTAAACACCAGCGTCTTTCCGCTGAGCATGAGTGATTCCTGTGAGGTACACCTGATTTTCAACAAAGATCAGCGTCCAACAGCAAGACAAGAAATGATTCATTTCTTACTGTCAGACAGAAATCTGTGCGCTCCAAGCAGAGCACAAAGTGGGCAAACTCCTCAAACTCTGCCAGCAGAGGGGAGTTTACTGCCCACCCATAGTACAAAGAAGGTGGCTGGTACATGCAGATGGCAGTGACATGGATAAAAGTAGAGATGAGACAGGAATAGAAAGGCAGATGAAATGAGAGAATACAAGTGTCAAGGAGACGTGAAGGAAGGTGAGATAGTGATAAGTAAGCGTGGTACAGAGAAAAAGTTACAGAAACTAGTGGCATTGTGGAATGCTCTGTTACTTCTCATTTGTATAGATTGTAATACCTCTGCAGAATCACTATCTTGCCAGATCAAAAAACTGTACATTCAAATTTGATGTCTCTTTGTCTTGGTAGAAAATGTAAGTCCCAGCCTCCCACCCACTTACCTGTGACCGATCCTCTGACCAGTCAAGTCCCTTTCAGAACAGGCTCATTCTACCTGAGACTCCTGCCTCACCTCCTCCTGAGCTCTTTTTCTCCTCTCTCTGCCAAGCTCTTTTCCCTGCTTTCTGCTCCTTCTCTCCCTTGTTCCTCTTGTGTGAGTGCTTTTTATGTCTTGCCGCTTTTCACTCTTCCACTCTTCCTTTTGTTCCCTCTGAGCCTCTTTTCTCTACCCACCTCCTGTTTTTCTCCCCCCTCCCATGACCTACCTAATGGCCAGACACTGCACGGCTGTGCAACGTCCACGCCAAAGGCAAGCCCGTCTGCACCTGGACCGAACCCAATGCCAGGAACCCTGGCCCAATCAACCCCCAGCAATGCTCCGCAGTGCGCCATCAATCATGCAGCCCAGGGCACCTCTCCTTCTGTTGCTGCTGTGCCAGGCATCACAACACAACACACTCCTCAGGCACCAGCAACACCACCAACCCCTCAACTTAACGCCGCAAAACAAACCAAATCCGCACCCCAACAGCCATTTGCATGCATGCTTCTCAGCACACGATCTCTCAGCAAACATGCTACCAAGATCTGAGATCTCCACAGCAACAAAGCTCCGGACCTCCTCCTCACTGAAGCCTGGCTCAATGCCACATTGGCACCCAACATCGCCGTGGCTATCCCAATGGGCCACAAGATCACACAACAGGACCGCCTTTATAAACCAGGAAGACTTGTAATCATTCACAAGGACACCATCAAATGCTCTACATCCACGGAGAACAACACCCCCTTCCTGGAACATATGCACTTTAAATTGCAAATCAGTGACAGCTTCCCACTAAAGCAAAGTCTCACCTACTGGCCACCCAGACCGCGAACCACATTCTTCATTGCCGCTTCACCATCAACTCCAGAGATTTCATACTTGGCAACCTCAATTCCTACCTACATGACCGAATGGACACCTACTCCACAGCCCTCCATGAAAACCTGAACAACATTGGTCTCACCCAGCTCGTCACAGACCCAATGCATACCACAGGACACACACTGGACTCCATCTTCCCCACCAATGACACAATCATATACAACTCCAACTCATCGCTCACATGGACAGACCATGCCATCATTCACTTCCAAATCGCCACTCCACATGTCTATGCGCCCACCAGCATAAGTCTAACAAGCCGCAGCTAGGGACAAATTCTCAGAAAAAGACTGGCTCAACCCCCTCAACATGGACCAACCAAACATCACCAATAACCTCAATGAGGACATTACCAACTTCAACAAATGGATCAATAACTGCGCCAAAACCAACAGACAAAGAAGAGCCAACAAACAAACCAGGTGGTACACAGATGACTTCCGAAAATCTAGACGTCACTCTGAACAGCTAGAAAGGAAATGGAAAAGCAACCACAAGACCATAGCCAAAACTACATACAATGCAACACTCAGATGCTGCCACCAGCAAATAAGAAACATCAAAAAAAGAGCACTACCTGAACGCATCGAGGTGAGCACCAACAGCCGCGAGGAAAATCTTCTCCATTGTCAAAGGACTCACCACCCCAAGGCCACTGTCAACAGCATCACCGCCTCACAGGAACTCTGCGACAACTTAGCATACTTCTACCACAGCAAAATTAACAACATCTACCGTAACTTTGAACACAAACTGGACCACAGAAACCCTTGTCAACAACCTACCCACCATCATCCAAGATGGCCACTTGACTGAATTGGAAGACACAGCAACAATCATGCAGGCGGTCCATTCCGGGGCCCCAACAGGTCCGTGCCCCAACTGCATCTACAACATGGGAGAGACCACTGATCCGCAACACCCTCACTCACATCATCAACACCTTCATCAGCTCTGCCACTTTCCTGGAAGACTGGAAACTTGCAGCAGTCAATGACCTCCTCAAAAAACCATTGGCCAACCCAAATGGACTAAGCAGCTTCGGTCCCATCTTACTTGCCTCCTACTCACCCAAAGTGATGGAGAAGGCCCTCAACAAACAACTCACCAGTCACTTCGAACTACACCACTTCCTGGACCATGCCCAATCAGGATTCAGAACCAGAACATCGAAACGGCACTCATTGTGGCCACAGTTGACATACCAATCATAATGGACTGAGGAGAGACCGCAACACTCACCCTGCGCAACCTCTCTGCAGCATTCAATGCAGTCTCTCACAACACACTCATCAGAAGACTCCATGACTTCGACATCCAAGGATCGGCCCTCAACTGCATAGGCTCCTTCCTCACGGAAAGAACACAGAGAGTCAGACTACCACCCTTAACATTGGAATCCAAGAATCTGATCTGACCAGTCCCTCAGGGATCATCTCTCAATCACTCTCTGTTCAACATCTACATGACTCCGCTTGCTAACATCATCAGATCCCAACGCATAACCATCATATCCTACATTGACGACACCCATCTCATCTTATACCTGACTAACAAGACAACCACCCCCAAAACCAACTTCACCAACTGCATGGTCAACGTAGCAGATGGAATGAGAACCAATCATCTGAAACCCAACTCTGGCAAGACGGAAGTGATGGTCTTCCGAAACAAGAACTCTCCATAGTACTCTACCTGGTGGCCGTCAGAGCTAGGACCCACACCCAAACCCACCGACCATGGCAGAAACTTAGGAATCATCCTGGATGATAAACTCAACATGACAGTGCAAGTCAATGAAGTTAGCTCCTCCTGCTTCCACATCCTACGCATCCTACACAAAATATTCTAATGGTTGTCCCAGAACACCAGATATACAGTCACACAAGCACTCATCACAAGTAGACTTGACTATGGCATCCCCCTCTATGCATGATCTCCAAACAGCACCTACACAGACTCCAGACCATCCAGAACACCGCAGCAAGACTCATCCTCAACCTCCCACGTAGCACCCACACCTCAGAGAGATCCCATGGCTCATCATACACAAACGCAGACAATTCAAATTCCTCACGCATGCATAGAAAGCAATACACAAAATTGGACAGCCTACCTGAACATCCGCATACACTTTCATCAGCCGACCAGACACCTACAATCAGCCACACTCTCACTCGCACACTCACCCACATCCACAAAAGAAGAACTGGAGGTCACTCATTTTCCTACATTGCACCCAAATTCTTGAACAACCTCCCTCAACATATCAGAGCCTGCTCCTCGGTTCTTGAATGACATAAGAAGCTGAAGACCTTGCTCTTTGATTAACTTTGTGGGTTCCAGTACTTACAAACCTGCTCAAGTGCCTGGATACCATCATGGGTGATTTGCATGCTGCACAAATCCACATAACATAACATAAGTAAAGAGAAATAGAGGAAGGATTAGAAAGTCCAAGCCACTTCCTGATTTTTGTAATTTTGACACCTATTTTGGGTTGCATGTATTTACTCTTAATACAAAAATCTTCACAAAAACCTCAGGTATTATTCACAGAAAATACTTAGTGGTAAGGCTGTCATGTAATAACACCAAATTCTCCTGAGGATAAGGGTTTCTACCAAAGAGTATTCATTTTGTTACATTCATTTTGAGAAATACTGTTTTTGTTACACTGATGAAAGAAATGAAATCCCTCTTAATCACCATTGTAATAAATTGAAAGTGTTTTCACATTAATTTTAAAATAAAGTCAATGGTAACTACAAATCTTGGATGCCTTGCAAGGCCACGAGTTAGATACTCGACTAACTTATTTCCTTGGTCTGTCTTCTGTGTCTATGAATCGCATACTACTGTATAAACTCATAAAGCTGACCTTTTGAAAGCAAAAAAACATTAATATCAATGCTTGCTTTACATCATCAGTAAACAACTCTAAAATTATTTAAAACCTTAAATACAAAGATGGCAATTTCTATATCAATTTTACCTGATGATGAGCCATTACAATTTGTTGTTCGAATATATTAATATTTATATATATATATCAAAGATACAGGAGATTTTTTGAGAAAAATTAACAACATTGAATGGCACCCAGAGTATTTGTTGATTGTAATGGACATCACATCATTGTATACGAGTATTCATCATGTTGATGGATTAGCTGCGGTAAAACATTTTCTTAATGACAGAGCAATTCACCTACACGAGCATAACTGTATGATTTTAAAAATGATTGATTTATGCCTCAACAATAATTTTTTCCTTTTTAATAAGGAGATATACCAACAGTTGAGGCGATGGGGCGTACTTCTCCCCCAGCTATGCATGTTTGCATGTAGGCTGGTGGGAGGAGCATGCCCTCAGGTCGCTTCACAAAAATGTTGGGGATTCCCATGTAAGACAATTTTGGAGGTACATCGATGATGTTTTCATCGTATGGGAGGGTACGAAAGAATCAGATCAGGAGTTTGTGACTGTGATCAATGACAATGAGCTCAATCTCAGGTTTACTGCGGAGATTAGTAATAAAAGTGTTGAGTTTTTAGATGTTGAAGTCTATATAAAAGCAGGGAAGTTACAGACAAAATTACATCGTAAGAACACTGCTGGTAACTCTATCCTTCACGCTACTAGTTCACACCCTCGACACTTGATACGCAGTATACCGTACGGCTAATTCTTATGAATTCGCCGGATTTGTAGTTCAGAGGAGGATCTAAAACAATGTCAACAAGAGGCCTTAAACCGATTTCTTGTTCGTGGTTACAGACAATTGGATCTAGAAAAAGCCCTGGCTAAAGCGAATTCTCAGCCTAGAGAGAGCTGTCTGGTACCTAAAAGTGTTAAAACTGCGGAGCTTACATCGCAGGCAGAAGTTGATGACAATGATATTCAGTCGATAAGATTAGTGACCACTTATAGTAAACAAGAGAAAAAGATTTATAATATCATTTATTCACAGTGGCCAATTGTCCTTACCGACATAACTTTGAAACCTATTCTGCCGTTAGTACCTGCTATCACTTTTAGGAGAGCACCCTCTATGAGGGATGTTCTAGTAAAATCCAGCCCTGAAATCATCACTGCACAAACTTGGCTTTCTAAACCAGGCTTTTTTAAGTGTAGGTCTTGTCGTGCCTGTAAATTTGGGGCTAATCTAACTGAATATAAGACTGCCTTCAGTTTGGTACCAGTCCCTATGACAGAGCACTATATGTGCCGTACAGACCATGTGTCTATATCTTGGAGTGTACGTGTGGGCTGAAATATATAGGCAGCATTAAGCTCCCAGTGTTCAATAGGATCCTGCAACATTTGTGAGCTATAATCAATTCGGATCCCAACTATCCGGTAGCTTGACATTTCAAGTTGGTGCACCAAAATAATGTAAATGAATTGAAGTACGCAGTATAAGGAGCAGTCCCCGTACCTAGACGGGGAGGGAATAGAGAAAGAAAGCTGCGACAACTTGAATCACACTTCATCTTGACTCTAGATACCAAGATGCCCAATGGGTTAAATACGAGTGAGGATTTACACAACTTCCTCTAGTGGCATCTACACGCTATATATATGAATGAATTGAATGAATTTATTACATTTGCATAGTTACTTAAAACCATTGCAATACGAATTTCAAATAAGACAATAAAATCATAATGAAATATTAATTACACATATGCAAAATTCATGTATCGTAAAAGCTTAAAACAATTAAATTACAATCAGGTTAAAAATGCTTTGTTCTTCATACACATAGCTCTCAATATAAATTGTGCGTTCTACCCGGCTTCATTACTCTGTCTGGGCAGTGCTATTAACCAAGAGGGGACGTTATTGAGAGACCAGTCCAAGTGCTTATATGGAGGCTTCCCAAGTCGACCTTATTGGAGGCAGTCTCGTATCGTAGTTAAAAGAGTGCACACTGTAGTCCCGGTTATCTCGGTTTCCGGCCACCTGCATGAATTGGTGGCCTAACGGGCTACCCCTTAGCCTGGAAGGAATTTAGGTGTTCGATGGCATTTTTTTCTCGGCTGCATCAAGGAATCTCACTAGTCTACAGTTTAATTGAGGTGTTGCTGGGTCAAAAGCATGCCAAAACTGCTTGTCTCCTTGAGCGAATGCTCCTTTGATTTAAGGGGACTCTTAGCAGCTGTCTCCTTTCCTGTGTCAGCTCCTTGCAGGAGCATAATAAATGGATAATGTCGCCCTGGCCATTTTTGCACAACTACAAGATGTTCGAGATGGCTCCCTCTTCCATGGTAGAAGGTTCTGAGTGCACGGGATCAAGCCAAGGCAAAGTTTTAAGAATTTTAATTTCTGTGATTTCGGATAGCCCAAATTAAAGTATTTTTGGGGAGCTAGGACTTTGTAATTGTTCACAGTCATCCAGGCGTGCGATCTTGCTGAAAAGGCTGCTTTGTCCTCCACCAGCGCCAGTTTTTTCAGGGATTTCCAAACTAATTTCTTAAAAGCTGAATGGTGGGTCTGTGTGTTCCAAAGTGCCAAGAGTCCAGTGCATGCTAGAGCCTCCTGAAGATAGCTTCTTGCAGGAGAATCCTCCCTCTGCTGAAGATATTGCCATAGAAGTTAATTTAGAGTTTTAGGGACCCATAGTCTGATTTTGTTCCAGCAGTTGATGTATGCGCCGTATCTGGCCCATGATTGCTTCAGTAGGCCGAATTCCAGCCTAATTTGCGCCGGGGAAGTATAGTTTGGAAGGCTAAACGTGGTTCTGTATGCTTTTACTAAAGTTGTATCCAACAGTTTTGCATCTCTCCCTCTTAAGGCTTCACTACCATAAGTTATTGTGGGTAGGATTTTAGCCTGTGCTACATTCAGTAGGGGACTCAATATTGGGCCCAGTAGTTTAGATGTTAGGCTTTTCATGGTTAATGCTAGCACCAGCCCCTTTCTTTTAATCTCTTCTAGGTGTCGAGCAAATGTTCCTTCTTTATCACCGTATACACCTAGGTACTTATAGACTCCCGCTGAGTCTATTCGTGTACCGCCCAGCTGCCAGCTTCTCACTGCCTTCCTTTTGTTGTTAATTGACATACTTCTAGTTTTCTTTAAGTTGATTGACAGCTTATTTGCTTCAGCGTAATCCTGCATGCTGTTAAGAAGATGTTGCAGGCCACCTGCTGTGTGGCTAAGCAAGATTACGTCGTCAGCGTAAAGGAGATTGGACAGAGTTGTGCTCCCCATTCTGGGTGCGTGAGAATTGCTGGTGTTGAGTAATTGTGGTAGGTCTGCCATGAATAAGTTTAATAACATGGGTGCCAGCATGCAGCCCTGTTTGAGGGCCTTCGTTGTTTTTACTTTCCTTGTCAAATGCGTCCCTGTGCCAAGTTTGACCTGTACCCAGGTATCGGTATGTAGGAGCATTATCATTTTTAAAAGAGCATTTGGGATACCCCAGCTGGCTAGCTTCGCCCACAGTCTCGATCTGTCCACATTGTCGAAGGCGGCACTAAAATCGATAAAACAAAGGTGCAGCTGCATTTTCTTCGTAATTGTTGCATCTATAAGCAGGGATAATGTCAAGATGTTCGTTGTTGTACCTGTTTTCTTACGGAAGCCTGTCAGAGCCATTTTAAGTTTCCTCAGTGCCTGAGAACACGCCCTATCGAACCACCTTGGGCTATCCGATTGGGCAGTGACCACTGGTACAATTAAAAGAGCACTCACTGCCTTAGCTATGACATCAAAGGTTCTAAGTACCTCCTCCTCTGATGGTGAGATATCCAGGCACTTCAGAATCTCCTGTTGTCTCTCTCTAAAAAGGGATGAATAAAACTTTTGCTATCCACCGCAAGCGCCTCCCCTGGTCAGTTGGCCTTAATATCCCTGCCATTCTGCTACTTTGAGCTAGATTCGGTCCCTGTGCCCACATCCCCAGAATCAAAGGTTTATGATCGCTAAAGGGGCTTTCTATGGTCCTGAAGAACGATATGAAGTGAGCCAGTGCTGAAGACACAAAAATAAAATCAATGGTGGTCGCACAGCCCCTTCCTTTATAGGTTGGGGGATAGAGACTATCGGGAGGCATTACTGCATTTTGTAAGGTAAGCATTAGGTCATAGGTGTTTAAAAGAACATTTAATTTATGACCATCTACAGAATGCTCCATGTGCCATTCTTCTACTGTCATGCATGAGGAAGTAGCCCTAGTGCTTTGTCCAATATCTGCACATAAATGGCAGTAAAAACCCCCTGACAAAATAAGATTACCCAATGATAAGTCATCCCCTTTTGACAGATCTAAGAGACCGGCTAGCTCCTTCAAACTTGTTGAGCACAAATTCCTATTTTTGGCATTATAAAAATTCATTATTGTGAGCCGTTTCGTTCTACCTATCACCAGCTTTATACCCTGTGCCACTTTAGAGTTCCAATTCAATTGCTTCGCTGACCCACACAGCTCAAGGGCAATAAATATAATTAAACCCCTTTAGCTCTTCCATATATATAACGTTTTGCTGGGATGAAGAACGACTTATAGCCCTCCAAAAAGAAAGTGTTTTCCACCTCCCAGGTCTCCTGCAGACAAATGATCTTATAAGAGGTTATGGATTGAATCCATCCTTCATCATCGAATTTTGAGGCTAGTCCTGCCACATTCGAGGAGAACAAACTGATCTCACTCCCTGCCTGGATACTGGCTGAAATGGCTGAAATAGGCTTATCACCTTGATGACCTATCTGGTGGATCCGGTTAGTGTGATCTATAGAGTGGTCAACGTTCTCTCTCTGCCGTTCTCCCCTAGGCAAAACGACCTGCTTTTGGGGGTCAGTCATTGTTGCCTGTCCTAAGCTGTGTTCAATGCCCGCCGCCTGTCAATCGAGGTCATTAAAATCTGACAAAGGTGCATAGGTATTCGATGCCAGCTCCAGTCCCTCCCACATGTGTGCACCCCTCTCCAGCTCCTTGGCATTATTAGTTACTCGGGTAATGGCAGTGGTTTGATTTCTGAAGCATAAAATGGGAACTCAGCTGAGTGTCTCAATATGTTATATGCAATTTCTGGGGATCTGAAAGTGACAATCACGGCATTGCCCTTAAAGGATTTACAAGACACCCTTCTTTCCATCAGGATATTAGAATGGTCCCTTATGTTAAATCTACTGTATTTCCCTAACCAGTGAGACACTTTATTATTGAGGTTGTCTGTGGCCTCCTCCATACCCGCTTCCAGACTGTGCACCCCCACAAGGACTACAGTTTAGAGGCAACATGCCGGGGGCAGATCAATTACTGGTAGATCTGGTCTATAAGTGTTTTTTGGTCTTGCCCCCCCATTCTCTTGCTCCCGTGATAGGGAGTGTCGGTTTCTTATGCCCCGGTCTCCTCTCTCCATCCCACGTGTTTGAGAATTAAAACTGTTACCAATCTCCTTCTCCTGCGCCCCTAGTTCACTCAGGGGCCTATTCCCCAGTGGGCTATTAGAGTTTGGTGGTCGGTTTCCTGGCTTGTGTTGCCCTTGCAAACTAGTACAAGCTGCCTGTGGATGAGCCCTACTCGGGGGCGAATCATTAATAACATTAGTGACATTAGGAATAGATTTTAGCATGTTCTCCACTTTTCCTAGTGTCTCTCTGGAATCTGCTAAACCCTTTTCCAATTTGTCCCCGAGCTTAGAGAACAGGTCGGACATTAGATTCGTGATGAGTCCCCTCAAGGTGTTCCAGAAATCCCCCATGTCTGTCGGGCCGAACGGTAGATTTGGAGCCTCCTCTCTCCTTATGGGCTCAATTTTCTTCTTAGCTTTGCGCACTCTCCTGGGTGCTGGTGCCAGGGTTGCCTTTCTTTGACGCCTCCGCCTCTGTGCTGGTAACCTGTATGCTATCCGTCATACCAACGGGGGGCTCGTAATAGTTGCTTCTGCTGCTTCAGCCCACAAAAGAGCAGGCACTAGGGGACCAGCAAAGCCCATAGATAGTCTCCTCTCCGCCTTATAAATCTCCTGGGAGATGGCCCCCACCGCCTTGGCTAAATAAGAGTCAATAGTAGCCCTTTTGTTGTTAGACAACTGCTCGGGATTAGTGGCTTTTCTCTTCCCCATGATCAATAAATGCTAATCGCCACCGGTACTTGTCAGAGCCTAGGGCATCCACGATTAAATCAATAATACAATTCACACGTGCTCACCCCACTGCTTACTGCACTACTGGGCTTCCTCTGGCTTAACTGAAGAGGGGTCCGGCTCAGATGTGGGAAACTCTGGTCTGCTGTATCCTGTGGCTGCCTCTAGTCCAAAAGCGACCGGCCAAGGGGGTGGGCCCAGCCCAGCCTCGTTCAGCCACGGACGGGCACAGACGGGCCCGCCCTTGGTGCTGCAGGGCCCGCCCGCTAGCTTTATGTGCCTCTGGGTGCAGAGTAGAGGTGGCAACGGCCGCAGGGACTGCTGGGGCACGAAGTCCTGGCTGCCCCCTCCTCCGCCACACAAAACACGGGCTCCCCCACTGCGGGGCCCGTCCGCTAGTATTATGCGCCTCCGGGCGCAGAGTAGAGGTGGCAACGGCCGCAGGGACTGCTGGGGCACGAAGTCCTGGCTGCCCCCTCCTCCAGCACACAAAACACGGGCTCCCGCACTGCAGGCCCGTCTGCTAGTTTTATGCGCCTCTGGGCGCAGAGTAGAGGCAGCAACGGCCACAGGGACTGCTGGGGTGCGAAGTCCTGGCTGCCCCCTCCTCCACCACACAAAACATGGGCTCCCGCGCTGCAGGGCCCGTCCGCTAATTTTATGCGCCTCTGGGCACAGAGTAGAGGTGGCAACAGCTGCAGGGACGTGAAGTCCTGGCTGCCCCCTCCTCCGCCACACAAAAAATGGGCTAATAGTAGCTACACGCAATTAACCCATAATTAAATTGTAACTTAGACCACATTATAGAACACATATTTCATAACAATCCGGATAAGAAACCCCCAGCTCATTTCCATAAATTTGTGAATAAAGTGATTAAACCATCTTCCTTCCCAACCAGCATATGGGCCCCCACCCCTCCCTCTTACCTCCCCCCACCCACCACCAACACCATGGCAATTAGGCTCAAACATGAGCCTAAATGAGGACATCTGTAGCCACTTTATCCCAACCCTCCACATCAACCCTTCTATCCCCCACCACAACCAATGAAGTTATCCATCAAACACACTTCTGGATCCCCCATCTGAAATTTCTTCCAAAAATTTCTGGGCTTGGATCTCTGAAGTAAAACTATGGTTCTGGTCCCGAAACACCACTTTCAATCTAGCTGGATTCTGCAAATACACCACTGCGCCCACTTTCTGTAGCGGGTAATAAGTTGTCTGAGTCGCCATCTCCTCTCTACAGTGGCATGGGGAAATTGGTCTTAGAAAAGAAAGATATACCTTCATAATTTCTTTTAGCATTGGAGTGGGCTAATTCATATACGGCTTGATGTAAAAGATAATTTCCAAAGTACATCAATATTGCAAGGGGTCGGGCCGGGTCACTAGTTGATTTCTTTGCCAGCATCAGGGGAAACCTATGGACCCGTTATCTCAGTCCCAAGATGATAGTTCGGGGAGGGAGCCTCTCAACAAAGCTGTAACATATTTCTGAATGTCACTGCCTTCAAATTTTCCGGAATCCCTAATAGTCTCAAGTTGTTACATCATTGTCGATTCTCGTAGTCTTCTAGTTTCCACATAACGTCGGTCAGGACTCCCTCCTGTGATGTACTCTGAGTCTTTAGCACCTCAACTTCATTTTCCAAAGCTTTCGTCCGATTTCAACCATACATAATCTTAAAGATATATCAGAGCAAATTTTGCCAATTTTCCTCACAGACCCTTGAAGCTTTTTCGAGGCCAGCTGTGCCTGTCTGTTATCGTTTTTCACTTCATCTTGGACGAGCCTCAATGATTGCAGGATCAGCAATAACAATGGTTCATCTGATTTTCCGTTCCTTAGCAACCCCTTCATGCCTTCCTTACCCTTTTGACCAGGGTGGGGTATCTAGGGGTAGCAGTTGTGTAGTAGAAAATCCCACCCAAGTTCCTCTGAGATCTCTTTTTCATACGCATCCAATTTCTTCTTTGTTACCCTTTTCATGTCATGTTATGTTAGTTAGATTTCTAGAGCGCAGCGGTTACCCTGAGGTGTCCTGGCGCTATGCACTGCCTGCAGGTTGGCGGAGAAATATGGTCAATGAGTGAATATGGTCAATGAGTGAACAGCCAAGTCTTCAGTCCCTTTCTAAAAGAAAGTAGATTCGCGGCATTCCTCAGATGGAGCGGCAGATCGTTCCAGGCCTTGGATGTGCATGTGATAAAACTCCTACCTCCCCAACTAGCCTTTTTAAATGTAGGGATTTGGACATTTTTTGCTCCTGTGGACCGAAGGGTCCTACCAGGAATATACCATTTAAACTTTTGCCTCAAGTGGTCAGGGCCTGTTCCATTAAGGGCTCTGAAGGCGATGCAAAGGGCCTTAAAACGTACCCTTTGTTTCACAGGAAGCCAGTGTAGTTGAATTAATTCTTTTTTAACAGAGACAAATTTAGGTGTCCCTGACAAGAGCCTCGCTGCCGCGTTTTGTGCTATCTGAAGCCTGGTCATTGACAATCTTTTCTGTTTCACCAGGCCAGATACCTTCTCCTGTGGGCTGCTGCTTCTTAACTGGGAGGCCCCTCTCTCACTTGTCGCAGAAATACTTGCATCCAACATATCTGATTCCTCGGTCAGAGAGCAGAATTTCTCTATTGAGTCAGGGGTCAGGCACATTCCCTCAGCAGGTTTTTTCCCACTGTCTTTGTTCCTCACAATGTAGAGTTCCTTGGTTATCGCTTCACCCTCACAACCTTTCCCCTTCTCAGCAGCCATAGTTAAAGAGCCATCACCACCTACCATCTCTGCTGTTAGATTAGTATTTATTGTAACCGGGGGTACTTCTACAATGGTTACCTCATTTTGCAGCAACCAAGGGATGTTACATTAGCTGAATCTCCATTTTCATTTACAGGGGTCTGATTACCTGCCCCCGACTCAGGATTCCCATGACTCCCATTTTCGGAAATGCCCAGGGGTTCGGCCCGACTTTGATTACCATCCTTATGTAGCCCCCATTTCCCAAAGGGTAGAGCATGCTCATGATGGATGGTTGTGACCCCACAGGCACCCGAGAACCCCGCAATGAGGGTTTTTTTGCCAACTCTATTTTGTCCCCCTTACCGGGTCGGTTTTATTCTCCATAGCCTCCCGTCTCAGCTGAGAGTTCCTCACTGCAGGAGCCGCCGAGCATTGTTTTCCACTTTTACCATGAGTGGCCATTACCTTGGCCGTCGTATAATCTGGGGTTTCCTGTCTGTATCCGGCAGCCGAAATATAGCAGGAGTGTTGCAGGTGAAGCACGGCCATAGCAGCTGCAGCCACCGCCAGCAGCAACCGACCGAGGGCCTCCCAGCGCCTTGCCGTTTCCAGCTTTCCTGTGACAAAAGCGGCCACCGCGCTCCACTTCCAGTGTCTTTGTGCCTAGATAATCAGCACACCGCATATTTCCCTTTACATCTTTTGGAGGAGCAGGTTGCGAAGGGAGAGAGGTGAGCAGCGGCCTCACACAGACACCATCTTGCCCATCACCGCACCATGCTTTAGCAATATATTTGTGACAGTTTGCTCCAAAATTCACACCACCTGGCTACATACCACACCTTTACTACTCTCCTGCTTAGGTGACGTCCGTGATGTAACATCGATGGCAGTAGCCCCACTCTGAAAATTGTTCCAGCACCCCTGAATCCCTTCCCCTTCGACATATCCTTTCATCATGCTGAATTGCACAAAATGAGCACCAAAAAACAGGTTAATCATAATTGATTACTTACAGGTCTTGAAAGTAGGAAAAACTAGTCGACCAGGCATTATACAAAATAAAGTAAGTTCTGATGTGAGAACACAGTCCTGGCAGCACCGTCTCATGCTGCACATTTGGAGATCTCAGGTTTGTCTATTTCAAACATGAGCAGTGTATGCAGTCAATGTTATTTCTTTGCATTGTTGTACATGTAGTCATGTCTTAGGCTGGAAGAGCCGCTCATGCATAAAGTATGTAAACGTGAGAACTCTGCTGACATATAGGTTCTTAACAACACCCACCCAGACACATATACACACACACACAGATCCACACGCATGTACGCACACACACACAAACCAGCTCGTCACAGGGCACCCACTGTGGGAGAATATAGGTCTGTTAGTCCTGTTTATCCCATATCATGTATGAAATCAGTATTATAAGTATCAAAATAAAAAGAATCTGGGACAAGATGAGCTAGTTATGCATGCAACAGGAACACTTGCTATCTGTGTCCATGCATGTGTTTTCAGCTCCTCTCTCATATCCAGCCGGAACCTGCAGGTCAGTCATAACTGATAAATGCAACCACAGTCCAGCCTCCACACATGGTGCCCATGGGGTTTCATACCATTACCTACGCCAAGCAGTGCGTCACAGTTCGCTCACGTTAGGAAACACACACCAATACTAGAGCACATTATCAAATGCTGATTTAAACTCTGGTCCGCGTAGTGGAGCACAGAATCATGTAAAACATTTAGTAGGTATGAAAAGCAATATAAGAGCATACCTATGACAGGATATGAAGTGGTTTTTCTTCTTCTTCTTCTTCTTCTTCTTCTTCTTCTTCTTCTTCTTCTTCTTCTTCTTCCTATTATTATAATCTTGGTAACATTAACCATATTAGTACCAGTAAGTAGGATACTGCTAATCATGGTATTATTAATATAAAAGATAACACCCGCAATGGAACACCCCTTGGATTTAGCTCCTCATCTTCAACAAGAAACACACTATAATGACAACCCTGACAGGAGAATGCAGGCCCACTATTACCCCTACTTCATATTTACCACAAAGCACTCCCATTGTGGAACATAGGCCCAGCACCAACCCAAATGGCAACGTAACACCAGTGGGGATGCAGTTCAACATATGCTAAACATATGGAGGTTTACCCCTAACCCACACAGAGCAGTGCAACACCATTTTTATACAGCGTTCCCCATGTGGAGGAGCAGGTCCAGGGCCACCCCAACAAGCTTTAAAAATGGAATTTCAATCTCACCTCACACCATACATGCACGCCACAGAATGAGCCCAGAGGGAATCACAACAAATGAGCCCAGAGGGAATCACAACAATGCCCACTGGGAGAAGAGGAAGAGAAGCTCAGTGCCACCAGACACACACAATGCACATGCAGAGTTTGATCCTCTGACCCAAACCCAGCAACACTCAACTGGCCAACCCTGCAATACCCTCTTCTATCGGTCATATTTCAAAACAAAATATTATGATCATATTTATGTAGCACCATTAACATTCTTGTGTTCCATTGGGAGCCATTTTATGACATTGTATATTTTAAAGCACAATAGACAAGAGACATAGTCAGATGTGGATTAGATTAAACACCACTTTATATAGTGACTTGATGGTTCTCCCGCAAAGAACGTATCTAGTAAAATATACCCTTTTGCGCACTGTGACAACCTGGGCTCGTCCCAAGTGAAAAACGTGGACAATGTCGATTGGTGGGCCGCTACACCCCTCTCTCTCCCTCTTCTTCCCCCATGACAGGACGAGTGGACTACCGATCCCAGAAACCCCTCCACCCGCAACGACCATCGGGAGGAAGACGCCTTCGATTGGAGAACCCAGAGCGACGAGACTACGCCCGATGACGTCACCTCCTACAACGCTTTAAGGAAGTGGGAGTCCCGGAAAGAGGTGTGTCGCTACACCGGCGAGAGAGACGAGATGAGAGAAGAGAGGACAGCGTACTACAGAGGAGTTGGGGAAGCGAGGAAGTAGGAAGGTTGGGTGACCGAGTCACCGGGAGCGCCGGCGGAGCCAGGAGGCCAACGACCCTGCGATTCGCCCAGCCACGCTCCCGGAGGAGCGTGGCTTGTACAGGTACGCAAACGCTTCACGGGTTGGATTGGGAGGAGGGAGAATGTACCCCGATAGCCATTGAACTCCCTTGCACCTTCACACAATCACTCCCTGTCCTAAATTAGGAGCGTGTCACGTGTGCTGTGGTGTTCCCTCACGTCCCTTTCCCTTTGGGCATAGAAAGATACCGACGCCTCATATCTCCTTTTCTTTTCTTGTGTTCCCCGCCGAATGGAGTGGGAGCCCCTGGGAACCCGACGCCAGAACCGGAGGGAACAGATTAGAAGAGAGACGACGAGGGACCGGAAGACCCTACAACAAGCCTATATCTCCCCATATACCACTAAAAGACTGGCTACTCGGAGGAGATACGTGTACCATTCAATAAAGCCCTCCTTACCACAACTCAGTGTCCGTCCCGATCCTTTGCCCACGCAACACGCACCCAGGCTAATAACATTGACCAGAACTCTGTATTATTTGAAGGCCTCTTTTCTGAGGGAACAACGAGTGAAATCGTTCACATAAGGGCACATTAAGACATGATAAATGGTGCATTTTAAAATACTTTTAGCCAGTGACATTGATCAATGACATCTATGTTTTAAAGCACACATCACTATGGGGATTGATGGGTTTGCAAGTTTTCTACAAGAATTGTTAAGGAAACATTTTGATGAATGGTACATTAGAAAACACTGTGCCAGTACCACTGGAATTGGTATGATTTAAATATGACTGTCATGGCTGTGAGAGGAAACTAATTTCTCCCCAAGGAAATTTTACAATAGGAAGTTGCAAATGGTGTTTTTATAAAACACCTTGGCTCAATCAGTAACATTGATCAGATATGGATATAATGTAAATACTCCATAGGCTTTTTAGTTTCAGGAACTCCCTACAAAGGACTTTTGATATTTATTGTGAGAAAGCAATAGATAAGACTTAAAAAACAATATGTTGGAGGTATGAGGAAGGGAACTTTTTTAAAGCATTTCAGGTAAGATTTTCATAATTTGTGCTTTTTAAAGAATTTAAAGCCCAGAGAAATTGGCTAGAAATTGATTTGATTTAAATACCACTCAACTGGGTTCTGAGGGGCACTCCCTCAACTTGAGGAAGGGTGATGGAAAATGATGCACTTTAAAGCACATGAAATCAGTAACATTTGCTTGAAGCAAACATAATTTAAACTTTAATTTACATGGGTCTTAAGTGCAGTGGCGGCTCCTCTGCTATGGCGGAGGAGTGTTGCCCCCCTGCTGAAAAAATGGGAAAAAGAAAAAGAAAATAAAACCAATTTATTATCATTTTATTTTTCTTTCCCCGCTAGAGCCTGCCAAGTCTGGGCGGTGCGGGCCATGATAACAGCAGGGGAGGAGGAGTGCAGCACTGTAAGTGCGCATGATGATTTGGCCAGCAGTCATGGGCCAGCCAGACCCTCAGTTGCACTTAGGTTTGTCCAACACAGTTGTATTGCACAGCCGAGTTGCACAAACAGCACAGACTCCCAGGCACTATGTGAGCGGCAAACCGAGCCACTCAGACCAATCCTGGCGCTGTTCTCATGCTATTGCGAGCAGTGCTGGGATTGGGTGGGGAGCCTGTGCTGGTGTCCCAGGGACTGCTGGAACACCATCAGGAGAGAAGAGGAGCACCGAGGCAGACAGCAGCGTCAGCAGCAGAAAAGGTAAGTTTTCTAAAAATTCATACTATTTCCCTAATCCACCCGTCTTGCTCCCCCCCTTCCCCTGCCCCCGCTTGAGTTTTGTGGCAGCCGCCACTGGTTAAGTGTTCTCGATATCATACTTATGAGATATTTTGATTTAATTGCCATATTTTAAAGATTATTGGGGAAGTAGGATTGATTTAATTTACTATGTTTTACTATAGAATTTATAAAGTGCATTCATATCACTGGCATGCCACAAAGCACATAGCAGTTAGTGTCTAGTTTGGTAAAAACTCTTCTTAATGTTCTTGTTTAAGGTGTGATCTACATGGAAAGAACTAAGAGCCAGATGTACGAAGCATTTTACCAGTCGCAAATGTCCCATCGGTCCGTTCACGAATAGTAAAATGCTTGTTGGCATGTACCAAACCTATTTTGTGTGTCAGTAACCTGTCACTGACTCGCAAAATAGGGGTTGCGAGTCGATATTAGGAAGGGCCTTTATGTAGGAATGTTTTGCGACCGGGAATGCGGTCACAAAACATCCAAAGTTACCTTACGCCATTCACAAACGGGAAGGGGTCCCTAAGGGACCCCTTCCCCTTTGTAAATGGGGCACCAACATTTTATCAGAGCAGGCTGTGGTCTCACGGACCAATGCCTGCCCTTAAAAAATGAAAAGAAAACTTGCTATCTTTTTCTTTTAAAAGCATCCTATTTTACTTTAAAGAAAATGGGCTGCATTTAAAAAAAAAAAGCTGCTTTATTTAAAAAACAAACAGAGAATTGGTGGTCTGTTGTCCCCAGCAGGCCACCATAGCTGTGTTATTGCCAATTCCCAATGGGTCTCAAATTGCGACCTGCCTCATGAATATTGATGAAGCAGGTCCCTTGGGACCCATTTGGAAATCACTAATGTGTCTGAGACGCATTAATACATCTCATTGTGCAAGTCTCTAATTGCGAGTCGCAAAGATCACAATTAGAGACTCGCAAAATGAAAAGATGGCTAAGTTTTCAGATACTCGAATCTCGTACAATTTTTCTGTTTACCTACATAGGACTTAGTACTTAACTTAAAATCTATGCATCGAATGAATTCAAGTAATGCCTTAAAAGGAACCAGAATAATAGTTTGCCTCCCTTCAGGTTTTTATCTTTACATATTCAGTATATTAGTTTCTCTTTGGACTGACAGTGGGGTGAGCACATTAAACTGGGTGACCTCCATGTATGGTCTGCTACATTCTTGCACCTAAATGATATTGGTGTTTTACTCACTTTGGAATGCTGCTATTTTGATGTGATTTCAGCGATCCTATAATCTTTCTATTTATTCTATGTGTCCCTTGTGACTTATGACTTACAGAATTATACTGTGCTTTCCATGTGTCGTCCCCTTTGGACAGTATGCATCACGTTGGACTTATTGGTTTATAATTTATTTAACAAAGTTCTGGACCTCGCTTCCAATGGTGGGTGCTGGTACGATAATGTGGAGAACACTATAGTTACTATGGGCCTGATTCACAAAGGCAATCTGAGACAAAAGTCTAACTTTATGACTTTTGGTATTCACAGAGGTCATTTACGAGTCGTATCTTTACGTCCGCAGTCGGGCCGGAATCTCCGCACCCGTGCCGTACTCTCCGCACCCATGCCGTACTCTCCGGCTCCAGCCGTACTCTCCGGCTCGGATGAAGTGTAATGAATGGGTCAGAATACAATTTTTTATAAAAAGGAACATTAGGAATGTATGCTAAATGGTAGAGGAGGTCATGAAAATCAGTTTGGGCAGGGAAAAGGGTGTGGCTGGATACTACATCATATCCCCAAAAAGTTTGCTCCTTTGCATCATGGTACATGCAGTCCATGATTTGCACTCCCCTCAGTGTTGAGCAGTCCATGATTTGCGCTCCCCTCAGTGTTGACTGTAGAGTGATACTACAGTCAACACCGAGGGGAGTCCAAATTATGGACTGCATGTACTATGTACCCGGCCCAAACAGATTTTTATGACCTCCTCTACCATTACCACATGTTCCTAATGTCCCTTTTGTAAAAAATTGTATTCCGGCCCATTGATTACACTTCATCCGGCTGGAGCCGGAGAGTGCGACCCGGTGCGGAGAGTACGGCCCGGGTGCGGGGATCCCGGCCCGATTGCGGACGTAAAGATACGACGCGTAAATGACCTCTGTGAATACCAAAAGTCGTAAAGTTAGACTTTTGTCTCAGATTGCCTTTGTGAATCGGGACCTATATGTTTTGATTTGTTTATTACTTACAGCCCTGATGCAGCCAGGGGCTAATTAGCCATAAAGTGATACAAGTGATGGCTGTGTAAAGTGCATCACCGATGTATTCATATTGATGTACAGAAACGAAAGTTTCAAGAAAAGAATTGGTGGATCGCATTATAGACAATAGATACCTTAAAACTCTGTGTGGATGTTTAATTTCTCTTGAATTCTGAGTGCTCAAGACAATTGTTTTGAAATATTCTTTCACACCTGGTAGAGCCAGTCCCAACTCCGCTTGCTAATTTATACATTATATTAAATGTAAGCCTAGGTGATTTGTTGGCCCAGATAAATGCAGAAAACAGTCTCTCAATTATTCAGAAAAATTTTAATGTAAAAAACATGTGAGTGCTACATATAAAAAATTCAGTAAAGGTAAGACTGACACACAAATCAGTGCTATTGTGCTTATAATTGACAGTTGAAGGGGCTCGATTTTGCAAATAGGGACTTATTCTTTTCTAGAAGTCGTTTGTATTATAACTCAAATAAATCATCTACATTTTTGGTTGTATATAGTCCCAAATCTCTCTTTGGCCTTGAATTAACCAGCAGATGAATCTCTAGTAGTAAAGTGTCTCAAGAGCAATTGCATATTAAAATCTCAGGTTTCAGCTTATTTATTCTATATCCTCCCATTTCTTCAAATTGATGAAAATTTAAAAAACCTTATGCTGGATATCTGGATCAGGTCTTAAAAAAGGCATAATATCATCCACATATAGTTTCATTATAGATATCTTATCAAAAGGGACTGTTATTCTGCTGTTGTGTCTTATGACAATAGCAAGGGGCTCAAGAAAAAAACACATATAAAATAGGGGAAAATGGACATCCCTGTCTTGTCCCCTGCCTTACGTTGCCTATTCCAATATCACAAGAGTTCACAATCAATTGATCCCCTGCCCCTTCATAGAGATTAGATACTACTGTGATGAGCTTGAGAGGAAAACCAAACACTTTTGGTAGGTAGAATGAGCTTTCCAATTTACAAGGTCAAAGGTGTTTTCTGCATCTAATAAAAGGATCTGGGCTGGGACCTGTCTATTATTAAAAATCGAGTGTCTCAATTAAATACTTTGTATTGGTTGATAATTGTCTACTAGCTATGAAACCATTTTGATCTTTATTAGCTTGCCGTCCAGCCACTTGATTCATTCTGTTGGCCAACAGTTTCATTAATATTTTATAGTCTGTATCTAAAAGACTAATCAACATACAAGAATTAACATTTTCAGGATCCTTATCTTTTTTAAGGAAGCTTACCCCTATGGAGGTGTAAATAGAGTATGCAGTATGTGGTTTGCTAACCCCAAATATATTGATTTTTTTGTTGAATGTTTTAAAAAAAAAACAGATGTCAACCTATCTTCACTACACAACTTCACATTTTCTAGAGGTTTTACCACTGCACTGATTTCTTCTAATGTAAATGGTTTAATTAAGGCTTGTGCGGAGGTTTGAGCCAATGTTGGAATTGGGAGGTTTTCTTAAATCAAAAATAAATAAAAGTTGCAGTTTAGAGGTATCTACTTCTTGTTGTAAGCCATAGATATTCTTTATGATCCATAAGGACCATTGCCTGGATGGTTTTGCTATCTGTAGATTTAATATTTGTTGCAGATTTGATCCAGCGTTTACTGAGCCCAACTTTTCTTACTATGACTTACTCTTGGACCTCTGATGGACCTCGCTTGTACGCACTGAGGGGAACGAGAGATAGTGGTGTACTTTCATTAAACTGTGCAACCATTTGGCTACACAATGAGGACCAGGAATCAGTAGCCAAATTCAAACAAGCTTTATTACAAATTAGTGATAAGATTCAGGTAAATCACTCTCAACACCATACTATACAAGTACAATATAGCAACAGGGAGACCGAGTCTCCTGAAGAAATTTCACCATCAAAATTAAACAGACAATGAGCTCAACAGCTGCCATGCAAAACAACAGTGCTAGTGCCTGATGTTCAGAAAACAGTCTAAAGTTATTTGGACTAAGCATTAGAAATCTAAGGGGCTCATTACGATGGCGGGCGGACATCAGTCCGCCCGCCATCGTTGCGGTGCTGGGACCGCCCGCCAGACGTGCGGCAGTCCCACCACTGCAATTAGGATGCGCCCGCCATACTGGCGGGCTCATCCAGGGCATTTAACATTGCGGACGGTGCTACTGGCTGCAGCACCGTACGCAATGCTAAAATACCATGCTGAGCATTTCCCTGCACTACGTGGCAGGCACCACGTGATGCCTGCCATGCAGTGCATGGAAATGCAGGGGGGTACTATGGGTACCCCCCCAGTACACCCCACCAACACAGAGGGGGCCCGCAACGGGCCCCCGAATCCAGCCTCCGCCTGTGTTTTTGCGGTGGGATGACCGCCGCGAAAAGACAGGTGGAAAGGGATATCCTAATCCCTACGGCGGTGCCTGCAAGGCACCGCCACAATGCTGGCCTGTGTTTTGGTTCTGCAAGGCGGGCGGAAAAGGACTGCCTTGCGGAATCGTGGCGGACGGACTTTCCGTCTGCCGGGGACAGATTGGGATTCCCACCACCATCCTAATTCGGCGGTGGGAATATCCTGTGTGATGGCGGAAGGACCGCCACCGCCGGCCCAGCGGTGGCGGTCCTTCCGCCATCCTAATGACCCCCTAAGTAACCCAAGTATAATCCTTAAAGGAAAAATGGTACGGTTATGCAAAGAATCTCAGTAGTCAGAGAGTTCCACATGGGAAAGTTCAGCATGGCATCGCAAATATAAAGAGATCATCATTTGCATCTAGTAAGCTCTGTCAAAAAGTCTTTAAGAAAACAAGGAAGTGTCTGCCTAAGCCACACTTAAAGTAAAGTCCATAAGAATCATTTGAGGTCTAAACTGCTCAAAGTCTATTCAACAGGCAGTTAAGTAAAAAGGGGAAGCAAGGGGCTCAACGGGAAGTTCTGCAGGGCATCTGCAGAACAGGGTTCGGTATAAGAGTTCATGGAAAGTTACGCCAGCAAAGGAAAGGAATCAAGAAATCCACTAGAGTCCATCGGAAAAGGGGTTATCTCTGCTGTCCTCATCCAGGAGAAACAATAGGTTATAGTCCATCTGTCCATAGGCAATATCCACTTCAGGCGCATCATTATAGGCAACTCATTGTACATTGTGTCCATATGAACTCTTCATAGGCAGCATGTTAAAGCACAAGCCTACACAAAAATAATAATTTAAGCTATTAAATAATAGTTGCCATTTAATTCACGCGGGCAAAATTAACATAAATGATTGTACTTTCTTTAGTAATTTTAGTTCATAGTATATTAGCATAAAATGAATAATCACATTTCTCAACAGTAAATGTGACTAAGAACTACATTTGAAAGTTCATACCTGTAACATATACGCATACATTGTACAAACTTTATTGTTTAACTTGCACTAATATTTAACACATATAGGGATAGTTAGGAGCGCAGAACTAAGTCCCTCTAAGTTACACAGAAAATATTGCACACATTTTAGAATCATGAATCAGGTTAAAAGGATGGTTCAAAGTGAGTTACACATTACTAGAGTTTATCCTTAAAATGTAGCATGCATTATAATACACATTTTCTTTAGTTGGGATGAAGAATATAAGTTTGGTTCTGATGTATCAATCACTTTATTGATCAACATCAAATAAGAAATGCAGAGTCAGTTACATGGGATATACGTCTAATTATGGGAGTGTTTAGCACATTTGAACTATAAAAAATTCACTCAACCATATTAAACACAGGTTGTATATATTTTCCGTACTTCGACAACAAAGGCATGCTACAATAGTGCTGTTAACCTAAGGGGCCGATTACGATCTCATAAGGAAGGCCTCCAAACGGGATTTGTAAAGACCAAATCCGATTCGGAGCCTATCGTTCTGCCTGAATCGTCCCCCGTTCCTAACGAGCAAGTACGATGTGAGTATCCTGTACGCGCCATGCGAATCGTTTACGAACCCGAACCTGTCCGTCCGACACGTTCGTAGCCGAATCGTGCCGCGCAATGGAGCCGTTTTCCCACCAAGCGAGTACGATGCACGAATCAGACAGCTTTATCGCCCCGGTCTCATCGAGACGAAACGGCTGTCGGATCCGGACTTCGGGGGGCCATAGCAGGCCCCCCCTTTACCCAGAGCCCTCCGATTCGGTCACGGGGGGTGCGCATGGGTTCCCCTGATCCAAGCATGCACAGTGTGGTGGGCCACATGGGGTGCCTGCCACAGGGTGTACACTTTTCCCCGCCCACCCCTTTTTTGCTATGGGAGCCTGTGTACACGTCTGTACACGGGCTCCCATAGAGTTCAATGGGAGTCCGACCGAGCCGAGTCCATAAGCATACGGCAGCATTGTACTCGCTCATTCGGAGCCCTCCAGATCCGAGTCGTATGGAAGGCTTTCCTTACGAGATCGGAATCGGGCCCTAAGTGTTTTCACTCACTCATTTTGTCACCTAAAACTTGTGTGCAAAGTTTAAGTTCACATTTAAATCAGGTATCTGCTTAAGTTTTCTATCATGATCTGTGATGTGTAAAGAATGGGCAACCTTGCACAGCACCAGCATCGTACAGTGACTTAATTGTATTTTTAGCTGATCTTTCCTGTGTCTGCCAAGCTGAAAACCTCCTCGAGTACTCACTTTATTTGTATACTCTCTGCATATAAGCTTTATTAGACAAATAAGTCCCTGCCTTGTAGTGATCCTGCATCTCTTGTTTTGCTCACTCGAAACCTCGATGAGCAATGCTGTTTTTGTGCCGCTTATATCGATCATGAGCCTGTCTTAACTGAAGCTCCAAAGTATTCTTTATATCTTGAGAATTGTTTCTTTCTGCTATATCTTTGGTCATTATAGGAGATCTAAAGGTGATTTTGAATGCATCCTAAACCATCTCAATACTTGTTGAATGCTCTTTTACAAGAACAATGACTTGTTTCTGTCTCTGTTTCCAAAACCCAACATTCTTCTGCCAAAAACACCATATTAAACAGCCATCTGTGAAAGAGCAGAGGCTTCCGTATCTCTGCATGTGCATTTTTACCAATGAGTGCCACAAAAAAAACATACGGTTGGTGTTGATATAGCTTAAGATTGAGATCATTTGATATTCAGAACAAAACCCAGATTGGCTGATGATTCATATCTTGCAATCACTCATATATCCCTACTGATCTGGAACTGTATGTATCCAGGGATCCACCAGACTCAAACTCTTGTGGTAGTCCTCTAGTGCCTTACCTGTTCTAGATTTATTCTGCCTGCGAGTGGTCACTGATGAATCTAGGCATGTACACTTGAGGAAATGTAAATCACCACCTAAAATCACCTTACCTGGAATAACCATAATTGACTGAAATAGCTCAATTAAAGGTGCCAGATTTTCCTCAATGGGGCGTATATTTTGGCCTCTGTAAATCATAACAATTTTTCAATAGCTTTCATCTTGCATTTGTTTTTGAGACTATTTACATTAAACGATGTAACCCTCAAGCTGTTTCCCTCAAGTTGTTTCTATCCATCTTTAGCTTGAATATTCACATCTTATCACAATAAATCTAAATCGAACATGTCTATCTATAAAAAAAAATTAAAAACACCAAATATACAGAATAGCATCACCAATGTGTCATAGCTCATAGTAGGTCTCAGCCAAGTATACTGCTAACCTTTCTAGAGAAAGTTATAGAATATAAAGAATATATATACAAGGATGTGTGAAGATTGCAACCATACCAAGTTGCCATGTTGCTGTGTATCCTACCCAATATAGCAGTTGCAATTTTGTGCAAACATATGCAAATTTCTAACTTATAAATAGATATGTATTGACACGAACCCAACTCAAGTTTCAGTCTTATTCTCGTATATCATCCAAGTCTTCTATCTTTTGCATCAAACCAAGTTGGTATAGTTTAAAGAGTTTACAGAGTCACAAAATGGCCCCATAGCTTGGTAAATGCCACGTCATCCTTAATATACCATCAACATTTGACCCTCAGCACCATTCTCCCTGTATCAATTACATACTCATAAACATTATTTATAAGGTGATTAAAGGGCATACAGTGCAGAAAATAAGGAGGTTTACCCCTAACCCACACACAGCAGAGCAGTGCAACACCATTTTTATCCAGCATTCCCCATGTGGAGGAGCAGGTCCAGGGCCACCCCAACAAGCTTTAAAGATGGGATATCAATCTCACCTCACACCTAGAAGAGCGATTAAATATTTATCCTTGCCCAAAGAGCGTGGTGGCCTGGCCTTACCCAATCTTAAATTATATTGGTGGGCAGCCTCTATTAAACAGTATATAGCTTTTTTGAATGCGAGCCCTGGGTTGGGGATGACTAGTGATATCTTCCCTTATGTACAAGTGAGTGGCCACGATGTAAGAGAATGTGCATGGCGTCAACTCTATTTTGGATACTATAAAAGGGTACGCTTTAAGACACTACACACGGCCTTTAAGGTATGGTCTTTTGTACGACGCTTGGTAGGTCTAGGGAAATTAAATTATTATACGGCCTTTGTACAAAATAAAGATCTTTCTGGTATTTTTAATGATCAATATTTTGAGAAGTGGATAAAGGCCGGTATAACTCAGGTCGGATGTCTTTTCTCCTCAGGTGGCCTAATGTCATTTGTGGAGCTGAGAGGGAAATTTGATCTAACTAATAGAGAATTCTTTAAATATTTATACGTTAGGGATTTTTTGCTTAAAAAGGGAGGAGGGAAAGAGAATTTTGAGAGCTGTGAGTTAGTGGATAGATTAAAGCGACCTGAGGTACCAAGGATTGGGCTATTATATGAATTGTTGAACAACTATATGAAAGATGATTTGGGAAAATGCTCATCAAAGAGGCAAGGGATGCTGGGAATATCAGATGCAGACTTTCAAGAGGCCTTCTCAAATACCTTAGTGATTTTAATGCCAGCAAACCTTTAAGAACAGTTCTACAAAACATGCTTTGAACTATATTATACTCCATATCGGATTGCCAAATGGGGGGAGGGGAAAGGAGTGTTCTGCCCACGGTGTGCGCTCTATAAGGCAGACTTAATGCATATGTTTGCTACCTGCAGTGAGCTTGTCCCGCTTATAAAAAAAATAGAGGTGTTTTTACATGAGAAGCTTTTGTTACAGGTGAAAGTCACCCCCCAGGTGATTATGCTTGGTATAAATAACGTGGGAAAAGAAGAAGGCGGGGCTTTTATCTCTATTGCAATGGCAGTATACAGAATTTGCATAGCTTCAGCATGGTTGGATGCTAATCCACCAGTATTTCATCAATGGCTAGCACGCCTGTTGAAAACGTATAGCCTCGAGAAAGCTATATATAAGCGGAGGAGACATAAGGCCAAAGAGAAAGGGGTAGAAATATGGCAGTATTTTGCCAATTGGCGGGATCAAGTGGATGGGTAATTCATACATGTCCTACAAATTTGGTGGTGAAGATTTTTAGCATTTGAGCGCACTCTGATAATTGGAAGTGGCAGTGGTAAAATGCATGTCAAGCTAGCTGTACCAGATAAAGAGATATGTGTTAAAACTGGTTTAGGATATGAGAAGTGTATGTTATTTTATATTCCAGAATACTGTTTGAATATGAAATCAGAATCTTTTTTTAAGACAGTCAAATGCTTTTAAAGACCTTATGTATGCACTTTTTGAAAAGTTGCACTTTAATAAGCGAGCTGCTAATATTGTTTACAACGTATGCACATGCACTTTATGATTGGCTCAGATAGGCTATGTATGCTATTTTATATTCCAGAATACGGTATAAATTTGAATTCAGAATCTTTTTTTAAGACAGTCAAATGCTTTTAAAGACCTTATGTATGCACTTTTTGAAAAGTTGCACTTTAATAAGCGAGCTGCTAATATTGTTTACAACGTATGCACATGCACTTTATGATTGGCTCAGATAGGCTATGTATGCACTTTTTCTAAGCTAACGGTACCAGAAAATGAGATATGGGCTAAAACTGGTATAGGATATGGTAAGTGTATTTTATTTTATATTCCAGAATACTGTACGAATATGAAATTAGAAACATTTTTTTAAGACAATCAAAAGCTTTTAGAGGTCTTATGAATGCACTTTTGATACGCCGCACTTTATTTATTGGGCTGCTAATATAGTTAACAACGTATGCACAGGCACTTTTTGGTTGGCTCGGATAGGCCATGTATGCACTTTAAAAATCTGGCACTTTTATAAGGCGATGGGTAAGTCGCTAACAAGATATGCATATGCATTTTATAGAGGGCCATCGACTACACTGTGATAATTCAAAGATGCTGCTAGAAAATGTACATTAAGTTAAATGGAACCAGGAAACAAAAATCTGTATGTATAAGACTTGGTATTGGATAAGGGAATTGTATTTGATCTATAATCTTTGATCTAGCATGAATAAGAAACCCAAAATGTAAGAAAAAAACCCACATGAAAATTGGTCCGACAATATGGGGGAAGGGAGTGGGGTGGCAAGGGCATGGGAAGATATTTTTTAAAAAAATGTGTGGGAGAGAGATAGAATTTTGATTGTTTTTGTGTTTTTCTCTGTTTGCTCACTCAATAAAAAATTTTTTTTAAAGTATAATCAAATGTGCAAACTACTGCATAATGAGTCAAAGAGATGGAGGTTTACATTTGTTAGTGGTATAGCGAAGATATGAATAACCAAAATCTTGTCATTTGAAGGAAGGAAGGAAATGTAAATAATTGCACTGGCACTTTGCACCCCTACAAATTAACTCAGAAGGAAACAATTATTGTAAGCACAAATCCGCATGGTTTTTACATAAGGTGATAAACCGGAGAGCACTTGCACTTTATAAAGGTTATACTCCATAAGCCATTAGGCCTGAGATATTTTGCTTCATGCTGGTTGATAACCTAATAACCATCAATGCTGCACTTGCACTTTTTGAAATCGAGGCTGCGGGGCAACCGAGTTAGGGGATAGCCAGAACTAAAAGGCTGGGAAAGCACTTGCACTTTATAAAGATTATATTCCATAAGCCATTAGGCTTGAGATATTTGTTCTATGCTGTTTGATAACCGAATAATTATCAATGCTGCACTTGCACTTTATTGAGTCGATGCTGCGGGGCAACCGATCTAGGGGTTAAACCGGAGTGAAAGGCTGTGGCAGAGCCTTGGAAACTTTGAAGTATTTGCATCTTTGCACAATGTTATCTTTGAAAACCACAACACAGGGTAATTCTGATTCTATTAGAATTATATGAGTCATTTTGTTAAAAAGCTTTAATTACAATTCCATGTCTATCTTAACCTAAATTTTGTCAAGACTTTTGATAATATTTATGATTAAGCACCTGAATTTTATTTGCCAAGTTAGGCACTGACACAACACTTAGGGGTCGATTCCGATTCGGGCCGGAAATTTCTCCGACCGAGCCGGACCCGGAGAGATTTCCGACCGAATCGGACCCGTGCAGTCCGACCGAACGAGTACGATGCGTCCGTATGTTATCGGACTCCGAGTCGGATCGGACTCCCATTGATGTCAATGGGAGCCGGTCGTACAACGCGTACGCGGGCTCCCATTGACTCAATGGGTGCGAGTCAGACAAGGGCGCCCCTACAGCGGGTACGCGGCAAAGCGATTCGCGCCGTACACGCACAGGTAGGGGGACCCATGGGTCCCCCTGTGTGCGACTCGCGCGGCTACGCATGCAGGGGGTCCGACACGGACCCCGAAGTACTGCTCCGACTGCTCTTACGAACCGGAGTGCGCGGCTCGGTCGGACTACTCGCGGCGCGCATCGTACTTACCAGGCCGGGAATCGTCTCCATTGCGCGGTGCGAGTCGAGTCCGAGCGAGTCGGTCGGAGCGATTCGAGCCGGGAGCGAGTCGGTCGGAGCGGTCGGGACGCCCGGACGAGTCGGTCGGCGATTTCGCATCGTACTCGCTCGGCCGGACCCGCGTACGGTTCGGTCGGGAAACAGGGCTCCGAATCGGATCCGGTAAAGCCGAATCCGATTCGGAGCCCTACCGGCCGAGATCGGAATCGGCCCCTAAGTGTAACTCTTATTCCCCCTTTTTGAAGATGTCACGAGATTGGTAAACAATTTGTGATATATTCATGTTTGATTAATTATCAGTGGAAAACAAGCACCTGAAGATTTCACCATTGTGACTAATACTACAAATGTTTTGATGAATTTGTAAATTGTAAAGGTCTCTCAACATGAGAGATGGGTGTTGAGTCTGTTTTTCATGGTTGTGAAATGAGAAAATCACGTGACCTGTAGTTCTGATATTTTAATGGGACAATGCGAAAGACGCTTGTTGTGTGAGCAAGGCAGAAATGCCGAATCGCGTAACAGCAGAAAAATAAACGCATTGAAAATCAAAAAAAAATAATAAGAAATGCAAATTACCATCAATTCAAAGTTCATGGTAATTTGCGAGAACTTTGAAAAATGCATAGTTCTATGTTGCACACATACATGTCCTTGGGGCATGTGTGTGTGCAACATGTGTTGAAATTGCAATTTCAGGGGGGCATCAGGGTGTTCTTTTGGCACCCTTGAAATTGCATGCGCAATTTGCGAATACCTATTTGGTACTCGCAAATTGCGCATGCAATTCCCATTGATTCCTATGGGCATTTAGGCACATAGGAATGAATGGGAAGCAATTCCTTATTTGCAAATCGCAATTTGCGAGTTGCAAATATAGAATGTGCAGGAATCGCACATTTTTTTGCGATTCCTACATGCATCAGCATTTTTGATTCCTAAATTGCGATTTCTTAAAAAACGCAATTTAGGAATCGCAAATGCACAGTTTGATGCACTGAGTAGTGAGTTAGTCAAACAGGAGACAAAACTAGAGACATATGGGACGTTTTCAGGCTCAATAATTATGTAACATTGACAAACATTCATGTACGATCTAACAGGAAGTTTTGGCTCTACAGGTAGATTTACTAATCTTTTTTCCGGGTTTGCAAACTGGTGCAAAATGTTTATTTGGGATTTACTTTCCAGCGTAAAACTTGTTTCACAGTGGAAAGATGGCTAAACGTAAAGCAGCTCAGTGCTGCACAGATCTTTGCAATACTTTGAGGTGGGCGGAACGTTCCTTATGTGGTTTATGGGTGTTCCCATGCAACCACCCATCGGTTTTGATGCATAGCCCTATCAACTAACAATAGTAGGCAGGGGTGTGAGCTTAAAAAGGAGAAATGTTTTTATTTATCCAAACCTTTCTGACTGCACTGCACATCACACATTCAAACTGAAAGTTTGTCTAGTTATAGTATTTGGTACTGGAATTCTGCCCTACAAAACCAATGGTAAACACCATGCAGTTACCTTTGCACTATGGTGCAAGGGAAGCAGCATGATTGTGTGTCAGCGCCAGGGAAGAGGGCAGTAGCATCATATCTTAGAAGATATGTCACACTGTCTCCTTCTCACACAACACAGTGCAGCAACTTTAAATGCTTCACTGCATGTTATATTAGTAATTGTAGCTCTACATGTTTGTACTGCGAGGACTGGGTATAGTAGTGACTATGATCTGTGACACTTTTAAGTAGTAGCAAATAACGTTTTAAAAAATATACTAATGTTAATAAAACTGGTCCGGTCAGTAGGAAGATCTGAGCAGAAAGCTTTATTTGTAGCTTCATTTTCACTTATGTCATCAGTTTGTCATGCCTATAGGCTATGGAATTGTGGGTTATTCCCGAATGACAACATAAACGTTTTTGTAAAACAGTTATAGACCCTCTTCTCTAAATATAATAACCATACACATTTAAATTATTGTTAAAGATGCCAAATTAAGTGCTAAGTCCTATACAAGACCCTGTTCAACTGAATTTGCTGTCTCTGTTATCTAACAAGTGTTTTGTGATAAGTGTCAGGTCTCTGGATTGGGAATTATATGGGCTAAACCCTCTTTCTTAATAGTTCTTTTATCTAAGAAAACATTTTCCATAAATTGATGAAAAAGTACACGATTAAATGATTCTTTAAAACATAACCTTAATTTATCCTGCTAGGTCACCTTTAAGACAAGTTCACAATTAAATGGGCACTAGCTTATCTTTACTATTCACTACACTATCACATTTTAAATAATATAGCTGAAAATATTTTGTTTATCATTTCTAATACTTGGCAGATAAGGAAAATAAAACAAGAGTAATATATTCAAGCAGGCATTTTTATAAATATGGCCAAACTCGCATACTACTGCCAACAGCAATACTTTTGCATAATAAGACAAATAAATAACTACAATTTACAGACAAATACGTTCTTTTAGAGTCTGGGAGGTTATTGTCTCAAAACGTTTCAGAACTAGAACGCTAAACAACTCGAGTACAGCTAAGATACTACTAAGTTTACTACGACCATGAGGAAAAATAGGCATTAGAAAAAAACGATGTAATTTTAAACATGGGCATTAATGAGGAACAGGCCGCCGGTCTCCAAAAGATCTAAAGAACTGGCTACGCATGAAAAGGTAAAATCCCGGAAGTAAATCCAAAGGACATATTAGGTTCATACCAAAGATATCACGTGCTAATTTATTTACTGACTTTTCACCTATCAGTGAAATGTATATGTCACATTGTAAGCTGTTTCAGGTTGGATGCCGAGAGCCATGTTACTCTGATGAGAAGCACACATTTTCGATCAGGCCTCAGAGTCAAAGGGTGTTCGCCCGAGAGCAAGATTTATTTTGGAGAACAGGGAACACACCGCAGCTTTATTATATAATTAGGGTAGGTGACAAAACTGTGATAACACCAATCCCTCATCCCTGTGTTCGTGCTTCCATTGGGATTCTGGGGGAGCAGTTAATATGCACATTTAGAAACTGATTGCCTATATGAAACGCGTCGACACCTTCCTACACCAAAACAACCTTTAGAGGCATTTTCCTCTGCAGAATGAAGCACATTTAGAAAGAGGAAACCAAAAGATATTTCTCCTTGGTGCACCTCTTGTGGGAAAGCATACAATTACCATTGTTGGTAAATCTGGGAATGCATCAGAATTCATGAGTGGAGGGACACTCCACCCATGTAAAGCCCCTAGGATGCAGTGTAATGCAAGGCAGCCACTTGTGATGCCTTGCTTTACACCAGGTTTATCAAGCCGTGCAGGACCTCGCAGTGTGGCTTGGTAAATCTGAATCTAGGTTTTGCATCTCCCCGCGTCGCCTTGCGTGGCATAAGGGCGATGCAAAACATTAATAAATTTGCCCCAAAAAATCAACCCACCCTCAGGCAATGTTCAAATAGTTTTGGCTGCCTGATCGTCCTTGAAAGGTTGTATAAATTTACAGATGAGATGAGCCAGCCATTTGCAAAACAGCCTTGGTTCTGCTCAAGTAGGAAAAGGCCAGGTCCCACCTGAACCAAATGACAAGCAACCCAAGGTCAGTTTTGGCCTATTTTGACCTAGCCAGTATTGTGCAGCTTGGTTCCAGTGGCACAGTGAGGAGGGGAAGCACATCTGGGCATAACTGTCACACTTAGGTTCAAATGCTTGGATAAATTTCAGCCACTGTAATTACTCGGACTGCATCACAGTCCATAATTTTGTTGCCCACCATGTCATCCATCCCTAGATAACTGTGGACCATCAGTGACTTACGCATAGTCAATCTTGGCATCATACTGTCTATTTACGCATAATAGTAACTTGTCTGGGATATACAGTTGGCATTTTCAATGCAATTCTGCCAATCCCTGGATAAAAGTGGACCATTTGTAATATATTTGTTGGCATATTGGGTAACATTCTGTTCATTTCTGGTATTATATCGGCCATCCATTGTCATGTCCTGGGCATGTTTGGCAACATTCTGATTATCCCTTCATACCAGTGGCCCATTTGTATCACAATGAAGGCATTCTTAATATAATCTTAACTAGCCCTGTCATAATTGAGGTAAAAATACTTGGCATATGATGGACATGCTTAACAAATGATGATGATAAATAGATATTACTGGCAGAATCTCTCTATGTGTGACAGTAAGATTTGTGAGTGACTGGTGAAAATAAAAAACATGCATCTCATTTAGAGTTGTGCGGGTGGCACACCTGTCTGACAGGGTGGCGGAGGTCATTACGTCCAGCACCCTTATGGAAAACCACCCTCCAAAGTTACAGATCACTGCCAGCCCAGCTGTGATCTCAGTGCCTCGAGAAACCACTATTATGTCAGTCTACAAGTTTAATAGATGGCTGCCATCTGTTAGACAGCCATTTACCAAACACAAAAAACAAATATCCCCCAGACCCTAGGACCCTATGCTGGACAAAAACACACTTCAGACCATACACTCTAAATAGGTCAGGCAGTCTGATGTTTTTATTTCTTCAGCCCTTACTCAGTCAAGCCGTCGGTGTAAATTTTTAAACGACTGAGCCAATAAGGGCATCGCTGTAGGAAAACTGACGGTCCACCCAATTTAGAATAGAGCATTTGGCAAACAGGGTACTTTCTTACATACGTTATTTACAGTAGGTTGGTGGATGGGCCTGTAAGATTATAATAGCTCTACTGTTTATGGCCGGTGGAAGTGAAATTTATATAACTTCAATTTCTAAGGGGCTGGACGGAAAAAATGCTATATTCATATTGAAAAGCAGTCATCTATGTGATCTTGCATAACCAGATTTTATGTCTGTCCCTAATACATATTGACCTGTAGCCAACGTTTAGATTTTAGGGGAGCCTATGTTGAACAAGCTATGGTTTGTCTAATGTTTTGGCAGGAAAATTCTTGGTTCTGTTAGTTGCAATGTTCCTAGATAAGGTTACGCGTACAACATCCGTACTGGAATATTTCAATAGTGCTCCAAAAGAAACTATGGATTTTTACTATTTTATGTGGAAATTGCCATGCAAAATGCATCTTTGGGACCTCTGTTGTTTAAATATTTTCTCCAGGGGACAATAACTTCGAAACACCCTAAAGGAGATCAAACTCATTCACTTTGCTAGCTGTGTCAGTCCAATTTGAGGACAGTATTTACACCCCACCAAACTGAAAGTTCATCACAGACCACTGAAGCAGGCCCACTGGTATCTGCCCCTAGTGAAATCAAGGCCCACATGGAGGGTAAGGTCACCAGACCCCTCTTAGACTACTAATAATGTAACACAGTAACAGGAAAGACAATAGTGTGTTTATCAATGACATTTAATTATTCAGTTCAAATCCCAATTACTGTTCAACTACATGCTTCACCACTGTCATGCTTGCAAGCTACCATGCTCCACAACAAAAAATCCCTATATAGTGGAAGACAAAAACTCCAACAAAGAGTTGTTCAATTTCTACAAAGAACAGATTGTTCCAGTAATCCTACAGCATGCTTCCATTGACATCTTTGACTTCAGCAACATCATGTCTTAAGAGGTATAGCTGAATTCCTAACTGAGCTTCAGATCAACAATCACATTGCTGGTTACAGTATCATTAGGAGAACAGAATCATTCACTCACTGCATTGGTAATGAAACCCAATAGACTTTACAGAAAGAGGCATGGTTGCCTTCCATGGTCACTAAATATAAATGTTGAAACTACTGACGTACAGGAACCACATTGCGCAAAGGCAACAATCAATTAACTAAACAACAAAGGCTGTAGCATTTACTAAGGTGCATCGCATTTCGATGATTTATACACGTAATAACAGTCCTTCTGTATTATTAGTACAGGTGAACAGATTACATTTTTTTTTAAAACTGTTAGTGCACATTTTCTGAATATGTTCCTAGGAATATGGTAATAAACAAATAGCAAGACGTGTATTTTAGATTTTTCTTAATTATGAACGACTTCATAAAATGTGCACTAACTAATGAAAATTAAGGTGAGCATGTATTATGTATTATTATTTATTATGTTTTAAAAATATTTATAAAGTGTGGACCTATCCATGAGGGGAATGGAGTTCTTCACTCGTAACAAATATCAAAGTACAGTAACATTGTTTATAAATAATATTTATGGGTATGGCTCTATGTAAATTGCTAGGTGTGGTTTGAAAAGCTATCTTTTTTAGGGCCTCGTGAAATGACAGCAAATTAGGGATCAGTTTTAAGTTCTCTGGAAGGTGATTCCAAATTCTTGGAGCCTGGCAGGAAAGTGATTGTTTCAGAGTCTTTGTCTTTTTGGTTTCTTTGAACTCGTGAAAGATGCTGAATTAGCCTCTCTCACGTTCTGATGTGCCTCACCTGCTTATAAGGCAAGATATCATGGTGTATATGTGATACAGACAATTTTAAAGTTAATTATTTCTTCCAGGGGGATCCAATGAAGTTACTTTAGATTTGGGTTTATGTATTCAGATCTTTTTGTACTCGTGTGTTCGATGTGAGCTACTGAATGGAGAATGGCTGTGATGGGGGCCTGAGTGGATTTCCAAAGACCTGGGGCCATGGTAGTGCCCCCATTAAGGTGAGAAAGGACTAGGGCCTGCACTGCTAATCTGAACTCAATTTGAGGTATTTATGGTTTTAAGGTTCATGGTAAGACTTATTGGAATTAAGCAGTTTTCACAAATTCCACAATGAGAGGTATCATAGCAAGGAAGCAACCAGTGGTTTGAGTCAGTCCAGTAGTGTTGGATCCAGAATGAATCCAGTCCTCCATATTGAGGTCACTGCTAGTCATAAAGTATGCCCTCATGGCCTGCATTTATTCCTTGGCTTCAGGCAGAAGTAGTACTGATTCAAAAAGACAACCAGATGCCATATTACAAATAGGGAGCACGCCTTCCTTCAAATTGGTACAACGGGCGCAAACAGGGACAGTGCTGCCCATTACTGATAATGCACTGCCCCCAGGGAAGACACAAACTTGTGCATGCCCTGGAGGAAGCACATTAGTGAAAGACACTACACAGGCAGAACTCTCAAAGCAAGCAAAGGAGAGACAGATTTCCCACGTAGATAGGTGCAGTTAGTTCCTGCATCACTCCACATGAGAATGTCTGGGGGCTCCATTGGACCTCTTTCCTCCCTCTAGAGGGCTTCCCTCAGGGGGCGCATGACAGTGTTCCATCTTTTCAGGGATCACAGGTTGTGCGCCTCTTTGTCCCCGTGTCCACAATACAGTGCAGGTGCAAAGGCAAATTGTTTTTCTCAATTGCATGGGGCCAAGCCCACATGAAATCAGAGAACACCCTTTTAAAATAGCGCAAGTACTGTCTGTATTATTGAAGGGGCTGCAAAAGGATCTGCGGCCATATTGTAATACCAAAGTGCTCAGGGGGCTGCAGAAAGTGGGCCAGACATCAGTTGCATCCCAGGGCACTGTATGTAATCCAGCACCAGGTTGTGAAAGATATGCATCAATCTCTAGTGTACAAACTAACTTAGTTGAATCTAAAAGAATGGATCATTGGTTGAAAAGAATCTTGTCTTCTTGAGTAACATATCTTACTCTGACCAAGAGTATGTCAGATATTGGGCCATTGGCGAAAGTACCTCAGACCATCTGCCCAAATGGACGTTCTGACATATGTCTTTCCTATTTGGGACCACCAGGGTAATCCTGGTGGTCCTAAACAGAAAACCAAAGAAATAATCCCACAAATGTTGGGTGAAATGCCCCAGTGTATTAGGGACATTTCTGTTTTTGATTTTCAATGAGTCCTACTTTGTACGTTTTTTTGCAAACCAAAACATTTTGCAGAGCAGACTATTAAACATGGCTCCCGCTTAGCAAATTTTCAGTGACTTTTATGGAGTCACCTCAATGGTAGCTCTAGTAAAAGCAGACATATGTCCTCCTTCATGGCAGACTTCTCTAAATGTGGCAGCTTGTCTTCTGCCAGGGCAGTGGAGTACATAACTCTGCTGCCCTGGTGTACTAATGGACTAGCCACCATATACTAAATGAGGGTCCTTGTCTCCTACTGCATAGTCACAGAACTACAGTTATAGGTTATAAGACCTGGCAGGGCAGGGAGATTTCTTTTCCTTGAAAACATTCTTAGAGGTGTAGGTTTGTCTAAATAAATTAAAATTAAAGAAAGAGGAGGCGATTCCCTAGAGTTTTGTTTTACAAAATGAGATTTTGATAGCAGTTCACCCTTTTTCCTAGATGAGGCCTGTTATGTTATGTTATGTTAGCCAGATTTATAAAGCGCGCAGCTGCCCCAGCGAAGAGGCGTCCCGGCGCTGCCAGCAACAGAGAGTAGCAGGGTAAAGGAGAGACTGGTAGGCAACAGAAGAAGAGAGTAGGCGGCCTAAGCTGGTGGAAAGAGGAAGGTTTTAATAGCTTTCCTGAAAGCCAACAAGTCATTTAGGCAGCGGATCTGAGGGGGCAGAGAATTCCATAGCTTAGCAGCCGTGTAGTGGAAAGATCGACCACCGGCCCGTACACGCTTCACCCGGGGGACAGTGACTAAATACTGCCCCGAGGAGCGCAGCTCGCGCGTGGGTTTGTAGGGGGTTAGCGTATTGGCAATGAGGCAGGGTGAGGCAAGTTTCAGGATCTTAAAGGATAGGCAAAGTGCCTTAAATTGGATCCGTTTGGCCACCGGAAGCCAGTGAAGCGTCAGTGGCGGAACAGTGACGTGGGAGCCCTAAGAGGGCTCTGGCAGCCGCATTCTGCACACGCTGTAGTCGCGTTACCTCAGCCTGATTGGCTCCTAAGAGGAGCGAATTAGCGTAGTCCAGTCTGGATAGAATAGCAGACTGGACAATCAGCTGGCGAGTAGGCGGATTGAAAAACCTCAGCAGCGGCTTGAGTCCCCGCAAGAGACCCAAACAAGTGCCCGCGACTTTTTTAGTATGTTCTTGGAAGCTGAGGGTGGAATCCATCCAGACCCCTAAGTTCTTAACCGCCAACTTAGGGGTGGGGGTGTCTCCAAGCACACTTGGCCACCACTGCTCATTCCAGAGGTTCCTGTCCTTCCCTACCAACAATACCTCCATTTTAGTGGCGTTCAACTGAAGGCAATTAGAGTTCATCCACTCTGCCACGGCGGCCAGGCCGCTCCTAAACCTGAGGGCGTCCAGAGGGGAACCATCAGATAGGGCCACCACTAGCTGCGTATCGTCAGCATATGAGACCATAGTGAGGCCCATCTTCTTGGCCACCGTAGCAAGAGGCTGGACATATAAATTGAACAGTACGGGGCTCAGAGCCGAGCCCTGGGGTACCCCTTGCCCAATGGAATGGGGCTGGGAGAGGAACGGGGGGGCTGACACGCGGAAGGATCTATCGCTCAGGAATGACTTAAGCCATTCGAGTGCGAGGCCCACTACCCCAGCAGCCTCCAGACGTTGTAGCAGAATCGCGTGTGAAATCGTGTCAAACGCAGCACTGAGGTCAAGTAAAATTAGAGCCGCAGTATGACCAGAGTCCAGGATGGTCCGTAGGTGAACAGTCATTGCCAGCAGAGCTGTCTCTGTGCTGTGACCCGCACGGAAACCATTTTGCGAAGGGTCCAGAATGTTATTAGTATTGAGAAATTTAGTAAGGATGTTATTAACATGGGCCTTGCCTTTCTTACTGAGAACAGGGATGAGAAAACCTAGGACTCAGTAATGAAGATTACCAAAAGTAATCAGGCAAATCCACCTACATACGCAATTTAGCTTTACGATAAGCACTATGCTCGCTTTTAAAGCCAGCTCTTATCCATAACAACAACTAGTTCAAACCTTCCTTAAAAACATGAACCTGGATGGAATCAAACCCCAGCTTTCACATGGTGCCAAGTCACTTGTCTTCATCCTGGACAAGGATGGCTTGATACCAGTGCTCTGCTAAAGAAAGTGAAACCTGTACTCCCAGAAAGCGACTTCTGAACTTTCATTAAAGCTCTTATAATCTTGCATCTGAATGGTGGCATTGACCTGGTTCATGGCTCTCCACTAGCCACTCTTAACAGCATTCTGCATCCTGCAACATGTCTCTTCAAGGGCCTGTAAAAATCCACTGGCTCCCCTTCCCAGCTCACACCTTCTTCACAACAATTAGCATCATCTCCAAATCTATCACAACTAGCATACACTAGTGTTTGGCTGACAAGCTCAAATTCTTCAGTGGCTCTCGGGAGACCCGCATCTTGGACACCATCAGATTGCAGATGAAGAAGTGAAAAAAAGGCAGTATATTTTCTACATCTATCCAAACAGTATCTGCAAATATCCCTGCTTATATTAGGACCTCCCCAACCCAGCTTTAATTTAGGAAAAACCTGAAGGCACACCCCTTTGAAGAACACTACATCATGACATAGTAACAATGCACTTCCACTTTCAGAACCCAACTACCCCTCCAATCAATCAATGACTATATTTTGGCATGTGACCTCTCTCACAACAGTCTGTTGCCTTTTGGCTAAGTCTGCACTATGACAATACTATATATGTACATTCATACATATCTGTATACATTAGAAAACATTCATAGCCCATGCAGAGGTTTCATGTAACAGCTTTCGCTGCCATCCGCTGGCTCACACACTTCCAGCCTACGATTTTCAAGTGGTTGTTGTAGTGTCGTGAGACTCTGTGTGCTACAACCTTTGCGGTTCTGGGCGGACTTAATAGAGGAAGTACGTAACTTGCTGGGAGGTGTTAATGTGTGGTTATTAATGGTTATGAAGTAATTCTAGAGGAGAGTGTGATTGAATGCGGAGGAATAAAGACATACAATCCAGAGCTCTATGTGTAGCATATTCATTTGCATGCTACCGAGCTGGGAAAGACGCTACAACTGGCAATGATTGTGGTATCGGTTCCCTGAACAAACAAGACTTCTCTCCCTGGAAGTTTGCAACATTACAGCAAACTCCTAGTAAGTGCCCCATGCGCCGAATTACAATGAGAAGCAGTTTGAAGTTGGAGTGTGTGAAATCAGAGCCCCACTCTAGCCCATATTTGGCCTTCAAAGAAGTTGGAGGCCCTGCAGAGGAGCACAATCGAAAAGCCCGCCAGAAAACAACTAGTAAGACCAAAAGAAGCAATACTGTGCCACAGCCTAACACAGAGCCATCATCGATACAAAGTGAAGCGCTAAAGGCAGCCGCAAGCAGGTACGATACAGAAAGCTGAAAGCAGTGACAAATAAGTACGACAGATGAAACTGTCACCTACAGTACGACCTCTGATCTGGCATGATGACCCAAGTCCAAACACACCACTAGTGCTTGCAGGAGGTACCGGCCCGAAGTACGATGCCGCTGTGTTACGGAGACCACCACCACCACCATTTGACACTGCCAAAAAGCTGAATATTGGCACCAGATGGACTGCATAGATTGAAACATTCATAGATGCCCTAGAAGTAGTAGATGATAAGAAAATCATAAAGAACATTGCCTGTGGCGGAGTAAAAGAAGTGCTGAAGAGAATATCACAAGCTGATCATTCTGTCAAATCAAGGCAGCATTGGAAGCCAAGTTCAATCCAATGCTGAACATCAACTATGAAAGGTACATTTTCAGTGAAGAACGATAGCTATCAGGTGAAACGATGGATGAGTTTGTTGAAAGACTTGATCTGCTTATTAAACACTGCAGGTTTAGTGAATTCAATGATGAAGAAGCCATACGTCTTCGAGTTATCTATGGCTCTCCTTCAGACTCCTTCCAAAGACACATGTTGAGAGAGATGCTCAGCTCAGAGAAAGTACTAATTGATGCCAGGGCCGAAGAAAGAGTGAATCAACAAGTCACTGATATGGAAGCTGGAACAGTGAAAGAGAAATAGTGTTGGCCATGAAGAGTAAGAACAAACACGGAGTAGACACGTATGTCGCTGTCTACAAAGAGGTGAAGGTTGAGCTTCTGATGTGGGTTTTCATTTCCACATGAAGACAAATGTCAAGCCACAGGCTAAAATTTGCAAAGGCTGTGGTGAGGAAAACAACTTCATAATGGTTTGCAAAGTGAAAGAGAAAGTAACTACGTCACAGCAAGAAGACAAAATGGATGCCAGAAGGTTCCAGAAGCATTCTCGCCACTCCCACAAAGCAAAAATGCAACATCAGTTACGACAAGTAGAAACCAGACAAAGTCAATTGTCGCCAAGTTCATCCAACAGAGGCTCGTCAACGTAAGAGCTCAGGAGTGGTCTCAAGACCTGACTTTTCAGCTGAAGCCCCAAGCAGCCTGGACCTAGTGCCTGGATACCCTCACAGGTGACTAGCATGCTCTATGAATCCGGATTGATTGACTGAAAGGTACCAATGTTTTCTCCCCTCTTGACCTGAACAAGGGATATCATCAACTCGAGGTAGAAGAGAATTGCACTACTTTTTCGACTCATGTTGGTTTGTTCAGACACAGGCTGAGTTCTGGAGTGTCGTCAGCTGCAGAAATATTTCAGGATGTTATACATCGAATAATTCAACCTGTCACAAATGCTTCTAACTAAAGTAAAGACATACTAGTATTTGGAGCAACACAAAAGGAGAATGCTAACACTCTTACACAAGTGTGCCAATTACTTGCTGATGCAGGTCGCTCTGAACACAGCAAAGTGTGAGTTTCACAAGACCAACCTCAAATTCTTTGGACACATATTTTTTTCTGATGGGGGAATGATTCCTGACCATGCTGGACTGTTCCCATGAGGCACAGGGTCAGACTGATTTGCATATGGCCATGTCTGAACTGGGGTGGTGGAGTGAGCTAAAGAATGATGATGGATTAAACCCAGATCAGTTGACTGGGGGTGAGTGTTTGATTGGCTCAAACGTTCCGTCCATCATCCCCTTTTGTATCGCTTTGGTCACCCTAAGTTGGTGGGGGTATGCCCAGACGTGGGTCCCTTGCTCACATTGCCACTGGATTCAAGCAAGCCTGGCTGATGACGGCTGAAATGCCAGAAACCGGTCCTAGGATGCTTGTTTCCGGTCCAGGGAAGACATGGCTTGGCAGTTCGGGCTGGACTGTTCCCATGAGGCACAGGGTCAGACTGATTTGCATATGGCCATGTCTGAACTGGGGTGGTGGAGTGAGCTAAAGAATGATGATGGATTAAACCCAGATCAGTTGACTGGGGGTGAGTGTTTGATTGGCTCAAACGTTCCGTCCATCATCCCCTTTTGTATCGCTTTGGTCGCCCTAAGTTGGTGGGGGTATGCCCAGACGTGGGTCCCTTGCTCACTTTGCCACTGGATTCAAGCAAGCCTGGCTGATGACGGCTGAAATGCCAGAAACCGGTCCTAGGATGCTTGTTTCCGGTCCAGGGAAGACATGGCTTGGCAGTTCGGGCTGGACTGTTCCCATGAGGCACAGGGTCAGACTGATTTGCATATGGCCATGTCTGAACTGGGGTGGTGGAGTGAGCTAAAGAATGATGATGGATTAAACCCAGATCAGTTGACTGGGGGTGAGTGTTTGATTGGCTCAAACGTTCCGTCCATCATCCCCTTTTGTATCGCTTTGGTCGCCCTAAGTTGGTGGGGGTATGCCCAGACGTGGGGCCCTTGCTCACTTTGCCACTGGATTCTAGCAAGCCTGGCTGATGACGGCTGAAATGCCAGAAACCGGTCCTAGGATGCTTGTTTCCGGTCCAGGGAAGACATGGCTTGGCAGTTCGGGCTGGACTGTTCCCATGAGGCACAGGGTCAGACTGATTTGCATATGGCCATGTCTGAACTGGGGTGGTGGAGTGAGCTAAAGAATGATGATGGATTAAACCCAGATCAGTTGACTGGGGGTGAGTGTTTGATTGGCTCAAACGTTCCGTCCATCATCCCCTTTTGTATCGCTTTGGTCGCCCTAAGTTGGTGGGGGTATGCCCAGACGTGGGTCCCTTGCTCACTTTGCCACTGGATTCAAGCAAGCCTGGCTGATGACGGCTGAAATGCCAGAAACCGGTCCTAGGATGCTTGTTTCCGGTCCAGGGAAGACATGGCTTGGCAGTTCGGGCTGGACTGTTCCCATGAGGCACAGGGTCAGACTGATTTGCATATGGCCATGTCTGAACTGGGGTGGTGGAGTGAGCTAAAGAATGATGATGGATTAAACCCAGATCAGTTGACTGGGGGTGAGTGTTTGATTGGCTCAAACGTTCCGTCCATCATCCCCTTTTGTATCGCTTTGGTCGCCCTAAGTTGGTGGGGGTATGCCCAGACGTGGGTCCCTTGCTCACTTTGCCACTGGATTCAAGCAAGCCTGGCTGATGATGGCTGAAATGCCAGAAACCGGTCCTAGGATGCTTGTTTCCGGTCCAGGGAAGACATGGCTTGGCAGTTCGGGCTGGACTGTTCCCATGAGGCACAGGGTCAGACTGATTTGCATATGGCCATGTCTGAACTGGGGTGGTGGAGTGAGCTAAAGAATGATGATGGATTAAACCCAGATCAGTTGACTGGGGGTGAGTGTTTGATTGGCTCAAACGTTCCGTCCATCATCCCCTTTTGTATCGCCCTGATGAAGTGAAAGCATTGTCAGCTACTTCCCCCCGTAGGATGTCACCATGCTGCGATCCATTTTAGGCATGGCCAGTTATTGCTCAAAGTGCATTCTTGATTTTGCTACTTTAAGTGCCCCATTGAGAGAGTTAACAAAACAAAATGTCACGTTCCAATGGTATGTTGAATGTGATCAAAACATCAAAAGAATAAAACATGCAGTTGAGAATGCAACCAAGAGGGCCTACTTTGACCCCAAACTTCAGACTGAGATCACAGTGGATGTGAGCCTGGTGAGGCTGGTGGCAACCTTGCTCAAAATAATGGTCGTCTGAATGCTCAGAGACACATTGGAGCCTGTCTGACACAGAAAGGGTCTATTCTCAGTCGGAGAAGGAGATTCTGGCTGTAGTGTGGGCCTGTGAATATTGTCATGCGTTTCTGTATGGAAAGCATTTCACTGTCATAACAGACCACCAAGTGCTACTCACCATCTTCGGAAATCCGAAAGCCAAGATGCCCCCTTGCATTGAGATGTGGGGTTTGAGACTGCAAGAGTACGATTATGCCATTGTACATAAGCCTGGTAAAGACCAAAGCCCTGCTGATTATTTTTCACGAGTACTGCTACAGTTCGACATCCAAAACAGCAGAGGAGTACATCAACTTAATTGCGATCGAACAGATTATTGAGGCCACTAATGCTGACAAGAACATGCTTATCATCAAAGACATCTTTCTAACTCAATCCTTGAGAAGGAGTGTTTGACCTCACGCTGACGATGTCAAATTTCAAAGAATTAAAAAATGTACATGATGAATTGTCTTTGACTAAGGAAGGTATTGTATTGAGAGGCTCAAGAATTATAACCTAAGACAACAAGTCATTGAACTAACCCATGTAGCTACCAAAAGAGCCCTAAGAGACTGAGTGTGGTTCCCATGCTTAAACAAACGAGACGAGAGGGAACTAAAAGAGTGTCATCTTTGAAACTGTCTTTCCCCTAAAGTGATGCAACATCCCCTGACCATGTCTGATCTTCCTACAAAGACTTGGGAAAAGATTGCAGTTGATTTCTTTGGGCCCCTAGGAAACGGACATCATCTCATGGTAGTCACTGATGAGTATTCACATTTCCCTTTGCTAGAGGAGTTATCAAAAATAACCCATGACAGGGTCATTGAGTGACTGGGCAACATCTTTGCAGTGTGGGGTATCCAAGCCATTCTCAAATCTGACAATGGTCCACAGTTCAACAGCAAGGAATTCAGAGAGCTCCTAATCAGAATGAATATCAAGCATCAAAAGAGTATACCTCTGTGACCACAAGCAAATGATGTTGTGGAACAATGTGTGGGTACTGTTGGAAATGGCCCTTTCTGCAGGGTCACCCCAAACTTTTTGCCTTCCTCCTCCCCTTTTTGCTGACTTCATTTTTGCTGGCTTAAGGATTCTGGGCACTTTACCACTGTCAACCAGTGCTAAAGTGCATTTGCTCTGTACTCAAAACATGGTAACATCGGCTTACCAACATTTGGCACATTTAATATACTAAGTTCCTAGTAAAGTGTGCTATAGGTGCCCAGGGGCTGTAAATTAAATTTTACCAGTTTGGTTTCACTGGACTCACAATTTAAATTCACAACATATGGTGAAGTCGGATTTTAAATTGTAAGTCTGAAAATGCCACTTTTAGAAAGTTGCCATTTTCTTAATATAACCATTCTGTGCCTCTGCGTGCCTCTAAATAAACGTCTGGGATAGGTGACAGCTGGGATTTGTGCATTCCCTCTAGACAGTCACACAAAGGGAACTGGGGTGTGACATTTGCATCCTGATGGCCCATCACCAGGCTGATGGGCCTTCCTGGGGTAGATTGGGAGGGAGGAGCTGGCACTTGCACTTGAATAGGACTGTGCCTGTCCCCACACAAAGAGCTGCATACACCCCTGTATTGAGTCTGGAGTCAGGGCAGGAAAGGCAGGTATCTTGTGATTTTCAAAGGCCTCTTTGATGTCTCCCCCACTTCTTAACGGCATAACTGGGCATAATTACTGGACCCCTAATACTACCAAATCAGAACTTTGCTGGAACCAAGGACATGCTACCTGCTGTGCTGTGTTGGCCTGCTTCCTGCTGATTGCTGTGCTGTAGAATGGACTGCTACTTTGCTACCTGCTCTGCTGGGTTGGCCTGCTGCCTACTACTTCTTTGCCTGGGAGTGAGAGGGACCTGCTCTCTGCATCCTTGAACACAAGATTCTCCAAGGGCTTGTTGGCTTGCCTCCTGTTTTCTGAAGTTTCAGGGACACAAAATACTTCTTTCAACTCTGCTAGTGCTGCTGGACTCTGCAATCTGTCAATCAATAAAGTGTTTGTATAGCATGGCTACTCACCCTTGAGGGTCTCAAGGCGCTGGGGGGAGCTGCAGATCCATCTGGGTGCTGGGTTAATTCGAAGTGCCAGGTGTTGAGGTCCTTCCTGAATTGGGATGACGATGGGGATTGCCTGAGGTGGAGGGGCATGGTGCTCCAGGTCTTGGCGGCGAGGTAGGAGAACCTGTGAGTCCTACCCTTGCCTGAGGTGCCCCCTCCAGTCTTGGACCTCAGAATTGGGTTCTTCAGCTATTTTCTTAAAAAATCAACACAGTGGCCCTTTTGTGCCGATCGGAATCAACGCAGCTTTCTCTGATGCCAAGACAATTCGACGACGAAGCTTGTCCGACTGTGAGGTTCAATGAGGGCGAAGATGCAGCACCAATCCTTCGACGCCGTCTGCTAGGCTCGACTCCAAATCATCGACCCGAGTGCGTGAAAAAGACTGATGCATTGTGCTCTTGACTTTGACGCTTTGTTCCACACAAGCTACTTTTTCAGTGGACCCTGCATGGTTTCTATAGCCAGCCTGTCCTCCATCGCAGTCGGCCTGAACTATAATTTGCACCGGTCCCTTGCGACCTCAAGTAACCTTTTGACCGCTCGCGAATTCTAAGCACTGTTGTTGCATTTAATCTTTAAAAAAATTCATATCTTGCATTCTACATATTGGATTGTTGTCATTTTGTTCTTGTTTTAATCAGATAAACGTTTTCAACTGGTATGGAGTCTTTTTGTGATGTTTTCACTGTGTTACTGTAATTAAAGTGTGCACAAATACTTTACACATTGCCTCTTAAGTTAAGCCTGACTGCTCTGTGCCAGGCTACCAGAGGGTGAGCACAGGCTAATTTAGGTTGTTTATCTGACTTACCCTGACTAGGATTGTGGTCCCTGCTTGGACAGGGTGCAAACCTCTGCCAACTAGAGATCCAGTTTCTAACAGGTGCACTCAAAAGAGTAATCCAGCAAGCGTCAAAGGGGGGATTGAATTAAAGCAAGCCCTCCGTGCTTATTGGTCAACTCCCCACTCCACAACAGGTGAAAGTCCAGCCACCTTGCTATTTGAGAGAGCCATCAGAACCAAGCTGCCACAATGGACTGTCAACCGATCCTTAAGTGCTGACAAAGCTCATATCACAGACACTTCTCGAAAGTGCAAAATGAAGACATGCCGATCGTCGTTGGAGAGCCCAAGAGACAGTCTTCAATTAAAGTAATTTAGCCCAAGTCAAGCAGAAGTGAAAGCGAGAAACAGACACTCCATTTGCTGTCGATCTTCTGAGAGTTGTGATGTGTAAAGTACACATGGTGACTGCACATCATCCAGGACAGTCCATCACATGGGACTCATGACATTTTAAACATCTACCTCTGCGATTGACAGCTCTTACACCTACAAATGAAGCTGTTTAACCTGACAAAGGGGAAGAGGTAGTGTCATGAGACTATGGGGCATATTCTCAAGAACGTGTGATAACTACCGCAAATTCAGCTTAACGCAACACTTCACATCGCAGTCCATCGCGGGAAAATAATGCCGTGTTAACGTGGTATTCCCAACATGGCGGTACCATGCGATAGTCACACGATAACGCGTCAAATGAACGCGTTAAAATCAACGCGACGCCGCAAAAACGCAAAACCCCAACGCGAAAATAGTAGCGATGATGCCAATCGCGATACAAAAATCTGCGAAAACCAGCCACAGGCCTGCAATTCCCACGCGTCATGCGGGAAAATGCACTATAAAAGTAGAAAAAAACATACAAACAAAAGCCAAACAACAGCGAAGCACAATGGAGGCATCCGGAGCAAGTACAGAGGACAACCAGAACCCCACAAGCCCCCGGAGGACCAGCCTGTGACCTCGGGGTCAGGGAAGGGCAAGGACAAGAAGAGTAGGAAGAAGCGGTTCAGTCCGCAGGAAAACAGGATCCTGATAACGGAGGTGATAGAACACCATCAACCACTGTTCGTCACCTCCACTGTGTCACTGGCAACTAAAAATGGAATATGGCAGACCATTGTGGACAAGGTGAATGCAGTCGGAGTGCTGAGGAGGACAATGGACGAGGTCAAGAGGTGCTGGAATGATGTGAAGTGCAAAACCAAGCAGAAACTCGCAAACAACCGGAAGGCAGCAATGCAGACTGGAGGTGGGAGTCCAGCGCCACAGGAGGAGCTGGACGAGATGGAGGAAATGGTGCCCACAGTCATCAGTGGGGAGACGGTGGCAGGAATTGGGGGACCGGACACTGCTCAACATGACCGAACACAACAGCAACAGGGTGAGTAACCACCAGGGACTGGGGGGACGTGGGGAGATGGGCACAATGGCACACATGCACAATTAAGCATAGCACATCTGCGGACAAACCATGCCCCAGACCCCGACTCCCACCAAGAGACCAATGCACACAGGTATGCAACATCTCAGCACCGCATAAGCACAGAAGCCCGAGGCACACCACATGTAAGGGATAAGGGGCAGCTAAATCAGAGCTACAGGGGTGACTCCCCCAAAATGCAGCACACACACATTACATGTAGAGCACATCAACATTGACAACGATGTGGCACAAACCGCAACACGTCCACAACAGAACAGAGGACACAACTGGTGCCGCATGTGCATAGAAACTGGCCAATCTCATTTGGCATTGCAGGGAAATGTGAGTTGACAATGTACAAGTACAAACACACATCTATGATGTAGTCGGAATGTCCACTGTCCCGCATCAAATAGGCAGCTCCCCCCAAACAGTCACAATGTACATTGTCATGCAGTCTGAATGTAAACATGTACAATTCATCAACATACATGTGAACACAATGTTAAACTGCATCTCCCCTTCACATTGCAGGGGGAAATCCAACACCTCCTGCGGAGCAGTCCGAACCTCTCTTCTCTGATGACGAAGAGGACCACCACACCTTCGACTCCGACGCCCTCCAACAGCTCGTGGACAGCCTCCGCAGCCCACTTCCAGGAGCAGGGCAGCCCAGCTGCCACGAGGAGAACCCACCCCCTGCACAGAACACACAGCAGGCAGCACCCACCACCACGGCTGCCTCCCAGGACCCCCACGACGAACACATGGCCTTCCAACGCCGTGTGTTGGGGTGCCAGGAGAAGCTGGCTGAACAGGTGGGGTTCGACCGCATGGCAGCCAAACTAGACGCCATATGTGGGTGTCTAAGTCCCATCAGAGACCACTCACAGTCCCTAACGGACACCCACAGTCCGCTCCATGCTCTCCAACGGACCATGGCTGACATCACTAGAGTCCTGACTCTGCGACAAGAACGACTGTCTAGTCAGAGTGCCTCCAGCGATCTCGCCCAGGAGTTGGGAGACATGCGGAGGATCATGGAGAACATGGAGCGGACGCAGGCGGAAAGAGTGGCTGCCACGGCTGCACACCAGCGAGAGGTAGCTGGGTCCCTCTATGCCCTAAAGACCCTCCTCATGGCATTGCTGCCACAAGGCCTGTCACTGATGCATGCTGCTGCTACCACCCCATCCACATCTCCGGCCCCTGATGTGTCAGTGCCACACAGTGCTGGAGACAGAACACCACCACCCACATGTGAGGCACATGCTACAGCAGAGGACGAAGATGTGGATGAATCTGCCTTCATGGTCAGAAGGACGCAGTAGCATTCATCTCCGCCCTGTTTCTGCTTGGTTCTGCCCTCTGCATCATCACCTTCCACTGTCCCCCGATGCACTCTGCGACACTCACCTTGGACCTTGACATGGACTGTCATATTCTGTTTGGTCACCAATGACACAGCTATCAGACTGCGGACTGAACTCCTCCTCTCCTGATGTACCTGTCATTCCCTGAAGGACTCTGGCTGGCCCTCCACGGGCCAACAATGTAAAGTGGGGTTGGCATGGCCCTGTACTGCTCCAGCTGCAACACTCCACTGAATGTGCAATAAACATTCATATTTACACAGATGTGTCATGTCTATGATCTTTCAAGTGTGGAAGTATGGATGAATGTAGGGTCAGTGATTCCCCCTTACGTCCATGTTGCTCATGTTGTGGGACTTTTGTCACAGGGTGACAGATTGCCGATTGCGGTCCGGGTGGCGCCGACACTACAACAGAGACACATCCATTAGTCACTTCCTTATCCAGCCCAGGACT
>CAWUFW010019446.1:62500-186335 GCA_963921515.1 Calotriton arnoldi
GGTATGAGATGGTATGCTACGAGCACATAGTTGCTCTCCATTGTTGATAAAATGCAAACAAGTCCATAGGCTTGAGACGACAGTTCAATTACTTGTGGCTGTTCAGCCTCGTCTTTGTGTGCAGTTTTCCCTTTCTTTCTCTCTCTCTGAGACTAGCAGCATCTTCAGCTAATTAGCACTTGTTTCTTGCTACAACCTACAAACATTGATGCATGTACTAACTATCCTCACTGAACGGCATGAGATACAAGCTATTGTTAAGCAGTGGGAATTGAGATAGTATTCAAAAGAGGTACCCAACAGAAAGCCTGTGCACAGCTTTCAATTCTCATCATTGTGATTAATCAATTCGGGCGAGCATTACTTGAATTTACACCTGTTCTCTACAAAAATGTTCAACAATATTTTATCTATAACAAGACTCGTAAATTGTCAGGCACTTGGAACGCGGATTTCTGCAGTTTTATTCCCATATTCTTCTGGAAGCAGGGCTGAATAAATATGCAGCTCATCACAAAGTATAGAATAATACAGTTTAAGTTCTCCACAAGAAGTTAACTACACTGACACTCGTGCCAACAGCAACTGTGCTCAGCTTTGTGCTGTGAAGGCCAGCACTGAATAGAACCTTTCTAGTGAGCATACTAAGCTTGTATTGGACACGCAACATGTAAAGAACGAGGGTTTGATTTTTGTGCCTATCACAGCTGCTACCAATGAGTCCAAGGATTCCTTTCCAATCACTATAGAGATATTTCTGGCGAGTGCCTGCTTTATAGTCAATGGGAGCTTACAATTTTCTTTTCTCAATTTACGCCTCCACTAAGTAATTTATTTTCTCACACTACTCTAGCCCACAGCCAGGCACAACTTTTTTCTCTATTAATTCAGCTGTCTTCTGCAGTTTATAGTCTCAGCAATTTATTGGATGATTGGATTTGTGGGAAATTGCTGTAATTTATGCTCTTCATTTTGCCCACAGTTAGGATACTAAGGGAGTTACAACATGTAATATCTGCGTCCTGCTGAAACAATCTACAGAATGCCAAGTACTTGAGGCAAATATGTCTTTAAGACCTTCATTTAAAAAAAAAAAAATCAGGCCCATCGCAACTCTTTTACGGTGTAAAACACACATCCCTTTCTCTGCAGGTCTCTTTCTCTCTGTTGCTTCGTGCTCTGAAATTCCTTTTACACAGTAAAACACACTTAGAATGAGCTGCTAAACTTCCTTTCATTCTTTTCCAAGTGAAACGGTACAATATAGGATGCCTGGTAGCCTGTAGTATAGCCTGTCTCTATACTCTAAAGCCCAGGAAGGTAACCCCATTTAACATTGATCCAGAATGTTACTTGAAAAACCTAATAATTGAAAACGCCACTTTCGTGCTGCTAAAAGATAACCAAATGCACAAAAAATGAATATGGACAAGACATATAAAACCAAAACATTACATGGTGTTGGGTTTAATAAAATATCGGGACCATTATCTCTTGTGGACATTTTAATCTTGAATGGGTACACACTCCACTCATGTTGTATGGGAAATTGTGCTGCAGCCGTTTGCATGAAGGTGCTGAAGCCTGGCAGGTCTATTACTAAATCGCTCAGTAGCGTCTCAGTGAACAGGGACCGTTCACAAGTTAGGTACGACTCGGCGACCACCAAGGGTGCCCCCTGCAGGAAATACAAGACGGCTACTACAAAACTCGTGATCCCCATTAACTCGCAGAGAGATACTGTCTGGAATTGTTAATTTCAGCTCCAGGTCCTTGGAGAGCTGCGTGGATATATGTATGTAGCAATTGTGTAGTGCAAACATAGCCAAAAGGCAGCAAAGCACTGTACAGGGTTTAAGGCAAAGACATAGTCAATGTGTCAGTGCAGGGGCAGCTGATTTCTATGAGAAAAAGTGGACTGTTACTGCAACATGATGCAGTTTTCATTAGAGAGGCATATCTTCTGGTCTTTCTTAAATCGAAGCAGGGTTGTGACTGTCGTGATAGATACAGGAATGTTGTTCCAGATCGGGATCCTGGGTCAATAGATTAAGAAGTCCTGTTACCAACTAAGCTGAATTAAGATCTCTATTCGAGTACTGCAAGCTTAGGGAATCCTACTGATCCAGCGCGATATTAGCAAACAGCATTCATACACCAGATACTCACTTGGGCCCATACATTCATACTACGCTAATACTTACGCTGGGTTTTATCAGTTGTTACTCTTTATCAAAATCCCTGCTACCAATTACCTTCTGAATGAAGAGTAATGACTTACCAATGAATCCTTTGCTAATTGGGAAATTTAAAATGAGTGACATTCATTATAGTACATAATCCTGAAATAACCACTGAGTCAGGAAGTTTTAAAAATGTTTATCTAAAGATTTAGCAGAGTAAAATACAGAACCACACGGTACTTAATCGCAATACCCAAGATGAAGCATAGAATAATTATTACTAATCAATGACGGTCCCTCAGGAAAGGAGAGGATAGAGACAGCAGCGCAACTAAAGGTTGCATTATATTTACCTAAGTGTGAGAACCAAACCCCTTGGCCAAGGAGTTGGAAAGAATAGGACCCAGGAAGGATGAAGAGCAAAGACCTCCTCCAGGATCAGGACAGGACCGGTGACCTCTCTACAACGACGCCTGCGTCGTTCCCCTCTCTGATACTCGACTTCTCCTCGATTCTCCCGTGCCTTCCTTCTAATGGACTCCGCCGCCCCCTCCTCAGGACCTCTCTGGACAGCTGTTCAGTCTGCAATCGATCAGCTTGACAGTCTGGAGCTAAGAGCGCTAGTCTCCTGTGCGCACTCTGCGGTCTGAGCCAGGAGAAGCTAAACTAATTAGCTAATTCTATATCTATTATTCCCCTCTACGCCCATGTACCTCCCCTTAATGTTGCTAAAATATAGGACCACTACTTCTGATTGGACAGGGGTGGATTCTCTCACCATATTGATTTGTCCTAAATTGTAAAGCCTATTGTCTTTACACTCCCGCCCATTCAAATTAATACATTTGCTTTATTTCCCACCCGTCTCACGACAAATGTTATACATTCTTCATGTACAAAGTATCAAATTTTAACAGGAAAGGCAAGAGTACAGCATCTTCGGCCATTAGGTCGTGGCCTTGGACGACGTCCAGGTTGACTTCATTTGTGTTGCTTTGCCAGCCAAACCGGACACATGCGCAGAACCATTTGCCTCTCGAGTTTTCAGATCACCAACCCAGGCCCAAGTTTACGACTGATAAAAGTCAAAGAAGAAAATATTAAAATCTCAAATAAAATGTTTCACTGTATGCCCACTTTTTCTACTCTATACCCATTTAATTATAAAACTGTCCCGCATTAGTAGCGTTAAGAAAACGACAATTTAATAATGACATGAGAGCAAGCTGAAGCATGTGAGAACATCAAGCAGCCATTTTAATGCACACTGAGCAGAAGCAGAAATTTCCCACCAAGCAAAGAAAGAAGTCACACCATGTGATATGGTTGCGACATGCACAGTGATATTCCTGCGTTTTAGCGGCCATTTTGGATTACAGACAAGCGTTTATTCATTAGTAAAACACATAGGCAAGCATCCTTCCCTTTCGTGTAGTGTATGCAAAGGTTAGTATAAACAATACAAGTTTAATAAATTAATACTATGAGGAGGATTGTATACAAGCAAGTTTCGGTTATGAAACCTTGCTCCATCACTACTTTGAAATGGGGTTTTGAGATTGTTCCCTGAATATGTATAGGAAACACCTTAATTCCTATCTCAAAACAAAATGATTAGACCACTGCTCTAAGTGGGCTTTAAGAATTACATCAGCAATGATAAACATCAAGAATGAAAACAGGACATAAATTGCCAAATGGGATGACCAGGCAGCCAACGCAGCATAACTTTCATCCAGGAACACCGTTTTTTCTCTGGAGGTGTCTAGCTTCAGACATGTTGCTGACTTTGCTGAGTCCTTTCTTTATGTTTATTTTATGCATTTAGGTTCTCACATTTATTTTGATTTTAACTGTTTTCCTTGTAGTGCAGCAGGCAAGTTAGACTGTGTTAAAAATAAAACACAACACGTCGGGAAGTCTAAGGTCCAGCTAGTGTTTAACACAAATAGCAGGCAGCAAAGTAAGTCATTTCACCTAACCAGAGCTCTCACTAGAAAGTTGTAGCTAAGAGCTAAAACCAATGTAAAATAGATCTAGTATTTATACAATTTCTTTCAGTACAATTCAATGTAGTAGGATCATGTGACAGAAACTTGTTGTTCTGAGCAAAAACTCGTCTAATGTGCAGGTGACAGTACCTTCACCTCAAGGAACCACAAGACAGCCTAGGAGGGAAGCTATCATACACACAATTCTAACTCACTAACTCATGCTTCCCTTGCTAGATTTGAAAAAAAGGTTATGCTACTGGAAAATGTACAATGTACTAGATTGAGCATCATTGCTTCTGGGCCGGCTAAGGCCTTGAATGGTTTAGGATTAATACAATGCTATGGGAAACTTCAAGCAAATAGAAAACAACATTCCTATTTTATTAACAGTGCATACATTTATGATTGCATATATGGCTATTAGACAGAGTTATTATTATGGGTGGGCGGTAAACTCTGCTCCTCCGGCGGAGTTCACAGAGTTTTGCCCACCCGGAGCACTTAGTTTCGAAAAAACTCCGCCAACTGCTGCGTTGTGGAGTTTTTTCTCATGAAGAGCTTGCAAACAGGAAGTTGGTGAGCGCAATCCAGAAAATCAAGCACTAAACTGCCTTCTGGCGAGATTTCTCAACGCAGGCGGTCACAGCAGGTCGCTACAACTCGTGTTGAAAAAGCTATCACTCGTGGTGAGAAAGCTGCCGCTCAATTAGAAAATCTACTCAACTGGCAGAAAGAAGCAGCGACCTCTGGTGTGCCATGTGGTGCCACTTGCACTGATTTTACAGTACGGGACAAACTCCAAGGTCTGAAAACATATCACACTCCACCAAGATCACCAACATCTACCACAATTTCAACCTCCAACCCACCACACTGAAGCCCAATGACCTCTACGAACCAGCAAACATCAGTCAAGCCATTAAGACCTAGTCTCTGCTCGCCGCCCTGACCACCTCAGCCATCATGTTTTCCATCAAATCCAGGGCACCCACCGACCCTTGCCCCCACCACCTCTACAACCTTGTAATGAACCCAATCAGCACGAAACTCACCAGAATCCTCAAAACCTCCATCTCCCCAGCAACCTTACAGGACAGATGAAAACAGGCAGACGTCAGACCCCTCCTAAAGAAAGCCTCTGCCGACCCCAGCGATCTGAAAAATTATCACCCGATCTCCCAGCTCCCCCACCCAGCCAAAGTACTCAAGAAAGCCATCAACCAGCAGCTCACTGAATTCCTGGAAAAAAAACACCTACTGAATGCCTCATAATCAGGATTCCATGCCAACCACAGCACTGAGACCGCACTGATTGCTGCCACAGACAGCCTCAGAACACTCCTCAACCACGTAGAAATGGTGGCCCTGATCCTCCTCGACCTCTCTGTGGCATTTGACACCGTCGCCCACAACACCCTCATCACCAGTCTCTACAGCATAGGCATACAGAAAGATACCCTCAAGGGGGTCCTCTCCTTCCTTAGAGGATGCACACAGAGCATCCAACTGTCTCCCTTCATCTCCGCCCCCAAAGACATCATATGTGGCATATCACAATGATCATCCCTCAGCCCCAACCTGTTCAACATGTATATGACCCCTCCTCACAATCATCATCAGATCCCATTAACTCAACATAATCTCCTATGCAGACAATACTCAACTGATCCTCTTGCTCACCGAGGACCCCTCCAACACCAAAACCAACTTTTGCAATGTCATGACCAATGTAGCCAAATGGATGAGAGACAACTGCCTCCAACTCAACTCTGACAAAACTGAAGTACTGATCTTCGGGAAGAACACCTCTGCATGGGACCACAGCTGGTGGTCTGCGGACCTTGGACCTACATCCATACTGACCGACCTTGCATGCAACCTCAGTCATCTCCTCCTGCTTCCACACACTTTGCATGCTCCGCAGAATCTTAAGATGGATCACAACGAACACCAAAAAGACCATCACTCAGGCCCTCATCACCAGCTGCCTTGGCTACAGCAACGCCCTCTACACCAGCATCTCCACCCAGCTCCTCATAGTACTCCAGCCCTTTCAGAACACCACAGCCAGACTCATCCTGCACCTCCCCAAATGAACCCACATCGCCCCCACCTTAGAGACCTCAACTGGCTCCCCATCCAGAAGAGATGTCAGTTCAAGATCCTCACACACGCCTACAAAGCTCTCCATGACCTGCCTACATCAACCATCAGCTGACCTTCCACCAACCCTCCAAACACCTGCGCTGCTCTTTACTTGCCCTTGCACCCCCCGCATCCATCAGGGCAGCAGCGGTGGCTGCTCCTTCTCCTACATCACAGCCAAGACCTGGTATGACCTTCCACTTCAGCTACGTACAGCCCCCTCACTGGCAGACTTCAGACAAAAACTCAAGACCTGGCTATTCGACAGAGACACAGCGCCCAGATACCCCTAGGGGTGACGGTTTTGCGCTTTACAAATGCTGATCTAGCCATATGTTTATTAATAATATCATGAATACTTCCCTCAAAATCCTGAGAAGTAGCAAGTGTAAAAGCACTGGCATTGCCTTTATTTTTGCAAGAGCGCTACATGATGCAAAAGATCAGTCTTAGAGCAACATAAATGACAATCTCAATCAGAATAATGACAATTATGGACTCAAATCTCTTGATGCCCCTTGGGCTGAAAGCCATCCCCCAGCCTTTCCCAGATGCTATTTGTGCTGAGGGCCACTTTGTATTTCTTAGAAATGTGAATGCAGCGCTCAGGCCCTGCAATCATGCAAAGCCTCATTTTGGCCGCTAGAAGGTAAACTAAAGCCATTCTATTTTGGATCAGCATTTTGGCATGAGCATCTAGCTGTTCAGCTACTAATCCCAAAATTATTTTGGTGGAATTCAAGTTCTTTTCTTAAATCTCTTCATTTATTTTTATTTTGTCTAAAGCCACAGTCATTGCATACATGGGAATTAGAGCAGAACAGAACCTAGAATTAGTTGGAATGACCCCCTACTGTGCTTTCACTGTTAAGAATGAGCATCAAAATATCCTAAAACATGAACAATGTATCCTGGTTAACAAGTTCCAGTCCAATTTAAAGGCAGCCATGGGTATGTTTATGATCCGCAAATAAAATATACATGACCTCCTTGGGGGTGACGTTTGAGGAACATCCCTTGGGAAGGTGATACTCAAAGGGAGGTGAATCGAACAGAGGGGCAGATCCATCAATATTTCACGCAACGCAACACAGCCAGACACCTTGCTGCACTGCGCTGTGTGAAAGGGCAGAAATGCACATTATGTGGTGCATTCCTGTCCTCTCCTTGTGCTAGCGCACTTTTGGCTGCCTAACGCCAGTGCAGGCACCATTGCGCCATGGCACAAGGGTGCCTGCATTGCAGGTAGGATCACATCTAGTCACATCTGGAAGGGACACACTCCTGCACAAAAACAATCCTCTGAGGCTTTTTCCTCTCATGAATGCAGCACACATAGATAGAGAAAAAAAAGGCTACCTAAAGATATTTCTCCTTGTTACGCCTCCCTTGGGAAGTCGTAGCATTTTGACGCATTACCAGTTCTACCACTCATGGTAAATCTGGGAATGTGTAAAAATCCATGAATAGATGCGTGGGAACACACACACTCCACCCATGGACAGCCTCTCTGGGGCAGAGTAACACAAGACAATGACAGGCGCTGGCTTTCCTTACTCAAGATTTATCAAGCACCGCATTGCCTGGTGTCCTTGCATGGCTTGGTAAACCTGACTTCAGTGTTGTATTGCGTTTGTTTTACCTTGCGTGATGAAAGGGCAATGCAACACTTTGATAAATTTGGCCAGAATATTCTCAACAGTTAAATCACAACTACTGTGTCTGATAAACATACTTGAGACATATGCTACCCGGTGCTTACAAACAAATCTTTGGTCAATCATTGAGAGATGAGTCACATCTGGTATGTTACAATGAAAGGTATGTTTGAGGGCGTGGCCAAAGCTGGCAAGATGGAGGACGTGTTTTTGAAAAACTCCCGCAGCCTTCTTCCATAATCCCTTTTTTAATCCTGCCACCCTGGGTCACTGCTTTTTAAAAATACTTTAATTCCCTTCTTCTACAAAAAAAATACTACTCTACCCGGCTCCTTGCCACTTTCCAAGGATAGGACGGGCCAACTCTCCAAAGCGACTAGGCCGTACCTGTGTCGGACACAATGGCAGCACCCTTGGCACAGTAGCGCGTCGATACTAGTGCTGCAGAATCTTCGCCTCTGGATACCCTGGGAAGGATCATTTGAACTTGAGGCCCGGCTTCTGCGGCAACCTGGGAGGTGAAGTGCCCTCTGTTTGCGTCCTGTGGTCTCCGGCTACCCGGCGCTGGGACCGGGTTTGGAGCTCCTTGGCTCCAGAGCGGCCGGTGTGCCCGGGACATGCAGGAAAGGCTGTTTTGGCTGTGGTGGCAACCCCCTACCATTAGGAGGTAGGCCCTTTGGTCTTCGGCTCCTTGGGGTTCAGGCTCCCTGGATGTGGCAGTGAGGTAGGGGCAGGAGGAGGAGCTGGGTCCCTGCCCCTAGCTGGACGCACTGCTCCCTCCGGGAGACTGACACGAGACCCGGGGGAAGGATCACAGGTCTTTTCACCGGGCCCTTGTCCTGTCACAGGTTTCCCAAGGACCTTGGGAAGTGACCTACAGCCTGGGGGTTCAGATCCCAGATTGGAGCGCTTGCTGGAGGTGGTTGTGAATGGTGTACAACCAGGGTCTTTTAGCAACCTCTCCTACCACCTGGGGACATTGCAGTCGCAACCTTCAGTCTCCAGCCCAGCTCTGAACAATATATTTGCCCCCTCCAGTACATAAATACAGCCAGAGCCTCTGTGGGGGTCCCTTGAAGTTGCTACAGGCCTCGTTGGGAACCCTGATTACCTAAAGACCACCTGGGATCGAGTGAGTCATCTCAAATTGTCCAGTTTACCCAAACTCCTCGTGCTGTCCCTGGCGGAGGGCAGGAGGGTTCGGAACATTCGGGCTTGGGCTTCCTGTACGACGTACTCTCCAGATTGGGTGACTAACGACCACCTGTTCACACAGTAACTTCCTTTTGTTGGTCAGTGTCCGGTGAGGGGACCTTGGGGCGGCCCAGATGGGAAAGGACAAGCCCCCCATCCCGAGTTCCCAATCCAAAATCAACAAATTTGCTGCCCTGGCTCCTGCGCCTCATGAGAACTCCTGTGGGACTGGCTCCTTGCCTGCCAACCCCGCATCCTCAGATGTTCAATCCATCCTTCAAGGTATTCCAGCGTACAGGGAAACTCTGGAATCCAAGGTAGGGGAGGTTGGAATAGATGTTGCGCTGCTGCGACACGACCTATGCAAAGTAGCGAGCTGAGTTACAGAGGCTGAATCTCGTATATCCACCCTCGAAGACACCTCCTCTGACATGAAAGCCACCCTCTCTACTCTGCAAGCAATGGTATGCACCTTTGGGGCCCGGGCAGAGGATGCTGATAATTACTCCCACTACAATAAAATTTGCCTCATGGGATTTCGTGAGGGGGTGGAATCCTGGGTGCCTGAAGGGACCATCTCCCCATGGTTTGTGGTGGAGCGGGCTCACCATTCACTGACACAAAAGCCTCCTGTTGGGGACCCCCCAGCCCATTGATTATCCGCATACTCAACTACTGGGACTGTGACGCTATTCTACGTGATGCTCGCACTCGCAGGTTTCGTTTGCATGCATCCACCCAAATAATGATATTCCCGGACTACAGGAGGTCAACCCAACAGCAACTGAAGTCCTTCGACACAGTGAAGCAAAAGCTCAGGGCCATGTCTCTTCCCTACATGCTGCTTTTCACTGCCAGGCTACGACTGGTGCATAGGTCCCAGACCTACTTCATTGACACCCCAGAGGCATCATGGGAATGGGCCATGGAACGGAGGTCCCCACATAGCCATAACCCCGCTGGGATCGAAGGTGGGATGCCGCCCATTCCGCCACCTAAGGCTTTCTTGGACTCTTGTCCATGTCGTAAATCGAGCAACAGGAGAAGGGGCTCGGTCCCTGACTTCTTCAGACACGGAACACTCCTGACCGCAATCTCAACATAACAATGACGAGGCATGCCAGCCCCTGGATGACTCCTCCACTCCTGTGTTGGATTTGGGCGACAGAGTGGGAAGTATAGGCTGGGGGGCATTGGGGCGTAAGAGGAATGTTTACTTTGTATCTGCTTTAGGATTATGTTTTTTTCTTTTGATTTGTATACCTTTTGGATGGGTAAAAAGTTTCACGGACCTCCAGGTAGGGCCCCTTTATGGTGCTCAACGTTATGTATGTCCTTCCACTGCCATTGTCAGTTCCCTCCGGGCTGGCCCTTACTAAAGATCACTTACTGGCACATTCATTCAAGGTCTTAATGACGAATGTTAACAGCCTTCTGGACCATATCAAGATATTAAGAGGGGGATTTTTTCAGTTCCTCCAGCGACACTCCCCGCATGTAGCACTACCACAAGAGACCCACCTTCAGGGTACCCAGTGTCAATTTCTAGCCCGCAAGGGGTATGATAGTGTGCTTCACACTGGATACACCAGGGGCTCTAGAGGGGGGGCAGTTCTCCTCCACAGGTCTTTTTCAATGGCCATCATTAGCATTACACAAGATACCCTGGGTTGTTATGTCCTTGTGGAGAGCACGATGGATGGAGTTCTGTATCATATCATGAGCATATACGTCCCTCCCATGCTATACCTAACCACTCTAACAGCTATTAGGGATTTCATTATTGCCCTCCCCCAGGCAACAACGATCTTGGGTGGGAGCTTCAATGATATCATGGATCAAGGGGTCTGGTATGGGCCCAGGGGCCTTAACGTTAGATGCAGCCCGGGGCTGGGTGACTGGTCAAGAGGACTTGGGCTCTGTGATGCTGGCGGGCTTGGCACCTGAATGGCTTGGGCTTTACTCAGAACTCACAAAAAGGTAACTGGATGGTGTATCTACACTACTCACCAGATCTATCCTGTGAGGGTAGAGGGACAGATGCACACATGTGTTAAGACGAGAACCCCCACTCACCCGAAGGTGACATGCTTCATCATTGGGTTCCCTCTTGCACACTGGGACCGCAAGGTACCCAGTGTGGGCTACAACTCCCCAGTAGGAGAGGAGCGTAAGGTGTTTTATGTCATCCAATGCAGGTTTAAGCGAGGTGCAGAGTGCAAAAAAAAAATCAAAATGTGGGTTTAAAACTATCTCCTGGTTGACAAAGTCAATCCTTTATTCGTGTCCCCAGTGGATAGGTTAAAAACAGCTAAGTGAGAATAGGGATATGGGTGTTCCCTCTAAGGATCTGGTCAACATGTTTCTGCCTTGCTCGACCAAAAGGTTCTTGGAATTGTTCAGGACCATACGCTTTGTCACTCTGCTAGATAAATGTGAATAAATCATAAATAAATTAAGAGAATGCCATACTTGATTGGTATGGCATTGATCAGTGGTACCAGCTTGTAGTCAGGTCCACAGTCTGTAAGGATATAAGAACACACATCAAAATACAGTATGCAAATCACAACGTCCCATTCTTTATAAACCACCAGTGTCTTTCACCATCACTGCAAAAGTGTATAATTATAGATAAAAAACAAGCAGTTGTATGAAGTCTCACCAATTGGAGACTACTAGTCTACATCCACCTTCATCAGTCCTTTAGTAGCAGTTGTCAGGACTCTAAAGGTATAAAAAGGTACAGTAGCACATCATCAGACAAATAGATTAAAAATAGATACTAGCCAACTCCTCCTTTTGAATCACTTAACCTTATTCCTTATATCAAAAACAAGCACAGGCCAATGGCGGACCAAAGTGGCCGCACTTCACCGCTAAGTTCCTTTTGTAAGAGTTGGAATGAAGATTAGTAAAGGTGTGCACATGCGACTCCTGCACCTGCCGCTGTTGGGTGCAAACTGCAACGCAGAAGAGATACTGGATGTTCGAGGAGCGGCATGCCACTAGGCCGCCTTTCCTGATAACAAAAGACTGACCAGTTCCTTTAAAAGAAGAATTTCTTTATTGCAATGACATCAAACAATGTAGGCTCCAGCCAACGCGTTTCATTCAATGGGAATTGAACTTCATCAGGGCGGTTATTTTCAATAGTGGCGCACCGCACGTTGCGAACGTGTTGCGAGGAAACGTGGGTGGAAGTAGGTATCGTTAGTACTGAGCGATGCGCCCTGTCTCGGCCTCCTTGATAAGGGCCTGGTATATGTACCTTAATCAAGAGCCTACAGCATCAAAAGCCTGGATCCATGGTAAGAGCCAGCCAGGTAAATAACGCGCTGTATATAAGTACTGCAAAACATGCGCGAAAAACGAGGAGGAGAAACGGATATAGCCCTATAGTGTCTGACATGCCATCCTATCTACAGGACACAAAGCATGTACTATCACTTTTGAAGACTGTACCGTTTGACCCTCACACCTATCCGATGGTGACATATGATGTTGAAGCACTTTAAACTTTTATTCCTCAAGACGATACCCTGGACACCATATACCATCTACTGGAACGAGATCCTCGCGAGGACCAAACACCCAACTCCTTCATCATGCGATGTGCCAATTTGGCACTTAAAAAGAACTTCTTCCGTTTTGAAGGTCAACTTTACTGGCAAACCACTGGAACTTCCATGGGCAGTACATGTGCTCCTAGCAATGCAAACCTTTACATGCAAGGTTTTGAAACTAAGAACATCTACTCTGTAACCAACCCCTTTCAACAGAGTCTGAAACTGTGGAGGCGGCATATAGATGACATCCTGGTCATGTGGGAAGGTGACCGGATGTCCCTTGAAACTTTCTCAAGTTGGTTGAATTCTCGTGACCGCAATCTACGGTTTACTGGCGAATCAAGTTCTACAGAGGTTTCCTTTTTGGATCTCCGGGTCTACCCCAAAGATGGGAGAATCTATACTGAACTGTACCAAAAACCCATGGCACGCAATTCTCTATTGAGCTATTCCAGTTTCCACCCTCGTGCACTTTTGAACAATCTCCATGTAGGTCAGTTCTTGAGGTTGAGGAGAAACTGCACGGAGGTAGCCAAATATAAACAACATGCAGAAAATGTAAGCAGTGAATTAAAGGCAAGACAATATCCTGACCATCTTGTGCATGGAGCAGCCAAGAGAGCACGCAATAATAACAGGGAGGCTCTCCTTGAGACACACCACAAAGATAAAACCAACAGAATAGTGTGTGTTACCACATTTAGCAACCTGACAAACAACATCAAAAAGTCCATAAATAAGAATTGGCATATTTTGAACACAGGAACATTAACCCTGGAGAAACCTCTATTCGCTCTAAAACACAGCAATGATCTCAGGGATTTGCTGGTACATACACGACCCAAATGTAGACAGACACAGGAGAGACAACAATCATTCTGGAGTGGATCACCAGTGGTAGGACACTTTCCATTTGGGTCCCGTTCCGTGTGCCCATTCACACAACACACTAAACAACTATACTTAGGCCTACAAACACCTTGGCAATTGAATAACCACACTAATTGCAATTCATGGGATGTGATTTACATGATCACATGTCCATGTTCACTTAAGTATATTGGGATGACCACACGTAAAGTGAAACACAGAATTGTAGAACACTGCAGTTCAATCCGGTGTAAGAAATCAAACACACGACTGATGAGACACTACATTGAAATGTCCCACACAGAGGACGATCTCTCATGGGTGATAATTGACAAACCCAGATATGACACACAAATGGGGCAGCTGAAAAGAGTCCTCTTCAGAAGAGAACAAGGATGGGTGTTCCGAACCAAGAGTCACACTCTAGGACTTAATGATGACATCCCTTGGTGTTCTCTGTAGCACACTCACCAAGTGGACAAGATGTGCTTCTGTACTAGGGAAGTCACATGGCCTTCCCACACATGTCCGATGAACCGTGCAGAGCAATATCGCATTCACCACATGACCCTAAACAGGTTGTTCATCAGTACCATTACCATACCCACATGGAGGTGCTTCTCCCACCACAACTCTCTGTAAATACATGAGCCATGATGGTAGCTCATCAGTTTTACAAAGCATTCTGCGTGTAAAAGAAATCGTGATAGTAAGATCTGCACATTGGTGATTGACGAATCCTCACACTCCCATGTGTTAGTATCTATACATATCATCAGGACCCGTTAGGAATATCTTAATTGAATATAGAAGTTTGACATCACTCACAACGCGTTGTCGTACCATATTCTAGTCTAAATATTACATGCCAACACCCTCATGAGCGGTGTTTTCCCACATATACCTTATTGAGCGCACTGACAGATCAATTACGTATGACATCTATATACCTACTTATGTTAAATACATCCTGGGCAGAGGAAACACTTGTTCTCCTGACTGGTTCCTTTCGGAACTACTTTACCCAGAAGCCCCGTGAACCGCGAACAATAGGTTTCATTTCCGGGTCGTCTGTATAACTACAATGGGGCTTGCAACCTGATCTCCCCCTTCAGCCTTTACAATGGTGGCAGAATCAAGAGAATCAGGTAAGGCACCCTTTGGTGCGCGTGCCCCGCTATGCTCATTTACTACCTAATCAGCGAGTCGGATGAGCTGCATGTGCCCGACCGCATGCATTTATAAATGTTTGTACATGCCTTTACGACCGCACGCAGTATTGTAGATGCCCCCAGTATATAGACGTGCCTCTGAATATATTCATTATCGGAATGCGCGGCGTCTGTAATTTGGTGCGCGAGCCCTGCTATGCTCACTTCCCATTTAAAAAAAATGCGAGACGGATACGCTGTATGTGCCCGACCGCACGCACATTTATAATAATGTGTACACGCATCACGAGTCAGGTTACACGCCTTTAGGGTACGACCGCCTCTGGAGATTTTTACAATTGTAGATGCCCCCAGTATTAGACGCGCCTTCAAATATATACACAATCGGAATGCGCTGCGTCTTCAGTCTGGTCTAGTTAGTACACATAGCTAGCACTGACGTCAGATCCATTAACACGGTCCAACGTTACATATAGATACGAATCAGGACACAAACATGCGGTACTATCATCTCTACTACTCTCATCAGAGTGCTCGATGTTAGCAGCGTACTCTCTCCACATACGCGGCTAGGTCCTAATTACTTATACCTCATTACCACAAGATTGGTTTATGACGAATGTACCATGGGCATACTGCCGTCATTGTAACATTATCATTGTTTCATGCATTTAGAATATCAGGGTACATCGTCTGTCCCACTGATATCACATCACTGATATCATACGGCTGATTGGAGCTTTACACTCTTGTTGTGCACTAGAGATGGCACACAGGTTACAGCTAAGCACCTGGTTAAGTAGGTTGTGGCACCATGAGTTGTCTAAGTAACAAGGAAACTGCTGTTAGATGTAGGTGAGACCAGCCCGCATACACCATGACCTATCTATGGAAACAGTACGAATTTACTAGTGTAGATGCCCACTTTATACACCCGGGCACACACTACCTCACACTGCCCTACATGAATGTTTTATGGTACGTGGAATGGGACGCATCAGGTCCTGCTAATATAAGGAATAAGGTTAAGTGATTCAAAAGGAGGAGTTGGCTAGAATCTACTTTTAATCTATTTGTCTGATGATGTGCTATTGTACCTTTTTATACCTTTAGAGTCCTGACACCTGCGACTAAAGGAATGATGAAGGTGGATGTAGACTAGTAGTCTGCAATTCGTGAGACTTCATACAACTGCTTGTTTTTTATCTATAATTATACACTTTTGCAGTGATGGTGAAATATACTGGTGGTTTATAAAGAATGGGACGTTGTGATTTGCATACTGTATTTTGATGTGTGTTCTTATATCCTTACAGACTGTGGACCTGACTACAAGCTGGTACCACTGATCAATGCCATACCAATCAAGTATGGTATTCTCTTAATTTCTTTATGATTTATTCACATTTATCTAGCAGAGTGACGAAGCATATGGTCCTGAGGAATGCCAAGAACCTTTTAGTCGAGCAAGACAGAAACATGTTGACCAGATCCTTATAGGGAACATCCATATCCCTATTCTCACTTAGCTGTTTTTAACCTATCCACTGGGGACATGAATAAAGGATTGACTTTGTCAACCAGGAGATAGTTTTAAACCCACATTTTGATTTTTTTTGCACTCTGCCTCTCGCTTAAACCTGCATTGGATGACATAAAACACCTCTCGATCCTCTCCTACGGGTGAGTTGTAGCCCACACTGGGTACCTTGCGGTCCCAGTGTGCAAGAGGGAACCCAGTGATGAAGCATGTCACCTTCGGGTGACTGAGGGTTCTCTTCTTAACACATGTGTGCGTCTGTCCCTCTAACCTCACAGGATAGATCTTGTGAGTAGTGTAGATACATCATCCGGTTACCTTTTTGTGAGTTTTGATCTTTTGGAGTGGTACCGTGGATGGAAATAATTCCTCCTTATAGAACCCCTATAGTGAGATTATATTGGGCTTTACTCATGCATTGGCAGCCCACGGTTCCCTTGCCCGTCTTGATTATTTATTTTTGCCTGTCACAGATCTCCTTCGGAGTTCCGATGTGCAGATTTTTCCTGGGGGAATATCGGATCATGCTCTGGCCTCACTTCAAGTCAATTTGTCCCCTGGAGGGGATCGTCCTGTTTGGCCGCTCAGGAGGAAAAATTAACTGACCACTGATCAGATGCCTTTCAATTATTTCTTGAGACAAATAAAGGCTCAGTTGGGTCTTCCATGGTGCTTTGGGAGGCCGGGAAAGCTTACACGAGGGGGTGGCATGCTCCTCTCTCTGAGGGGCTTCTCGGGAAAAACATCATCGCCTGACAGAGCTCGAAGGCTTCAATATCACTTTTGAATTGTAAGGAACCGAAATCGCTCTCTGCCTTGGAATAGCGCCAACTGGAAGTCAATTGAGCCTTATTTTGCCAATTGAGCCTAGATGAGGCCCACAAATGTTGGCTCGCATCCAAGCGCCGAGTTTCAAATGGGGGATAAATCCAGTAAATTGTTACACTGGCTAGCCACACACCAATGTGATGATAGGGTGATTCCCCGCATTATGGTCAGGTCTGGGGGTTGGGTTTCTGATTCGAATGGGATTTCAGAGACTTTCGCTCAATATTATGCAAGACATTATCATCTCAGCACCGCCCCACTATAAATATGCCAGCCCTAAGGGTAGAAGAACTTCCCTTACCTCGCATTTCACCTCGGGATCAACACGCCCTGGACAGGAACATTAATGTAGAGGAAATTGGGGATGCATTGGTAGACCTCAACTCCAGAAAGACACCGAGCCCGCTGGTTTCCCCATAGAACTTTACTGTAAACTTTATCCCACTGTAGTCACGACCCTCCTGGACCTATACACCAAATCCATTGCCCAAGGCCACTTTTCCCCTGAAATTGACCGAGCAACTATTGCAGTCCTTCCCAAGCCGGGCCGTAGCCCAACGACTTGCACATATTTTTGCCATATTTCCCTTAGTAATAGTAAGGTTAAACTGTACGCTTATATTCTGACTAATCGGCTATTGACAGTCCTTCATATCCTTGTGCACCCAGACCAATGTGGGTTCATCCCTAAGCACAGAACCAGACACTGTATTTGCTGAGTACAAGTAGCCTTATCCTGTATCAGGACACTTGGAGGCCCAGCGGCCCTCCTATTATTAGACTTTGAGAGGCATTTGATAAGGTGGAATGGCAATATCTTGATGAGGTGCTGGGCGGAATGGGCCTGGTGCCCTGATTCCAAACGTACGTCTGGATTCTCTGCATGTGCGCTCAAGCCCTAGTGTGAGTTAACAGAGTTCTGTCGGAGATCTTCCTTGTGGGGAGAGGTACCAGGCAGGGGTGCTAACTCTCCCCACTACTATTTTGGTCTCACTATTGAGCCATTAGCAGTGTGGTTTTGCTGCAATGCCCAGGTGTGGGGGTTTGACTGGGGACTGGTAATGGAGCACCGTATAGCATTATATGGGGATGATGTCCTTTTATTTATGTCTAAACCGGCTGAGATCGGACCCAGGGTTCTCCAAATTCTCCACATTTTTGGGGAGATGTTGGGCCTTCAGGTGAACCTGGGTAAATCCTTAATTGTCCAGATACATGGGGACCGACAGGATGAATCCTAGCAAATCCAGATCACAATACGTAGAGTTAGCTTTCCATACTTAGGGATGTACATTTCTTGGGAACCCAACCTGACATGGAGCTTCAATCTTGTCCCCGTGTTCTGCAAGACCCGAGAAGACCTCTCAAGATGGCTCAACTGTCCCCTTAATACCATGGGAAAAATTGCATCATATAAAATGATGAGTTCACCCAGACTTCTCTATTAATTACAAAATTATCCATTTCACCTCCCCCAGACATGGTTTGCCTCAATCCTTGCCATGGGATGTAAAGTTATTTGGGGCGGGGGGGGGGCCACAAAAGTGGCCTTTGGGAAATGCATACTCTCAACGTACGATGGGGGCTTGGCCATGGCCGATGTGCGCCTCTATTACTGGGCAGCACAACTACTCCCTATTAACGATTGGCTGCACGGATGGTGGAATGACCCAGCATACAGGAGTGAACTCCCCAAACTGGGACTAGACTCAGTGCTTTATGTCCATATTGGCGCTCCTATCCCTACACATGTCACAGAGGCAACCCAGGTGTCATTAAGGGTCTGGAAGGCGGTTCTACAATCTCACGAGAGAAACTCCACTTTGGGTGGGCATGTAGTTGACTTAAGTATCCTCCCTGCAGGGATTTAAAGAGTGGGATAGCATTGGGATAGGGCTCAGTGATCTGTGGAGCAGTCACCACATGAAGTATTTTCAGGAACTCCAGACCAAGTTTCAAATACCGCCATCCCAATTTTACCATTATTGACAAATTAGACACGCCCTACACTCCTGCAATAGCGAGTTGCAAGATCTTCCAGAATATAGCCCCCTAGAAAATAAGATTCTTCTGGGTCATCTGGGGAAGGGCAGGGTCGCTCAGATATATAAGTCCCTTGTGGTTCACTCTTCCACTTCACTGGCCTCTTTGCAAGAAAAGTGGGACGGATGGCTTGGAGCCCTGGATGAGGCGTACTGGCAAGATGCCTATATCATGCTTCGTACATTAGCAATATCGATCCAGCTCCGCTTTGTCTAGACTCAGTGCTTTATGTCCATATTGGTGCTCCTATCCCTACAAATGTCCCGGAGGTAACCCAGGTGTCATTAAGGGTCTGGAAGGCGGTTCTTCATTGGATGGAATAGGATCACAATCTCACGAGAGAAACTCCACTTTGGGTGGGCATGTGGTTGACTTAAGTATCCTCCCTGCAGGGATTTAAAGAGTGGGATAGCATTTAGGGCTCAGTGATCTGTGGAGCAGTCACCACATGAATTATTTAGACCAAGTTTCAAATACCGCTTTCCCATTTTTACCATTATTGACAAATTAGACATGCCCTAAACTCCTGCAATAGTGAGTTGCAAGATCTCCCAGAATATAGCCCTCTAGAAAATAAGATTCTTATGGGTCATCTGGGGAGGGGCGGGATCTCTCAGATATATAAGTCCCTAGTGGTTCACTCATCCATTTCACTGACCTCTTTGCAAGAAAAGTGGGATGGATGGCTTGGAGCCCTGGATGAGGCGGACTGGCAAGATGCCTATATCACGCCTTGTACATTAGCAATATCGATCCAGATCCACTTTGTCAATTTTAAATACCTCCATCAAGCTTATATGACCCCTCTTCATTTGTGGAAGGCAGGTTTGATTGAATCCCCATCCTGCCACCGGTGAGGGAACCCACTAGCCAATTTTTTCCATATGGTTTGGAAATGCCCAGTGATACAAATATTTTGGATAAAGGTTTTCAGTTTTTTGGTGGGTGTGTCTATCGAAGTGGACCCAAAGCTAGCTTTACTGGGAGTCCTGGATGGACTGGATGGTCAAAGGGGAGATAGAACTCTGGTGGGCCTGGGAACGCTACTTGCAAAACGTGGTATAGCTCCTCCGATTGACATGTGGATTAAGGGGATGGACTGGTGTGGTAAATTGGAAGAGACAATTTATGAGGCCAGGGGATGCCCCCATAAATATCAAAAAGTGTGGAAAAAGTGGTGGGATTACCATGATATAATGGTTTACCAGTACCAGAAGGATCTTTAGTGGATAAGGGTAAACAACATGTAGGCCATGCGTATATTTCCATAACATTCCATAACATCATGTATTATCTTACTTCATGTACAAGGCAATTGGTTTTGCTGTTCTCTCATAAAATGACAATAAAATGTTTCTATAAAAAAAGTAATTAAGGGATAGTTGAACAAGGTCTGGGAAAGAAGCGGGGTAAATGCCAGCTCATTTTGACAGTCAGTACTCAAGATGGAAAAGGTGCATGCAGGTGTCTTAAAACTGCTTGGCACCCCGGTCAAAGGGATACTATCTCCAATATCAACAGACATATGTGTGCAGATCCAGCAAGAAGAAGAGTTAATGGTCTGCCAGTTCGTTTCCAGCACTAACAAGGAGTTAACCTTGTAGGCTAGGTGGCAGTTCTGTGCCGGGGGATTTCAGCACAGTTTGGTCTAGGAATAACTCCCCATTCCATAGCAAGGATATACCCCACCACCAACCATCTGCATAGGTCAGCAATGAAAATAACGGGCTATGGGCCTTCTCTGATCCCCATGACTTTGTACCAATAGCCCAATCCAATTTGTTCATGACAATGCAAATTAAAAGGTTTTCATAATCATGGAGCAATAAGGAGGGTGTGGAAGTCAAAACCTGGTTTACCTTTACAAGTACATTTCCAGCTTGACTATACTACTGCAAGGGTTAAAGGGTGTCTTTCCAGACAAAGTCTCATAAAGGTTTGGCCATTTAAGCTAAGATCCAATATCACAAGCCAAAACCCATTGTCTACAGAACACTGCTGTTTCCAAAAAGGTACGTACCTGGGAAACAGTTACACAGTCAGGGTAACTTACGGATGGCTTCAATTATTTCAAAGGACAGACAATGCTTACCAGAAGAAGTCCCATGACAAAGATATCTCACTCAGAGAAGCAAAACTGAAGTTTTTCCTTTAAAGCCTTATGCCCTTTCTTAATCAATTCAGTGAGGCGATAAACTGAGTCTTCCTTGCATTGGTCTAGAATAACAGGTGTCAACAGTAAATCCTCACCATAATAAATCAGAGTAGATGCCTGGATAACCGCATTATTGATTTCCCTATGGTCCGGTTTGAGCCTGTATGTGTTGGCCTTCCCCATCTTGTGCATTGGGAGAACGGGGGTATTATATCTACTGGCAATAGGCACAGGAAATCCTTGCTTAATCAAATCTGCAATTACAGGGCAGATGCCTTTGCCTGTCTCAGGCTTTAGTGGATATTGAGTTATTCTGTATTCTGGGTATCTTCTTCTGTGGGTTGATTTTCACCTATACTGGCTCCATTGAGAAAATGAACCCACATCATTTGCTCTTGTGGACCAAAATGTCGACAACACCTGTGAAAACAATTCAGTTGAATCAGGAGACATTAAAACAGTGCCTACTTCCCAGTGCTTAATTTGTAAAATATGAAGTGCCAGGGCTCTGACCAGGAGGCCACTGCAGCTTGCACCACCCATCGCCCTTGTCATCGCTGCCAAAACAACTACTAACCATCTCTCTCGCATGTAAATGCGACAGATCAGATTATTCCAGGTCCCCAAAGCTAAAGGAATGGCTGGGGAGGCAGGTATTAGTAATTTTTTTATGTATATTGTTTTCCTAAACAACAGTTATACTGCTCATCTCTAAATTACATGAGCAGCGCCACCTTGTGGCAGACTGCCCTAAGTGTGGTGTTGACAATCAGGTGCTGGTGCCGAGCACCGGAAACCAATTAAGTGCCGGTGCTCAGCACTGGTAAGCTCCAGCTCAAATTAAGCACTGCTACTTCCTCTGCACAATTTAAAGTTTCACCTAATAGGGCAAGTACCTTACTCTCCTGCTTCTGCTGTATATTCAAGAACATGTACAAGCAAAGTGATAGGATGCACTCCGTTTTTTAATTTTAATCTCCTTTTTAATTTTAATCTCCTTTTCGGCTGTTGCTCAATGGTAGGGATTTAGTTAACTTATGGGCTTCGTTTACATTTCAGACCCCTGACGAAGGGCTTATCAGCCCGAAATGCATTGAATACACATATGCACTGTTTCCAAAGATGTAATGTGAATTCTGACGTGCTATTGAAAAAGGCCTGGATTGGCCTTTCTGAAGCATCATAAGTGTGGAATTACATTGCCTTTGTCATAACATCGAAGTATTTTCAGAATAAAGATGGATTACAATGGATTAAATGGTTAAATGTGGTTTCAGAACGTTATATTCAAGAACATATCATCTGGGGTACAGAAAAAAGTACAATTATGTTTTCAAAGATTATTTCGGTTTAGCAGTTAGTTGGAGAAGTGCGACTTTGGCAAGAAAGAATATTTATCACTACTAGATTCCTACAGATGTGGGCCCAATGATCTGTAATGTGGTGGGTAATTTGTTGATTGGAAATACTGACTAGGTCTATGGAAATGCCCGTGAGAGGTAAATAGTGGAATTCAAAGGTTTTGAGAGTAACTCACTCCTTATTCAGTAAGGCAAGACGTACATTTACCATTGTTGATGCAGTCTGCATAGTGGCCCTTTTGGTCTACAGGTATTAGGGTAATCATGTCACAGGTGCAATCTCTTTATCGCTGTTATAATATTTGGGTGGGAGTTCTGAAGAGTTTGGTGGTTACACAGGTTGGTCCAGAAGTCTGGGCTGCGATTTTAGGGCAGTCTCATTTCCAGCACCCCAACAGACCTTGTGCAAAATAAGAACCTCCTAGCCCCAGGGCATCTCCTCAGTCCCTAATGTTTCCCCTTCCAATTTGCACACCTCTGTGGCCCCCCTCAGCTTGCCTTCTTTGTGGTGCTCCCAGACCTGTTCCCTTTATCACACGTTGCAGCTTCTGCAATTTCAATGACATCAATTTCAATTCAGCATTCTTTCTCTTTGTATCCTTTAACACAACATGGTAGTTCACAAAGTAGCTAATTCCGCTAACTTCTTTGTCTGGCATCCAATCCATATAGTGGCCCACTGATTCTTAACAGTCTGTAACAATCCCTATATAAAAAAGCCCCTACAGCTTCCTGAGTTATCTCCGTTAGATAGGCTATGCCGGAGACCCCACTCAAATACATTCTTTAGTCTGTCCAAATAATTGGTGGAAGCCTCACACTTATTCTGCTTAGAATTGAAATTTTTTGTTCAGCCAGTATTTACTGGACATATCTCCAGGATCGCGTTCAACAATGCATCCTTTGCTGCACTTAACACTTCTTCATTCCCAGGGTCCTCACTCGCCCATGATGATTTCTCCACCAATCTCTCTGTCAATTCACTTTGCCCAGTTAGATCTGTGCACTTCAAACACATTTTGTAATTCTTCTCAACACAACTCTGCCCCTGGTCACCAGGTATACCCTCAGAGTTAGAAGAGCTAAAGGGCAATTGACCCACATTGTCAGCTTCACCTGAATGAGAAAAAGGGGAAGATCATCTAAACAGCCACCCTGTTGTTTATCTCAGGCTTTCGGGAGTGATTGAGGATTTCAATCCCGCCGGTCCCAGGCCAGAATGTGAGAGTGCTCTAGATGAATCCACAGTAATGCAATCAGACTCCGACCTGCCAATTGCATTGCAACACTCACTTGGGTGTTACCCCCTTGTACTCCAGCCCTTTCTGGTCTCACAAATGCAGCTTTATTTCCAGATACAATTCCAGCTGCTTTTCCGGCCCCATCGATCAGCATGCGGAATATGCTCAACAAATCCTACTCCCTTGAATCTTTGCTCTATTTCTTTTCTTGCAGTTCAGTAATCTGAGGGAATAGGCTGAGCGAGAGGAGCACAAGCCCTAACCCTGTCCATAACGTAACTGATTTGGTATTCCAACTTCTCATCAATATCTTTCATGCTTGTTTTGTCTGCTTTCTTATGCCACCGGATGAAGAGAGGCCACCGTTCAGCCTCTAATTCATTCTTGGGGGTCTTTCAGCCTTTTCTGCAGATTAGCTAATATCTGTATGTCAAAGGTACCATGCTCTGGAAAGGCCTTCTTTCCATCTTCCTTAGTGAGTTCCATCCACTTCTTTAGGTATGTGCACTTACATTTATTGTATTGTGGGTACATGTTGTCAGCAGACATTACTTCCTGTGGATGAGTGCTACATTTAGACTGTCTGCCCCCCATTCCAATAATAACTTGTACATGCAGACTTGGATAGATTGGAACAGCATTGACAAGTCTTGTGCTCTCAGCTCATCCTGTAGAGGGAGGTAGGGGAGTATCTGAAAGCAAGATAAGGTTCCCTTTGGTTATTTCTACTTACTGATCTGGTGGAAAGGGAGGGAAGGTATAACACACTCACACCAAATATCCCCTTGCATTCAACAAGCTTTCAGTCTATGCTTAGGGATGCTTTAAAGGCATCAGGGAGGCTAAATCAGACAGTCTCCACTCACACATTCATCCTTGGAGGGTCTGTGCTTTGGGTCCTGGAACTCCTGTCTATCTTCCCCATTATTGTACTATTTCTGGGGCCCTTTCTCTCTAAAGCATGGAGTCAAAATCTTGCTCATTTTCCTTCAGGACTAATCTCAGTCCTTCCTACCCATACATTTTCTTTTTATTTTCTCCTACCCTGACAATTGTGAATACCATTTCGACAGTACATTATTCACAGACAATATTAGCTATTTACCTCAATTCCTGCTCCATTTCAAGCCAACAGATATGTGCCCTTTACAGAGTCATGGATTACTTCCTGTATGTCATTTTTATAGCATAGTATACAAGTCCAGCTTCAATGCAGACTATAAACCCAACGCTTCTGCCTTCCCTCATGTTCTCTCATGCTACCTGTTAAATAGCAGCTCTTTGCACAAATATGTAATAGAAATAAATGGCTTTATCTCATCCAAAGACCCTGAACCTTCATCACAGAGACTTGGCTTAAGGATAGCTCGCTCCCCTTTATTTGTCTAGCTGTACGTGAGGGATACAATATTGCTCACCACAACAGTCCCCTGCCCAAAGTGGCAGTGTTGCTATTGTCTACCAGTCCTATTTTTCATGTACTGTAACTAAACCCTCAATCAGTTTCTGATGCTGAGGTATTCCTGTTCACTATCCATGTTCACCCCACCTCCCACTCACTTACTGAGGACCTAAAAAATCTGTGGACCTTTTTGCCCTATATGTTATCAGACACCCTCATTTTTGCACCCTTACGAACTTAAACACATATACACTGATTTGGATTAGCCATCAACCTGATTGTTTGACTGACTATTTTCTATAAACCAGGCACAATTAATCAACCTGTCAACACATACTGCAGGTCACACAATAGACCTTATATTTACCAATACTCTTGTAGTTTCTAGCCTATCTCCACTTCCTCTTACCTAGATTGATCATGCTGCTATGTCTTTTAGTTTAACAGTCTTTCCACAAACTCCTTACAATACAGCTCCCTCTACACTGACCAGATCTACAGGTAAAGAATCTGAATAAGCATTTAACAATGCCCTGTCTGATACCCCTTTCCCACTCACAGACAGAGAACATTTATTTGGACACTACGATTTTTACATTTGGATCTCACTGGCATTTAATATTCAATCTAAAGTGTCACAAAACTACTCACCAAAGCCCTGGCACAACATGTTTTAATAACATATTAAAACAGGTCAAAACTAACTGCAAACATCTTGAGTGCTGAAGGCGCTGCAACTATTACCTGATGGCCAAACATGAATATAAAGCTACAAAAAGCTCTTAACATTTACCACAAGATGATTCATAAAGCTCAATCTGAATTTTCTTCTAACTCCAAAGTCTTGCCAAACTATTCCCTTAATGAAATGTTAGCGTTTGTTAACTCCTTCCTTCAACCATCAGTGTGTAATGAGACAATCACCCCTTTGTTAGAACTTTGCAACAGATGGGTGAATTTTTTTCAGGAAAATGTTTTTAATTTATATAAAGATTTATCAATTTCCATGGACTCTGACAAAAATCAGCTCTAACTTCTGGTCATAACCCCGGTGGTGCTTAACTTCCTGAAGCAGCTTTCTCTGAGGCTATCCGTCAGGCTATTCTATGGATCCTTGCCATCTATCTGTTCTTGTCAGCGGCATGCCCACCATCGGCCCCATACTACCACAGATACCTAATATGTCAATTATCTTTTCTTTGGTTCCCACAACCTGGAAAACGGCTTTGTGCCCCATGCTCTTTAATGTTTACATGGCCCCCCCTTGCTAAGCTCATTCAATCATTTGGCATCCAGATTATGTATTACACTGACACACACCCAACTGATCATGACACTCTGTGAATCCGATTTTGGTCTTCAAGTGAACATTAAGGAGTGCCCATCCACAGTAGCACACTGAATGATGTCTAGCTTTTTTAAACGTAATAGCAACAAGATGGAGATCCTGCTCTTTGGGCAATTGTCTTTGCTGTGGTCTCCTTCCTGGTGACTTGAGGATCTTGGTCCTCCCCTTGCCCCTTCTACAATGGCAAAAAATCCTTGCATTAAGATTTATTCCAATCTCTTCTCCTCCTCTCACCATAGCACAGTGCTGAGAAAGTTGTTTTTCTTTCTTAAATGTTATGAGGAAAGTGTTTGACTTTATCGTCACTGCAACCTGTGAATTATTGACTCAAGCTATAAATATATTGAGCTTATTGTTTAGGAACTCCTTTCTGCTAGGCGCCCCTCAAATATCTGGTTAACCGTCACCACATTTACCATTCCCAAAGGTAAGTCTGTATCTACCACCTTGAAACATTTGCACTGGCTTCCTAATCTAAGAATGAATTCAATCTAGGGCCCTCTCTCTTACCCACAGGTCTGTGCCTCGTACCAGCCTGCAAATTCCAGTTGTCTCCTATGAAGCTTGCTTCTGTAAACTGACCAAAACATTGCTTCTCTCTCTCTCTCTCTCTCTCTCTCTCTCTCTCTCTCCCCCTCTCGCTTTCTCTCTCTCGCTCTCTAACTATGCCCCTTTTAACCATCCACCAAATTTCTACAGGTCTTTAGTTCTGGGATACTCAGTTTTGTGCAGTGGTCTGCAAACTACAAATAATTCATTCAAGGGCATAATGCATACACTGTAAGGTCATATTTGGCGCTACATACAGGGACATAAGGCACACCTGCATAAATGTTGCACAGGGCATAGCCATGCACAGGACATGTCGAGTGATTGCCACATAGATGCTTATTCAGCGCACTAGCCGTGATAGCCCTGTTTTTTAAATAAACAGGTTATATCGATTGCCCTACCACCTCTTCAGTCATGCCACATGGGCTCCTATTGCAGAACCTGTGAAAAATATTTCTACCCCATCTGCTTTGCCCAATGAGCTCTTGTTGCAGGCAAAACAGTCAATATCAATGCTTGACACCCTTACCCAACACCCTGCTATATTTGTCCTTGGGCTATACCCATTCCCTTTTGGGCAAAGAGCATTGCTTTCAGCTAGACTATGAGGTAAGTGCAGGGCGAGGGGTTTACTAATGTTTTGCATGCTCAGTCGTATTAGGCAGGTGACACAACTTTTTGCATCAATTTACTTTCTAATAAAAACACCCATGGGTATGAGGCAAAATAGGACAGCACAAGCAGCCTGACAACACTTAGGACCTGATTTAGATATCGGAGGACGGGTTACTCCGTCACTCCAGGGACGGATATCTCATTCGCCGAAATTTAAATCCCATAATATCCTTAGGTATTTCGATTTCAGCTGACGGGATATCCTTCACCGTTGTGACGGAGTAACCCGTCCGCCGAAATCTAAATCAGACCCTTAGTAAAACTAGTCCTAAGAGCATTAGCCACCATAATAGCATTGGGGATAATATCAGTGGCGTAGTTTGTGAAGTAATCTTTGAAATCATGTCTGAGGTCAGAAGTTGTGTTTTGGGGAAGTGATGGTTATGAAGCATAGCATAACTGTTGTTCTGGTTTTTTAGGGTTCCAATTGTACCCCAAAGAAATATGCCTACTAACATTCACTGTGTATTAATCAAGGTGAGGGAAAAAGAAGCTGTGATCCATTCGGCTTCCAGTGGTTAACTCAAAAAAATCAGGGAGGGGGAGAATGGACCACTTGTTCTGTATAACCAGGTTCTCGGTAGCGTTTTGTAGTCCACTTAAAAACCCTCATATATGTACACAGGGGTAGGCGGTATATCTTGGTTCTCCGCCTTAGTGTACTGTTACAGCATCATCATCGGGTTTTATTGCACATATGCTGTCCTCCACCTGGAGGGAGACCAACTGGTTTATCAGTAGGGTCCAGAGATGAAAAAGAAGGGCGTGCGTGTGCTCTTTGGGATAGTGCAGTTAAAATTCCCTACAACACAGTGTCAGAGAATATTTAATGTAAAAATTTTGTGAAGTGGGAAGTTAAAAACAGTGTAGTGCGTGAGTAGATCGTGTTAATAATCTACCGCACTTTTCATGGTCTGGTGGTCAACATGTTTCAGCCTAGTGACAATTCTATAGGCTTTCGTCAGTACCGGGATATAATAGAGAGCGTATTGTGGCTCCTATATTAGTGGTCAACTTACCACTCAAATTAATCGTGATCAGATCAGTCGTATCTGTACCTGTAATAGAAGAAATAGCAGGAAGGCAATGCATACATGTCTATTTCTCTTGTCATATCGTGTTTCAAAATATTCTTAACCCATATTCCTCATTTATTGAGAGGGGATAGCTGGAACAGTTAAAGCACATCGTGTTTAAAGGGTGCATATTTTGCACTAGGAGAAATGTGTGATGTTAGTCTGGCGGTTTCATGTGGGAGGAATCGTAAGTAAATTAATAAAACATCCGTAGAGTTCAAAGGATGAACAGTATCAATTATTTGTACTCGTTAGTGAATTAATAAAACATCCGTGGTGTTCAATATCAATTATTTGTACTCGTTATCGTAAATATTTATAGCGTCGATCAAGGCCCTAGTTGGAAGGGCGACAGGTTAGTTACTTGTCAAATATTTAACGCACAAAAAATGAAACGTAATAAACTCCGTCTTTAACGGTGAAATCAATGCGAAATGAATACATATTACCTCATAGTTGGTGTGTTGGGCTTCCGCAGGGCGCTTAAGAGCTAAAAGTAACCTGCTTCTAAAGAATAATGCATAAGGAGGGAAGATTAAATCTGATCTTACTAGTCACGCGTTAATCCTAGCGCGTTCTCCTCGTGGTCGCTTACCGGTTACTGCAAGCTGTTGGCTTGTTCTGGCTCTGTTCACGCTGCCCTGGGTGACGCGTGTCCGTATGGGGCTTCCTTTTACTTACGTTCGAGGGGAGGGGAAAAGGAGACATAGTAGAAGGACCTGAAAATACTACATTGGTTGGCATGCGTGGTTGGCATTGGTAGTAAAGGTGTGGAGAAAAGACTCAGAGCACTAAACAGCGCATATAATGGGCATTGATAATTTCTTAATGTGAGAACTGATCATGAATAAGGAAGATGTAAAACATGATCGCTATTCTATAATAATTACGAAAATAACAGCCTATTGTCAGCATGTCGATAGGTACGTATGATTGACAATGGTGATGAAATTAATAGTCAAGAGGACTTCTCATTGATAACTAGTATACGGGTTTGTCCTTAACATGTTTTCAAAGTATATGTAATAAATACTACACGTGTGTGTATGACAGTGAGTCAATCATGTGGTCACATTATGATGGAAGGTTAATTAACTAGAAGCAGAGCCTCTCTTCACCTTCTATAAATTGATGTCTGAAGGATAAGAATAGTCTTAATTACTCTCATCGCATGTTTCATGTGGTAAGGGAGGTGGGTGGATCTTTTCTCATAAACGTTAGTTAACGTGGTACGTTTGACGGATCTGTGAACACTGTCTCTCTATAGGGATACTTTTCTATGAGGCTTTCAAACTTAATGGTCAAGACAGTGTGTGCCAAGGAATATCATCGTTCAATCCCTCCGTGTCAGTCATCAAACGGTGTATCCAACGTTGTTCTTTCTCGAAAAGTACACGTTCAGCATTGTGGTTCTTAACAAGAAGTGTCTCCAGTACTACCCATTTGAGATCATCAGTGCTGTGGTTGCTCTCAATGTAATGCTTGCTCATTTTTGTTGTTACTCTTTTGCAATGAACATTACTTTTATGTTCGCTTATTCGTTGTTTTATTTTACGACATGTCATCCCTATGTATCTCTGATTGCAGGGGCACACGATCATATAGATCACGTGGGTCGTGTTACAGTTGGTGTGGTTTCGTAACGTCCAAGTGAAATTAGGTAGGAGTTGTAAATATTTGGTGGCTTTTGTTAGTTTACAATTTGAGCACGAGCCACAGGGGAAGTGGCCTACCACTGGGTTCAAGTTCCATGCTGTAGTGATGGTTTCTCTTCTGATGATAGGTGCTGGTCTAGTGTGTACCAGGAGGTCTTTAATGTTGCATGTCCTTCTGTTGGCGAACCGGGGTTTAGGCCATTGTAAGTTGTTTGACGTGAGGATCCTCCAGTTCTTGTTAATAATCTTCTTCACAGTATTCGATGAAGTGTTATATGTAGTGACACAAGTAAGTACATCTTCCTGTGTTTGTCTAGGAGTGGTCTCCAATAATGTCTCTCTTGGCTGGTTGCGGGCTCTTTTTTGACATTTCCTTATGGTTTTTATCGGATAGTTGCGCATTTCAAGTTTATGGCCCAATTCGGTGGCTTGCGTCTTATAATCATCCAATTTGCTGCAATTTCTTTTCAACCTCAAGAATTGGCTATATGGTAAATTCTCTCTCAAGGGACGAGGGTGAAAGCTGTTGTACGAAAGTAAACTGTTTTTAGCTGTCGGCTTATAGAATGTCTTGGTCTGGAGAGTGTTGTTTTCAGTGTAGATTGTGACATCTAGAAAGTCTAGTTGTTTTCTGTCTGATGAGCATGTAAACTTTAAACATTCATCCCTGGTATTGATCCATCTCAAGAAATCCTGTAGATTCTCTTGGGTGTCTGCCCAAATCATTACGACGTCATCAATATAACGTCGCCAGAACTTCATACGCGTGAAGTATGGGTTATTTTGGTTCTGTATGTGTTGTTGTTCGAAATTGCTTACATACAGACCAGCCACACTTGGGGCAAATGTACTACCCATGGAAGTTCCGTGACATTGTTCGTACAAAGTGCCTTCATATTCGAAATAATTTTCGGTGAGAGCCAGTCTGCAGCATTCCAGAACAAAGTGTCTTGGTGTCTTATGGTTCCACTCTTCGGAGAACAGGATGTCTTCTAGAGTCTCCAGAGTCTTCTGTTGTGGAAGGCTTGTGTAAAGACTCTCCACATCCAGCCCTACTAAGTACATGGTGTTCTCATCATAGTATTGTCCCTCCAATTGATTAAGGAGGTGTCGTGTGTCTCTCAAATACGTTGGGGTTTTCTGTACTAGTGGTCTCAAGAATTGATCGGCAAATTGGGATAAAGGTTCTAAAACCGACCCAATTCCAGAAACGATTGGGCGTCCCGGAGGTGGTATTTTATTTTTGTGAGTCTTAGGGAGCGAATAAAAGTACGGTGTGCGGGGTGTTTTAGTCCTCAGGAAATCTGCCTCATGTTTGGAGATCCATAGATTGGTCTCCGCTTCTTCTACCATCAATTCCACAGTTCGTTGTAGTCTCTTAGTGGGATCAATTGTGATCTTTTTGTAGAATTTATTATCTGAGAGAAGATCAAGACACTGCCTGTCATATCCTTGTTTGCTAAGGAGGACAATGGCTCCCCCTTGTCTGCTTGTTTGATAACTAAGTTGTTGTTTTTGCGTAAGTCATCCAAGGCTCTTCGTTCTTGTTTGGTAATATTCATGTAAGGTCTCTTGGCAGTGGGTCTGATGTTTTCTACCTCCTTCATGACTGCTTGCTCAAATGCATGTATCTCCACTGGGACCATGTTACTTGGTGGGGAAAAGGTGGATTTGGGTCTCAAATTGGTATCACTCTCTGGGATGTGGTTTTCTTTATCCATGAAGAAGGCTTTCAATTTGATCTTTCTGCAAAATGCTGCGATTTCGCATCGTATTTTGAAAATATCCAGTGGTGGAGTAGGGACGAAGCCCAGTCCTTTATTAAGTACATCCTCTTGATCTTTGGTTAGAACCAAGTCGGTCAGATTGACTACCAATGATTCATTGAGCTTGGGCCGGGTTGTTCTTTGGTCATACTGCGAGTATGTACCTGTCTTTCCTGCTCGTTCCAGGTCACTTCTTTTCTTCTCCCTCTCTGGGTCTGTTGGCCTCTCCCTAAAAAAGGAGGTGGTTGTATGTTCATCAATGGTCCCATATTGTGTGGACCTTGGAAATAAGGATTCATCCATCCTTGAAAGTTCTGCATGTACGGTTGAAAATTAGGTTGTGGTTGGTCATAATATCTTGGTCTTTGCCATACATTGGCCCGTCGGCGCTGGTTCCGTCTGTATTGACCTCTTCCTCGTCTAGGGTTAGTACCATCATCACTACTCCAGTCAGAATTGTTGCTTGAAGTTTCTCCTGCTGAATCCTCGTCTCCTAGTTGGTCTGGTGCGACGTAGTCCTCACTCGAATAAGGGTGCATTTTCTCCATTGAGATTCGTTTCAGATCTTTGCTCAGCTTTCGAATTTTATTCTGAGTTATATACTCTTTTGTTTCATTCATTTCTCGATTTATCTCATCCAGTCTTTTTTTGTATACAGAGATCTGGACCGTCGTTTTCAGTTTGGCTTCACTGATTTGTATTTTTATGGTGAGCGCCTCTACTAATCTGGTTGCTGTTTTTATGATCAATACTAGGTAGTCTCTCGTGCACTTCCAGAGTATTGCTGACCAATGCTTGCGGAAGGCTAAATCTTTAAGAAAGATGCGTGGGGTGTTATGCACCCACAGGCCTTTGGGGGCCGTATTTGCGCGTAGATACTCTTTCATTATAATGCCATGAATGGCAGTTCTTACTTGATCTTTCTTTGTCTCGGTAAGTTCGTCCCAATCACTCGATTGTGTTAACGTTTGTGCTAGATCCTTGTCTTGTAGTAGTGGTGGTCCAGACAGGGCAGCACTGATTTCTTCCTCCGTGTAACTTAGTCCTTGGTATTCCGCCATTTCTCCTATGTATATTCTTTTAATTTTCAAAACAGAACAAGCTCACCTTTTGTGGTTGATGTTCATGGGGAGTCGACAGGTGTCTGTCAAACAATGTGAACAGGTTTCCCACAGCTGTGCGCTGCTTTAATATGTATTAATAAAGGTGAGGGAAAAAGAAGCTGTGATCCATTCGGCTTCCAGTGGTTAACTCAAAAAAATCAGGGAGGGGGAGAATGGACCACTTGTCCTGTATAACCAGGTTCTCGGTAGCGTTTTGTAGTCCACTTAAAAACCCTCATATATGTACACAGGGGTAGGCGGTATATCTTGGTTCTCCGCCTTAGTGTACTGTTACAGCATCATCATCGGGTTTTATTGCACATATGCTGTCCTCCACCTGGAGGGAGACCAACTGGTTTATCAGTAGGGTCCAGAGATGAAAAAGAAGGGCGTGCGTGTGCTCTTTGGGATAGTGCAGTTAAAATTCCCTACAACACAATGTCAGAGAATATTTAATGTAAAAATTTTGTGAAGTTAAAAACAGTGTAGTGCGTGAGTAGATCGTGTTAATAATCTACCGCACTTTTCATGGTCTGGTGGTCAACATGTTTCAGCCTAGTGACAATTCTATAGGCTTTCGTCAGGACCGGGATATAATAGAGAGCGTATTGTGGCTCCTATATTAGTGGTCAACTTACCACTCAAATTAATCGTGATCAGATCAGTCGTATCTGTACCTGTAATAGAAGAAATAGCAGGAAGGCAATGCATACATGTCTATTTCTCTTGTCATATCGTGTTTCAAAATATTCTTAACCCATATTCCTCATTTATTGAGAGGGGATAGCTGGAACAGTTAAAGCACATCGTGTTTAAAGGGTGCATATTTTGCACTAGGAGAAATGTGTGATGTTAGTCTGGCGGTTTCATGTGGGAGGAATCGTAAGTAAATTAATAAAACATCCGTAGAGTTCAAAGGATGAACAGTATCAATTATTTGTACTCGTTAGTGAATTAATAAAACATCCGTGGTGTTCAATATCAATTATTTGTACTCGTTATCGTAAATATTTATAGCGTCGATCAAGGCCCTAGTTGGAAGGGCGACAGGTTAGTTACTTGTCAAATATTTAACGCACAAAAAATGAAACGTAATAAACTCCGTCTTTAACGGTGAAATCAATGCGAAATGAATACATATTACCTCATAGTTGGTGTGTTGGGCTTCCGCAGGGCGCTTAAGAGCTAAAAGTAACCTGCTTCTAAAGAATAATGCATAAGGAGGGAAGATTAAATCTGATCTTACTAGTCACGCGTTAATCCTAGCGCGTTCTCCTCGTGGTCGCTTACCGGTTACTGCAAGCTGTTGGCTTGTTCTGGCTCTGTTCACGCTGCCCTGGGTGACGCGTGTCCGTATGGGGCTTCCTTTTACTTACGTTCGAGGGGAGGGGAAAAAGAGACATAGTAGAAGGACCTAAAAATACTACATTGGTTGGCATGCGTGGTTGGCATTGGTAGTAAAGGTGTGGAGAAAAGACTCAGAGCACTAAACAGCGCATATAATGGGCATTGATAATTTCTTAATGTGAGAACTGATCATGAATAAGGAAGATGTAAAACATGATCGCTATTCTATAATAATTACGAAAATAACAGCCTATTGTCAGCATGTCGATAGGTACGTATGATTGACAATGGTGATGAAATTAATAGTCAAGAGGACTTCTCATTGATAACTAGTATACGGGTTTGTCCTTAACATGTTTTCAAAGTATATGTAATAAATACTACACGTGTGTGTATGACAGTGAGTCAATCATGTGGTCACATTATGATGGAAGGTTAATTAACTAGAAGCAGAGCCTCTCTTCACCTTCTATAAATTGATGTCTGAAGGATAAGAATAGTCTTAATTACTCTCATCGCATGTTTCATGTGGTAAGGGAGGTGGGTGGATCTTTTCTCATAAACGTTAGTTAACGTGGTACGTTTGACGGATCTGTGAACACTGTCTCTCTATAGGGATACTTTTCTATGAGGCTTTCAAACTTAATGGTCAAGACAGTGTGTGCCAAGGAATATCATCGTTCAATCCCTCCGTGTCAGTCATCAAACGGTGTATCCAACGTTGTTCTTTCTCGAAAAGTACACGTTCAGCATTGTGGTTCTTAACAAGAAGTGTCTCCAGTACTACCCATTTGAGATCATCAGTGCTGTGGTTGCTCTCAATGTAATGCTTGCTCATTTTTGTTGTTACTCTTTTGCAATGAACATTACTTTTATGTTCGCTTATTCGTTGTTTTATTTTACGACATGTCATCCCTATGTATCTCTGATTGCAGGGGCACACGATCATATAGATCACGTGGGTCGTGTTACAGTTGGTGTGGTTTCGTAACGTCCAAGTGAAATTAGGTAGGAGTTGTAAATATTTGGTGGCTTTTGTTAGTTTACAATTTGAGCACGAGCCACAGGGGAAGTGGCCTACCACTGGGTTCAAGTTCCATGCTGTAGTGATGGTTTCTCTTCTGATGATAGGTGCTGGTCTAGTGTGTACCAGGAGGTCTTTAATGTTGCATGTCCTTCTGTTGGCGAACCGGGGTTTAGGCCATTGTAAGTTGTTTGACGTGAGGATCCTCCAGTTCTTGTTAATAATCTTCTTCACAGTATTCGATGAAGTGTTATATGTAGTGACACAAGTAAGTACATCTTCCTGTGTTTGTCTAGGAGTGGTCTCCAATAATGTCTCTCTTGGCTGGTTGCGGGCTCTTTTTTGACATTTCCTTATGGTTTTTATCGGATAGTTGCGCATTTCAAGTTTATGGCCCAATTCGGTGGCTTGCGTCTTATAATCATCCAATTTGCTGCAATTTCTTTTCAACCTCAAGAATTGGCTATATGGTAAATTCTCTCTCAAGGGACGAGGGTGAAAGCTGTTGTACGAAAGTAAACTGTTTTTAGCTGTCGGCTTATAGAATGTCTTGGTCTGGAGAGTGTTGTTTTCAGTGTAGATTGTGACATCTAGAAAGTCTAGTTGTTTTCTGTCTGATGAGCATGTAAACTTTAAACATTCATCCCTGGTATTGATCCATCTCAAGAAATCCTGTAGATTCTCTTGGGTGTCTGCCCAAATCATTACGACGTCATCAATATAACGTCGCCAGAACTTCATACGCGTGAAGTATGGGTTATTTTGGTTCTGTATGTGTTGTTGTTCGAAATTGCTTACATACAGACCAGCCACACTTGGGGCAAATGTACTACCCATGGAAGTTCCGTGACATTGTTCGTACAAAGTGCCTTCATATTCGAAATAATTTTCGGTGAGAGCCAGTCTGCAGCATTCCAGAACAAAGTGTCTTGGTGTCTTATGGTTCCACTCTTCGGAGAACAGGATGTCTTCTAGAGTCTCCAGAGTCTTCTGTTGTGGAAGGCTTGTGTAAAGACTCTCCACATCCAGCCCTACTAAGTACATGGTGTTCTCATCATAGTATTGTCCCTCCAATTGATTAAGGAGGTGTCGTGTGTCTCTCAAATACGTTGGGGTTTTCTGTACTAGTGGTCTCAAGAATTGATCGGCAAATTGGGATAAAGGTTCTAAAACCGACCCAATTCCAGAAACGATTGGGCGTCCCGGAGGTGGTATTTTATTTTTGTGAGTCTTAGGGAGCGAATAAAAGTACGGTGTGCGGGGTGTTTTAGTCCTCAGGAAATCTGCCTCATGTTTGGAGATCCATAGATTGGTCTCCGCTTCTTCTACCATCAATTCCACAGTTCGTTGTAGTCTCTTAGTGGGATCAATTGTGATCTTTTTGTAGAATTTATTATCTGAGAGAAGATCAAGACACTGCCTGTCATATCCTTGTTTGCTAAGGAGGACAATGGCTCCCCCTTGTCTGCTTGTTTGATAACTAAGTTGTTGTTTTTGCGTAAGTCATCCAAGGCTCTTCGTTCTTGTTTGGTAATATTCATGTAAGGTCTCTTGGCAGTGGGTCTGATGTTTTCTACCTCCTTCATGACTGCTTGCTCAAATGCATGTATCTCCACTGGGACCATGTTACTTGGTGGGGAAAAGTGGATTTGGGTCTCAAATTGGTATCACTCTCTGGGATGTGGTTTTCTTTATCCATGAAGAAGGCTTTCAATTTGATCTTTCTGCAAAATGCTGCGATTTCGCATCGTATTTTGAAAATATCCAGTGGTGGAGTAGGGACGAAGCCCAGTCCTTTATTAAGTACATCCTCTTGATCTTTGGTTAGAACCAAGTCGGTCAGATTGACTACCAATGATTCATTGAGCTTGGGCCGGGTTGTTCTTTGGTCATACTGCGAGTATGTACCTGTCTTTCCTGCTCGTTCCAGGTCACTTCTTTTCTTCTCCCTCTCTGGGTCTGTTGGCCTCTCCCTAAAAAAGGAGGTGGTTGTATGTTCATCAATGGTCCCATATTGTGTGGACCTTGGAAATAAGGATTCATCCATCCTTGAAAGTTCTGCATGTACGGTTGAAAATTAGGTTGTGGTTGGTCATAATATCTTGGTCTTTGCCATACATTGGCCCGTCGGCGCTGGTTCCGTCTGTATTGACCTCTTCCTCGTCTAGGGTTAGTACCATCATCACTACTCCAGTCAGAATTGTTGCTTGAAGTTTCTCCTGCTGAATCCTCGTCTCCTAGTTGGTCTGGTGCGACGTAGTCCTCACTCGAATAAGGGTGCATTTTCTCCATTGAGATTCGTTTCAGATCTTTGCTCAGCTTTCGAATTTTATTCTGAGTTATATACTCTTTTGTTTCATTCATTTCTCGATTTATCTCATCCAGTCTTTTTTTGTATACAGAGATCTGGACCGTCGTTTTCAGTTTGGCTTCACTGATTTGTATTTTTATGGTGAGCGCCTCTACTAATCTGGTTGCTGTTTTTATGATCAATACTAGGTAGTCTCTCGTGCACTTCCAGGATATTGCTGACCAATCCTTGCGGAAGGCTAAATCTTTAAGAAAGATGCGTGGGGTGTTATGCACCCACAGGCCTTTGGGGGCCGTATTTGCGCGTAGATACTCTTTCATTATAATGCCATGAATGGCAGTTCTTACTTGATCTTTCTTTGTCTCGGTAAGTTCGTCCCAATCACTCGATTGTGTTAACGTTTGTGCTAGATCCTTGTCTTGTAGTAGTGGTGGTCCAGACAGGGCAGCACTGATTTCTTCCTCCGTGTAACTTAGTCCTTGGTATTCCGCCATTTCTCCTATGTATATTCTTTTAATTTTCAAAACAGAACAAGCTCACCTTTTGTGGTTGATGTTCATGGGGAGTCGACAGGTGTCTGTCAAACAATGTGAACAGGTTTCCCACAGCTGTGCGCTGCTTTAATATGTATTAATAAAGGTGAGGGAAAAAGAAGCTGTGATCCATTCGGCTTCCAGTGGTTAACTCAAAAAAATCAGGGAGGGGAGAATGGACCACTTGTCCTGTATAACCAGGTTCTCGGTAGCGTTTTGTAGTCCACTTAAAAACCCTCATATATGTACACAGGGGTAGGCGGTATATCTTGGTTCTCCGCCTTAGTGTACTGTTACAGCATCATCATCGGGTTTTATTGCACATATGCTGTCCTCCACCTGGAGGGAGACCAACTGGTTTATCAGTAGGGTCCAGAGATGAAAAAGAAGGGCGTGCGTGTGCTCTTTGGGATAGTGCAGTTAAAATTCCCTACAACACAATGTCAGAGAATATTTAATGTAAAAATTTTGTGAAGTTAAAAACAGTGTAGTGCGTGAGTAGATCGTGTTAATAATCTACCGCACTTTTCATGGTCTGGTGGTCAACATGTTTCAGCCTAGTGACAATTCTATAGGCTTTCGTCAGGACCGGGATATAATAGAGAGCGTATTGTGGCTCCTATATTAGTGGTCAACTTACCACTCAAATTAATCGTGATCAGATCAGTCGTATCTGTACCTGTAATAGAAGAAATAGCAGGAAGGCAATGCATACATGTCTATTTCTCTTGTCATATCGTGTTTCAAAATATTCTTAACCCATATTCCTCATTTATTGAGAGGGGATAGCTGGAACAGTTAAAGCACATCGTGTTTAAAGGGTGCATATTTTGCACTAGGAGAAATGTGTGATGTTAGTCTGGCGGTTTCATGTGGGAGGAATCGTAAGTAAATTAATAAAACATCCGTAGAGTTCAAAGGATGAACAGTATCAATTATTTGTACTCGTTAGTGAATTAATAAAACATCCGTGGTGTTCAATATCAATTATTTGTACTCGTTATCGTAAATATTTATAGCGTCGATCAAGGCCCTAGTTGGAAGGGCGACAGGTTAGTTACTTGTCAAATATTTAACGCACAAAAAATGAAACGTAATAAACTCCGTCTTTAACGGTGAAATCAATGCGAAATGAATACATATTACCTCATAGTTGGTGTGTTGGGCTTCCGCAGGGCGCTTAAGAGCTAAAAGTAACCTGCTTCTAAAGAATAATGCATAAGGAGGGAAGATTAAATCTGATCTTACTAGTCACGCGTTAATCCTAGCGCGTTCTCCTCGTGGTCGCTTACCGGTTACTGCAAGCTGTTGGCTTGTTCTGGCTCTGTTCACGCTGCCCTGGGTGACGCGTGTCCGTATGGGGCTTCCTTTTACTTACGTTCGAGGGGAGGGGAAAAAGAGACATAGTAGAAGGACCTAAAAATACTACATTGGTTGGCATGCGTGGTTGGCATTGGTAGTAAAGGTGTGGAGAAAAGACTCAGAGCACTAAACAGCGCATATAATGGGCATTGATAATTTCTTAATGTGAGAACTGATCATGAATAAGGAAGATGTAAAACATGATCGCTATTCTATAATAATTACGAAAATAACAGCCTATTGTCAGCATGTCGATAGGTACGTATGATTGACAATGGTGATGAAATTAATAGTCAAGAGGACTTCTCATTGATAACTAGTATACGGGTTTGTCCTTAACATGTTTTCAAAGTATATGTAATAAATACTACACGTGTGTGTATGACAGTGAGTCAATCATGTGGTCACATTATGATGGAAGGTTAATTAACTAGAAGCAGAGCCTCTCTTCACCTTCTATAAATTGATGTCTGAAGGATAAGAATAGTCTTAATTACTCTCATCGCATGTTTCATGTGGTAAGGGAGGTGGGTGGATCTTTTCTCATAAACGTTAGTTAACGTGGTACGTTTGACGGATCTGTGAACACTGTCTCTCTATAGGGATACTTTTCTATGAGGCTTTCAAACTTAATGGTCAAGACAGTGTGTGCCAAGGAATATCATCGTTCAATCCCTCCGTGTCAGTCATCAAACGGTGTATCCAACGTTGTTCTTTCTCGAAAAGTACACGTTCAGCATTGTGGTTCTTAACAAGAAGTGTCTCCAGTACTACCCATTTGAGATCATCAGTGCTGTGGTTGCTCTCAATGTAATGCTTGCTCATTTTTGTTGTTACTCTTTTGCAATGAACATTACTTTTATGTTCGCTTATTCGTTGTTTTATTTTACGACATGTCATCCCTATGTATCTCTGATTGCAGGGGCACACGATCATATAGATCACGTGGGTCGTGTTACAGTTGGTGTGGTTTCGTAACGTCCAAGTGAAATTAGGTAGGAGTTGTAAATATTTGGTGGCTTTTGTTAGTTTACAATTTGAGCACGAGCCACAGGGGAAGTGGCCTACCACTGGGTTCAAGTTCCATGCTGTAGTGATGGTTTCTCTTCTGATGATAGGTGCTGGTCTAGTGTGTACCAGGAGGTCTTTAATGTTGCATGTCCTTCTGTTGGCGAACCGGGGTTTAGGCCATTGTAAGTTGTTTGACGTGAGGATCCTCCAGTTCTTGTTAATAATCTTCTTCACAGTATTCGATGAAGTGTTATATGTAGTGACACAAGTAAGTACATCTTCCTGTGTTTGTCTAGGAGTGGTCTCCAATAATGTCTCTCTTGGCTGGTTGCGGGCTCTTTTTTGACATTTCCTTATGGTTTTTATCGGATAGTTGCGCATTTCAAGTTTATGGCCCAATTCGGTGGCTTGCGTCTTATAATCATCCAATTTGCTGCAATTTCTTTTCAACCTCAAGAATTGGCTATATGGTAAATTCTCTCTCAAGGGACGAGGGTGAAAGCTGTTGTACGAAAGTAAACTGTTTTTAGCTGTCGGCTTATAGAATGTCTTGGTCTGGAGAGTGTTGTTTTCAGTGTAGATTGTGACATCTAGAAAGTCTAGTTGTTTTCTGTCTGATGAGCATGTAAACTTTAAACATTCATCCCTGGTATTGATCCATCTCAAGAAATCCTGTAGATTCTCTTGGGTGTCTGCCCAAATCATTACGACGTCATCAATATAACGTCGCCAGAACTTCATACGCGTGAAGTATGGGTTATTTTGGTTCTGTATGTGTTGTTGTTCGAAATTGCTTACATACAGACCAGCCACACTTGGGGCAAATGTACTACCCATGGAAGTTCCGTGACATTGTTCGTACAAAGTGCCTTCATATTCGAAATAATTTTCGGTGAGAGCCAGTCTGCAGCATTCCAGAACAAAGTGTCTTGGTGTCTTATGGTTCCACTCTTCGGAGAACAGGATGTCTTCTAGAGTCTCCAGAGTCTTCTGTTGTGGAAGGCTTGTGTAAAGACTCTCCACATCCAGCCCTACTAAGTACATGGTGTTCTCATCATAGTATTGTCCCTCCAATTGATTAAGGAGGTGTCGTGTGTCTCTCAAATACGTTGGGGTTTTCTGTACTAGTGGTCTCAAGAATTGATCGGCAAATTGGGATAAAGGTTCTAAAACCGACCCAATTCCAGAAACGATTGGGCGTCCCGGAGGTGGTATTTTATTTTTGTGAGTCTTAGGGAGCGAATAAAAGTACGGTGTGCGGGGTGTTTTAGTCCTCAGGAAATCTGCCTCATGTTTGGAGATCCATAGATTGGTCTCCGCTTCTTCTACCATCAATTCCACAGTTCGTTGTAGTCTCTTAGTGGGATCAATTGTGATCTTTTTGTAGAATTTATTATCTGAGAGAAGATCAAGACACTGCCTGTCATATCCTTGTTTGCTAAGGAGGACAATGGCTCCCCCTTGTCTGCTTGTTTGATAACTAAGTTGTTGTTTTTGCGTAAGTCATCCAAGGCTCTTCGTTCTTGTTTGGTAATATTCATGTAAGGTCTCTTGGCAGTGGGTCTGATGTTTTCTACCTCCTTCATGACTGCTTGCTCAAATGCATGTATCTCCACTGGGACCATGTTACTTGGTGGGGAAAAGTGGATTTGGGTCTCAAATTGGTATCACTCTCTGGGATGTGGTTTTCTTTATCCATGAAGAAGGCTTTCAATTTGATCTTTCTGCAAAATGCTGCGATTTCGCATCGTATTTTGAAAATATCCAGTGGTGGAGTAGGGACGAAGCCCAGTCCTTTATTAAGTACATCCTCTTGATCTTTGGTTAGAACCAAGTCGGTCAGATTGACTACCAATGATTCATTGAGCTTGGGCCGGGTTGTTCTTTGGTCATACTGCGAGTATGTACCTGTCTTTCCTGCTCGTTCCAGGTCACTTCTTTTCTTCTCCCTCTCTGGGTCTGTTGGCCTCTCCCTAAAAAAGGAGGTGGTTGTATGTTCATCAATGGTCCCATATTGTGTGGACCTTGGAAATAAGGATTCATCCATCCTTGAAAGTTCTGCATGTACGGTTGAAAATTAGGTTGTGGTTGGTCATAATATCTTGGTCTTTGCCATACATTGGCCCGTCGGCGCTGGTTCCGTCTGTATTGACCTCTTCCTCGTCTAGGGTTAGTACCATCATCACTACTCCAGTCAGAATTGTTGCTTGAAGTTTCTCCTGCTGAATCCTCGTCTCCTAGTTGGTCTGGTGCGACGTAGTCCTCACTCGAATAAGGGTGCATTTTCTCCATTGAGATTCGTTTCAGATCTTTGCTCAGCTTTCGAATTTTATTCTGAGTTATATACTCTTTTGTTTCATTCATTTCTCGATTTATCTCATCCAGTCTTTTTTTGTATACAGAGATCTGGACCGTCGTTTTCAGTTTGGCTTCACTGATTTGTATTTTTATGGTGAGCGCCTCTACTAATCTGGTTGCTGTTTTTATGATCAATACTAGGTAGTCTCTCGTGCACTTCCAGGATATTGCTGACCAATCCTTGCGGAAGGCTAAATCTTTAAGAAAGATGCGTGGGGTGTTATGCACCCACAGGCCTTTGGGGGCCGTATTTGCGCGTAGATACTCTTTCATTATAATGCCATGAATGGCAGTTCTTACTTGATCTTTCTTTGTCTCGGTAAGTTCGTCCCAATCACTCGATTGTGTTAACGTTTGTGCTAGATCCTTGTCTTGTAGTAGTGGTGGTCCAGACAGGGCAGCACTGATTTCTTCCTCCGTGTAACTTAGTCCTTGGTATTCCGCCATTTCTCCTATGTATATTCTTTTAATTTTCAAAACAGAACAAGCTCACCTTTTGTGGTTGATGTTCATGGGGAGTCGACAGGTGTCTGTCAAACAATGTGAACAGGTTTCCCACAGCTGTGCGCTGCTTTAATATGTATTAATAAAGGTGAGGGAAAAAGAAGCTGTGATCCATTCGGCTTCCAGTGGTTAACTCAAAAAAATCAGGGAGGGGAGAATGGACCACTTGTCCTGTATAACCAGGTTCTCGGTAGCGTTTTGTAGTCCACTTAAAAACCCTCATATATGTACACAGGGGTAGGCGGTATATCTTGGTTCTCCGCCTTAGTGTACTGTTACAGCATCATCATCGGGTTTTATTGCACATATGCTGTCCTCCACCTGGAGGGAGACCAACTGGTTTATCAGTAGGGTCCAGAGATGAAAAAGAAGGGCGTGCGTGTGCTCTTTGGGATAGTGCAGTTAAAATTCCCTACAACACAATGTCAGAGAATATTTAATGTAAAAATTTTGTGAAGTTAAAAACAGTGTAGTGCGTGAGTAGATCGTGTTAATAATCTACCGCACTTTTCATGGTCTGGTGGTCAACATGTTTCAGCCTAGTGACAATTCTATAGGCTTTCGTCAGGACCGGGATATAATAGAGAGCGTATTGTGGCTCCTATATTAGTGGTCAACTTACCACTCAAATTAATCGTGATCAGATCAGTCGTATCTGTACCTGTAATAGAAGAAATAGCAGGAAGGCAATGCATACATGTCTATTTCTCTTGTCATATCGTGTTTCAAAATATTCTTAACCCATATTCCTCATTTATTGAGAGGGGATAGCTGGAACAGTTAAAGCACATCGTGTTTAAAGGGTGCATATTTTGCACTAGGAGAAATGTGTGATGTTAGTCTGGCGGTTTCATGTGGGAGGAATCGTAAGTAAATTAATAAAACATCCGTAGAGTTCAAAGGATGAACAGTATCAATTATTTGTACTCGTTAGTGAATTAATAAAACATCCGTGGTGTTCAATATCAATTATTTGTACTCGTTATCGTAAATATTTATAGCGTCGATCAAGGCCCTAGTTGGAAGGGCGACAGGTTAGTTACTTGTCAAATATTTAACGCACAAAAAATGAAACGTAATAAACTCCGTCTTTAACGGTGAAATCAATGCGAAATGAATACATATTACCTCATAGTTGGTGTGTTGGGCTTCCGCAGGGCGCTTAAGAGCTAAAAGTAACCTGCTTCTAAAGAATAATGCATAAGGAGGGAAGATTAAATCTGATCTTACTAGTCACGCGTTAATCCTAGCGCGTTCTCCTCGTGGTCGCTTACCGGTTACTGCAAGCTGTTGGCTTGTTCTGGCTCTGTTCACGCTGCCCTGGGTGACGCGTGTCCGTATGGGGCTTCCTTTTACTTACGTTCGAGGGGAGGGGAAAAAGAGACATAGTAGAAGGACCTAAAAATACTACATTGGTTGGCATGCGTGGTTGGCATTGGTAGTAAAGGTGTGGAGAAAAGACTCAGAGCACTAAACAGCGCATATAATGGGCATTGATAATTTCTTAATGTGAGAACTGATCATGAATAAGGAAGATGTAAAACATGATCGCTATTCTATAAATTAATAATTACGAAAATAACAGCCTATTGTCAGCATGTCGATAGGTACGTATGATTGACAATGGTGATGAAATTAATAGTCAAGAGGACTTCTCATTGATAACTAGTATACGGGTTTGTCCTTAACATGTTTTCAAAGTATATGTAATAAATACTACACGTGTGTGTATGACAGTGAGTCAATCATGTGGTCACATTATGATGGAAGGTTAATTAACTAGAAGCAGAGCCTCTCTTCACCTTCTATAAATTGATGTCTGAAGGATAAGAATAGTCTTAATTACTCTCATCGCATGTTTCATGTGGTAAGGGAGGTGGGTGGATCTTTTCTCATAAACGTTAGTTAACGTGGTACGTTTGACGGATCTGTGAACACTGTCTCTCTATAGGGATACTTTTCTATGAGGCTTTCAAACTTAATGGTCAAGACAGTGTGTGCCAAGGAATATCATCGTTCAATCCCTCCGTGTCAGTCATCAAACGGTGTATCCAACGTTGTTCTTTCTCGAAAAGTACACGTTCAGCATTGTGGTTCTTAACAAGAAGTGTCTCCAGTACTACCCATTTGAGATCATCAGTGCTGTGGTTGCTCTCAATGTAATGCTTGCTCATTTTTGTTGTTACTCTTTTGCAATGAACATTACTTTTATGTTCGCTTATTCGTTGTTTTATTTTACGACATGTCATCCCTATGTATCTCTGATTGCAGGGGCACACGATCATATAGATCACGTGGGTCGTGTTACAGTTGGTGTGGTTTCGTAACGTCCAAGTGAAATTAGGTAGGAGTTGTAAATATTTGGTGGCTTTTGTTAGTTTACAATTTGAGCACGAGCCACAGGGGAAGTGGCCTACCACTGGGTTCAAGTTCCATGCTGTAGTGATGGTTTCTCTTCTGATGATAGGTGCTGGTCTAGTGTGTACCAGGAGGTCTTTAATGTTGCATGTCCTTCTGTTGGCGAACCGGGGTTTAGGCCATTGTAAGTTGTTTGACGTGAGGATCCTCCAGTTCTTGTTAATAATCTTCTTCACAGTATTCGATGAAGTGTTATATGTAGTGACACAAGTAAGTACATCTTCCTGTGTTTGTCTAGGAGTGGTCTCCAATAATGTCTCTCTTGGCTGGTTGCGGGCTCTTTTTTGACATTTCCTTATGGTTTTTATCGGATAGTTGCGCATTTCAAGTTTATGGCCCAATTCGGTGGCTTGCGTCTTATAATCATCCAATTTGCTGCAATTTCTTTTCAACCTCAAGAATTGGCTATATGGTAAATTCTCTCTCAAGGGACGAGGGTGAAAGCTGTTGTACGAAAGTAAACTGTTTTTAGCTGTCGGCTTATAGAATGTCTTGGTCTGGAGAGTGTTGTTTTCAGTGTAGATTGTGACATCTAGAAAGTCTAGTTGTTTTCTGTCTGATGAGCATGTAAACTTTAAACATTCATCCCTGGTATTGATCCATCTCAAGAAATCCTGTAGATTCTCTTGGGTGTCTGCCCAAATCATTACGACGTCATCAATATAACGTCGCCAGAACTTCATACGCGTGAAGTATGGGTTATTTTGGTTCTGTATGTGTTGTTGTTCGAAATTGCTTACATACAGACCAGCCACACTTGGGGCAAATGTACTACCCATGGAAGTTCCGTGACATTGTTCGTACAAAGTGCCTTCATATTCGAAATAATTTTCGGTGAGAGCCAGTCTGCAGCATTCCAGAACAAAGTGTCTTGGTGTCTTATGGTTCCACTCTTCGGAGAACAGGATGTCTTCTAGAGTCTCCAGAGTCTTCTGTTGTGGAAGGCTTGTGTAAAGACTCTCCACATCCAGCCCTACTAAGTACATGGTGTTCTCATCATAGTATTGTCCCTCCAATTGATTAAGGAGGTGTCGTGTGTCTCTCAAATACGTTGGGGTTTTCTGTACTAGTGGTCTCAAGAATTGATCGGCAAATTGGGATAAAGGTTCTAAAACCGACCCAATTCCAGAAACGATTGGGCGTCCCGGAGGTGGTATTTTATTTTTGTGAGTCTTAGGGAGCGAATAAAAGTACGGTGTGCGGGGTGTTTTAGTCCTCAGGAAATCTGCCTCATGTTTGGAGATCCATAGATTGGTCTCCGCTTCTTCTACCATCAATTCCACAGTTCGTTGTAGTCTCTTAGTGGGATCAATTGTGATCTTTTTGTAGAATTTATTATCTGAGAGAAGATCAAGACACTGCCTGTCATATCCTTGTTTGCTAAGGAGGACAATGGCTCCCCCTTGTCTGCTTGTTTGATAACTAAGTTGTTGTTTTTGCGTAAGTCATCCAAGGCTCTTCGTTCTTGTTTGGTAATATTCATGTAAGGTCTCTTGGCAGTGGGTCTGATGTTTTCTACCTCCTTCATGACTGCTTGCTCAAATGCATGTATCTCCACTGGGACCATGTTACTTGGTGGGGAAAAGGTGGATTTGGGTCTCAAATTGGTATCACTCTCTGGGATGTGGTTTTCTTTATCCATGAAGAAGGCTTTCAATTTGATCTTTCTGCAAAATGCTGCGATTTCGCATCGTATTTTGAAAATATCCAGTGGTGGAGTAGGGACGAAGCCCAGTCCTTTATTAAGTACATCCTCTTGATCTTTGGTTAGAACCAAGTCGGTCAGATTGACTACCAATGATTCATTGAGCTTGGGCCGGGTTGTTCTTTGGTCATACTGCGAGTATGTACCTGTCTTTCCTGCTCGTTCCAGGTCACTTCTTTTCTTCTCCCTCTCTGGGTCTGTTGGCCTCTCCCTAAAAAAGGAGGTGGTTGTATGTTCATCAATGGTCCCATATTGTGTGGACCTTGGAAATAAGGATTCATCCATCCTTGAAAGTTCTGCATGTACGGTTGAAAATTAGGTTGTGGTTGGTCATAATATCTTGGTCTTTGCCATACATTGGCCCGTCGGCGCTGGTTCCGTCTGTATTGACCTCTTCCTCGTCTAGGGTTAGTACCATCATCACTACTCCAGTCAGAATTGTTGCTTGAAGTTTCTCCTGCTGAATCCTCGTCTCCTAGTTGGTCTGGTGCGACGTAGTCCTCACTCGAATAAGGGTGCATTTTCTCCATTGAGATTCGTTTCAGATCTTTGCTCAGCTTTCGAATTTTATTCTGAGTTATATACTCTTTTGTTTCATTCATTTCTCGATTTATCTCATCCAGTCTTTTTTTGTATACAGAGATCTGGACCGTCGTTTTCAGTTTGGCTTCACTGATTTGTATTTTTATGGTGAGCGCCTCTACTAATCTGGTTGCTGTTTTTATGATCAATACTAGGTAGTCTCTCGTGCACTTCCAGGATATTGCTGACCAATCCTTGCGGAAGGCTAAATCTTTAAGAAAGATGCGTGGGGTGTTATGCACCCACAGGCCTTTGGGGGCCGTATTTGCGCGTAGATACTCTTTCATTATAATGCCATGAATGGCAGTTCTTACTTGATCTTTCTTTGTCTCGGTAAGTTCGTCCCAATCACTCGATTGTGTTAACGTTTGTGCTAGATCCTTGTCTTGTAGTAGTGGTGGTCCAGACAGGGCAGCACTGATTTCTTCCTCCGTGTAACTTAGTCCTTGGTATTCCGCCATTTCTCCTATGTATATTCTTTTAATTTTCAAAACAGAACAAGCTCACCTTTTGTGGTTGATGTTCATGGGGAGTCGACAGGTGTCTGTCAAACAATGTGAACAGGTTTCCCACAGCTGTGCGCTGCTTTAATATGTATTAATAAAGGTGAGGGAAAAAGAAGCTGTGATCCATTCGGCTTCCAGTGGTTAACTCAAAAAAATCAGGGAGGGGAGAATGGACCACTTGTCCTGTATAACCAGGTTCTCGGTAGCGTTTTGTAGTCCACTTAAAAACCCTCATATATGTACACAGGGGTAGGCGGTATATCTTGGTTCTCCGCCTTAGTGTACTGTTACAGCATCATCATCGGGTTTTATTGCACATATGCTGTCCTCCACCTGGAGGGAGACCAACTGGTTTATCAGTAGGGTCCAGAGATGAAAAAGAAGGGCGTGCGTGTGCTCTTTGGGATAGTGCAGTTAAAATTCCCTACAACACAATGTCAGAGAATATTTAATGTAAACATTTTGTGAAGTTAAAAACAGTGTAGTGCGTGAGTAGATCGTGTTAATAATCTACCGCACTTTTCATGGTCTGGTGGTCAACATGTTTCAGCCTAGTGACAATTCTATAGGCTTTCGTCAGGACCGGGATATAATAGAGAGCGTATTGTGGCTCCTATATTAGTGGTCAACTTACCACTCAAATTAATCGTGATCAGATCAGTCGTATCTGTACCTGTAATAGAAGAAATAGCAGGAAGGCAATGCATACATGTCTATTTCTCTTGTCATATCGTGTTTCAAAATATTCTTAACCCATATTCCTCATTTATTGAGAGGGGATAGCTGGAACAGTTAAAGCACATCGTGTTTAAAGGGTGCATATTTTGCACTAGGAGAAATGTGTGATGTTAGTCTGGCGGTTTCATGTGGGAGGAATCGTAAGTAAATTAATAAAACATCCGTAGAGTTCAAAGGATGAACAGTATCAATTATTTGTACTCGTTAGTGAATTAATAAAACATCCGTGGTGTTCAATATCAATTATTTGTACTCGTTATCGTAAATATTTATAGCGTCGATCAAGGCCCTAGTTGGAAGGGCGACAGGTTAGTTACTTGTCAAATATTTAACGCACAAAAAATGAAACGTAATAAACTCCGTCTTTAACGGTGAAATCAATGCGAAATGAATACATATTACCTCATAGTTGGTGTGTTGGGCTTCCGCAGGGCGCTTAAGAGCTAAAAGTAACCTGCTTCTAAAGAATAATGCATAAGGAGGGAAGATTAAATCTGATCTTACTAGTCACGCGTTAATCCTAGCGCGTTCTCCTCGTGGTCGCTTACCGGTTACTGCAAGCTGTTGGCTTGTTCTGGCTCTGTTCACGCTGCCCTGGGTGACGCGTGTCCGTATGGGGCTTCCTTTTACTTACGTTCGAGGGGAGGGGAAAAAGAGACATAGTAGAAGGACCTAAAAATACTACATTGGTTGGCATGCGTGGTTGGCATTGGTAGTAAAGGTGTGGAGAAAAGACTCAGAGCACTAAACAGCGCATATAATGGGCATTGATAATTTCTTAATGTGAGAACTGATCATGAATAAGGAAGATGTAAAACATGATCGCTATTCTATAATATTTAATAATTACGAAAATAACAGCCTATTGTCAGCATGTCGATAGGTACGTATGATTGACAATGGTGATGAAATTAATAGTCAAGAGGACTTCTCATTGATAACTAGTATACGGGTTTGTCCTTAACATGTTTTCAAAGTATATGTAATAAATACTACACGTGTGTGTATGACAGTGAGTCAATCATGTGGTCACATTATGATGGAAGGTTAATTAACTAGAAGCAGAGCCTCTCTTCACCTTCTATAAATTGATGTCTGAAGGATAAGAATAGTCTTAATTACTCTCATCGCATGTTTCATGTGGTAAGGGAGGTGGGTGGATCTTTTCTCATAAACGTTAGTTAACGTGGTACGTTTGACGGATCTGTGAACACTGTCTCTCTATAGGGATACTTTTCTATGAGGCTTTCAAACTTAATGGTCAAGACAGTGTGTGCCAAGGAATATCATCGTTCAATCCCTCCGTGTCAGTCATCAAACGGTGTATCCAACGTTGTTCTTTCTCGAAAAGTACACGTTCAGCATTGTGGTTCTTAACAAGAAGTGTCTCCAGTACTACCCATTTGAGATCATCAGTGCTGTGGTTGCTCTCAATGTAATGCTTGCTCATTTTTGTTGTTACTCTTTTGCAATGAACATTACTTTTATGTTCGCTTATTCGTTGTTTTATTTTACGACATGTCATCCCTATGTATCTCTGATTGCAGGGGCACACGATCATATAGATCACGTGGGTCGTGTTACAGTTGGTGTGGTTTCGTAACGTCCAAGTGAAATTAGGTAGGAGTTGTAAATATTTGGTGGCTTTTGTTAGTTTACAATTTGAGCACGAGCCACAGGGAAGTGGCCTACCACTGGGTTCAAGTTCCATGCTGTAGTGATGGTTTCTCTTCTGATGATAGGTGCTGGTCTAGTGTGTACCAGGAGGTCTTTAATGTTGCATGTCCTTCTGTTGGCGAACCGGGGTTTAGGCCATTGTAAGTTGTTTGACGTGAGGATCCTCCAGTTCTTGTTAATAATCTTCTTCACAGTATTCGATGAAGTGTTATATGTAGTGACACAAGTAAGTACATCTTCCTGTGTTTGTCTAGGAGTGGTCTCCAATAATGTCTCTCTTGGCTGGTTGCGGGCTCTTTTTTGACATTTCCTTATGGTTTTTATCGGATAGTTGCGCATTTCAAGTTTATGGCCCAATTCGGTGGCTTGCGTCTTATAATCATCCAATTTGCTGCAATTTCTTTTCAACCTCAAGAATTGGCTATATGGTAAATTCTCTCTCAAGGGACGAGGGTGAAAGCTGTTGTACGAAAGTAAACTGTTTTTAGCTGTCGGCTTATAGAATGTCTTGGTCTGGAGAGTGTTGTTTTCAGTGTAGATTGTGACATCTAGAAAGTCTAGTTGTTTTCTGTCTGATGAGCATGTAAACTTTAAACATTCATCCCTGGTATTGATCCATCTCAAGAAATCCTGTAGATTCTCTTGGGTGTCTGCCCAAATCATTACGACGTCATCAATATAACGTCGCCAGAACTTCATACGCGTGAAGTATGGGTTATTTTGGTTCTGTATGTGTTGTTGTTCGAAATTGCTTACATACAGACCAGCCACACTTGGGGCAAATGTACTACCCATGGAAGTTCCGTGACATTGTTCGTACAAAGTGCCTTCATATTCGAAATAATTTTCGGTGAGAGCCAGTCTGCAGCATTCCAGAACAAAGTGTCTTGGTGTCTTATGGTTCCACTCTTCGGAGAACAGGATGTCTTCTAGAGTCTCCAGAGTCTTCTGTTGTGGAAGGCTTGTGTAAAGACTCTCCACATCCAGCCCTACTAAGTACATGGTGTTCTCATCATAGTATTGTCCCTCCAATTGATTAAGGAGGTGTCGTGTGTCTCTCAAATACGTTGGGGTTTTCTGTACTAGTGGTCTCAAGAATTGATCGGCAAATTGGGATAAAGGTTCTAAAACCGACCCAATTCCAGAAACGATTGGGCGTCCCGGAGGTGGTATTTTATTTTTGTGAGTCTTAGGGAGCGAATAAAAGTACGGTGTGCGGGGTGTTTTAGTCCTCAGGAAATCTGCCTCATGTTTGGAGATCCATAGATTGGTCTCCGCTTCTTCTACCATCAATTCCACAGTTCGTTGTAGTCTCTTAGTGGGATCAATTGTGATCTTTTTGTAGAATTTATTATCTGAGAGAAGATCAAGACACTGCCTGTCATATCCTTGTTTGCTAAGGAGGACAATGGCTCCCCCTTGTCCGCTTGTTTGATAACTAAGTTGTTGTTTTTGCGTAAGTCATCCAAGGCTCTTCGTTCTTGTTTGGTAATATTCATGTAAGGTCTCTTGGCAGTGGGTCTGATGTTTTCTACCTCCTTCATGACTGCTTGCTCAAATGCATGTATCTCCACTGGGACCATGTTACTTGGTGGGGAAAAGGTGGATTTGGGTCTCAAATTGGTATCACTCTCTGGGATGTGGTTTTCTTTATCCATGAAGAAGGCTTTCAATTTGATCTTTCTGCAAAATGCTGCGATTTCGCATCGTATTTTGAAAATATCCAGTGGTGGAGTAGGGACGAAGCCCAGTCCTTTATTAAGTACATCCTCTTGATCTTTGGTTAGAACCAAGTCGGTCAGATTGACTACCAATGATTCATTGAGCTTGGGCCGGGTTGTTCTTTGGTCATACTGCGAGTATGTACCTGTCTTTCCTGCTCGTTCCAGGTCACTTCTTTTCTTCTCCCTCTCTGGGTCTGTTGGCCTCTCCCTAAAAAAGGAGGTGGTTGTATGTTCATCAATGGTCCCATATTGTGTGGACCTTGGAAATAAGGATTCATCCATCCTTGAAAGTTCTGCATGTACGGTTGAAAATTAGGTTGTGGTTGGTCATAATATCTTGGTCTTTGCCATACATTGGCCCGTCGGCGCTGGTTCCGTCTGTATTGACCTCTTCCTCGTCTAGGGTTAGTACCATCATCACTACTCCAGTCAGTTTCTCCTGCTGAATCCTCGTCTCCTAGTTGGTCCACCTCCTTTTTTAGGGAGAGGCCAACAGACCCAGAGAGGGAGAAGAAAAGAAGTGACCTGGAACGAGCAGGAAAGACAGGTACATACTCGCAGTATGACCAAAGAACAACCCGGCCCAAGCTCAATGAATCATTGGTAGTCAATCTGACCGACTTGGTTCTAACCAAAGATCAAGAGGATGTACTTAATAAAGGACTGGGCTTCGTCCCTACTCCACCACTGGATATTTTCAAAATACGATGCGAAATCGCAGCATTTTGCAGAAAGATCAAATTGAAAGCCTTCTTCATGGATAAAGAAAACCACATCCCAGAGAGTGATACCAATTTGAGACCCAAATCCACCTTTTCCCCACCAAGTAACATGGTCCCAGTGGAGATACATGCATTTGAGCAAGCAGTCATGAAGGAGGTAGAAAACATCAGACCCACTGCCAAGAGACCTTACATGAATATTACCAAACAAGAACGAAGAGCCTTGGATGACTTACGCAAAAACAACAACTTAGTTATCAAACAAGCGGACAAGGGGGGAGCCATTGTCCTCCTTAGCAAACAAGGATATGACAGGCAGTGTCTTGATCTTCTCTCAGATAATAAATTCTACAAAAAGATCACAATTGATCCCACTAAGAGACTACAACGAACTGTGGAATTGATGGTAGAAGAAGCGGAGACCAATCTATGGATCTCCAAACATGAGGCAGATTTCCTGAGGACTAAAACACCCCGCACACCGTACTTTTATTCGCTCCCTAAGACTCACAAAAATAAAATACCACCTCCGGGACGCCCAATCGTTTCTGGAATTGGGTCGGTTTTAGAACCTTTATCCCAATTTGCCGATCAATTCTTGAGACCACTAGTACAGAAAACCCCAACGTATTTGAGAGACACACGACACCTCCTTAATCAATTGGAGGGACAATACTATGATGAGAACACCATGTACTTAGTAGGGCTGGATGTGGAGAGTCTTTACACAAGCCTTCCACAACAGAAGACTCTGGAGACTCTAGAAGACATCCTGTTCTCCGAAGAGTGGAACCATAAGACACCAAGACACTTTGTTCTGGAATGCTGCAGACTGGCTCTCACCGAAAATTATTTCGAATATGAAGGCACTTTGTACGAACAATGTCACGGAACTTCCATGGGTAGTACATTTGCCCCAAGTGTGGCTGGTCTGTATGTAAGCAATTTCGAACAACAACACATACAGAACCAAAATAACCCATACTTCACGCGTATGAAGTTCTGGCGACGTTATATTGATGACGTCATAATGATTTGGGCAGACACCCAAGAGAATCTACAGGATTTCTTGAGATGGATCAATACCAGGGATGAATGTTTAAAGTTTACATGCTCATCAGACAGAAAACAACTAGACTTTCTAGATGTCACAATCTACACTGAAAACAACACTCTCCAGACCAAGACATTCTATAAGCCGACAGCTAAAAACAGTTTACTTTCGTACAACAGCTTTCACCCTCGTCCCTTGAGAGAGAATTTACCATATAGCCAATTCTTGAGGTTGAAAAGAAATTGCAGCAAATTGGATGATTATAAGACGCAAGCCACCGAATTGGGCCATAAACTTGAAATGCGCAACTATCCGATAAAAACCATAAGGAAATGTCAAAAAAGAGCCCGCAACCAGCCAAGAGAGACATTATTGGAGACCACTCCTAGACAAACACAGGAAGATGTACTTACTTGTGTCACTACATATAACACTTCATCGAATACTGTGAAGAAGATTATTAACAAGAACTGGAGGATCCTCACGTCAAACAACTTACAATGGCCTAAACCCCGGTTCGCCAACAGAAGGACATGCAACATTAAAGACCTCCTGGTACACACTAGACCAGCACCTATCATCAGAAGAGAAACCATCACTACAGCATGGAACTTGAACCCAGTGGTAGGCCACTTCCCCTGTGGCTCGTGCTCAAATTGTAAACTAACAAAAGCCACCAAATATTTACAACTCCTACCTAATTTCACTTGGACGTTACGAAACCACACCAACTGTAACACGACCCACGTGATCTATATGATCGTGTGCCCCTGCAATCAGAGATACATAGGGATGACATGTCGTAAAATAAAACAACGAATAAGCGAACATAAAAGTAATGTTCATTGCAAAAGAGTAACAACAAAAATGAGCAAGCATTACATTGAGAGCAACCACAGCACTGATGATCTCAAATGGGTAGTACTGGAGACACTTCTTGTTAAGAACCACAATGCTGAACGTGTACTTTTCGAGAAAGAACAACGTTGGATACACCGTTTGATGACTGACACGGAGGGATTGAACGATGATATTCCTTGGCACACACTGTCTTGACCATTAAGTTTGAAAGCCTCATAGAAAAGTATCCCTATAGAGAGACAGTGTTCACAGATCCGTCAAACGTACCACGTTAACTAACGTTTATGAGAAAAGATCCACCCACCTCCCTTACCACATGAAACATGCGATGAGAGTAATTAAGACTATTCTTATCCTTCAGACATCAATTTATAGAAGGTGAAGAGAGGCTCTGCTTCTAGTTAATTAACCTTCCATCATAATGTGACCACATGATTGACTCACTGTCATACACACACGTGTAGTATTTATTACATATACTTTGAAAACATGTTAAGGACAAACCCGTATACTAGTTATCAATGAGAAGTCCTCTTGACTATTAATTTCATCACCATTGTCAATCATACGTACCTATCGACATGCTGACAATAGGCTGTTATTTTCGTAATTATTAATTATTATAGAATAGCGATCATGTTTTACATCTTCCTTATTCATGATCAGTTCTCACATTAACAAATTATCAATGCCCATTATATGCGCTGTTTAGTGCTCTGAGTCTTTTCTCCACACCTTTACTACCAATGCCAACCACGCATGCCAACCAATGTAGTATTTTTAGGTCCTTCTACTATGTCTCCTTTTCCCCTCCCCTCGAACGTAAGTAAAAGGAAGCCCCATACGGACACGCGTCACCCAGGGCAGCGTGAACAGAGCCAGAACAAGCCAACAGCTTGCAGTAACCGGTAAGCGACCACGAGGAGAACGCGCTAGGATTAACGCGTGACTAGTAAGATCAGATTTAATCTTCCCTCCTTATGCATTATTCTTTAGAAGCAGGTTACTTTTAGCTCTTAAGCGCCCTGCGGAAGCCCAACACACCAACTATGAGGTAATATGTATTCATTTCGCATTGATTTCACCGTTAAAGACGGAGTTTATTACGTTTCATTTTTTGTGCGTTAAATATTTGACAAGTAACTAACCTGTCGCCCTTCCAACTAGGGCCTTGATCGACGCTATAAATATTTACGATAACGAGTACAAATAATTGATATTGAACACCACGGATGTTTTATTAATTCACTAACGAGTACAAATAATTGATACTGTTCATCCTTTGAACTCTACGGATGTTTTATTAATTTACTTACGATTCCTCCCACATGAAACCGCCAGACTAACATCACACATTTCTCCTAGTGCAAAATATGCACCCTTTAAACACGATGTGCTTTAACTGTTCCAGCTATCCCCTCTCAATAAATGAGGAATATGGGTTAAGAATATTTTGAAACACGATATGACAAGAGAAATAGACATGTATGCATTGCCTTCCTGCTATTTCTTCTATTACAGGTACAGATACGACTGATCTGATCACGATTAATTTGAGTGGTAAGTTGACCACTAATATAGGAGCCACAATACGCTCTCTATTATATCCCGGTCCTGACGAAAGCCTATAGAATTGTCACTAGGCTGAAACATGTTGACCACCAGACCATGAAAAGTGCGGTAGATTATTAACACGATCTATTCACGCACTACACTGTTTTTAACTTCCCACTTCACAAAATTTTTACATTAAATATTCTCTGACATTGTGTTGTAGGGCATTTTAACTGCACTATCCCAAAGAGCACACGCACGCCCTTCTTTTTCATCTCTGGACCCTACTGATAAACCAGTTGGTCTCCCTCCAGGTGGAGGACAGCATATGTGCAATAAAACCCGATGATGATGCTGTAACAGTACACTAAGGCGGAGAACCAAGATATACCGCCTACCCCTGTGTACATATATGAGGGTTTTTAAGTGGACTACAAAACGCTACCGAGAACCTGGTTATACAGGACAAGTGGTCCATTCTCCCCTCCCTGATTTTTTTGAGTTAACCACTGGAAGCCGAATGGATCACAGCTTCTTTTTCCCTCACCTTTATTAATACATATTAAAGCAGCGCACAGCTGTGGGAAACCTGTTCACATTGTTTGACAGACACCTGTTGACTCCCCATGAACATCAACCACAAAAGGTGAGCTTGTTCTGTTTTGAAAATTAAAAGAATATACATAGGAGAAATGGCGGAATACCAAGGACTAAGTTATACGGAGGAAGAAATCAGTTCTGCCCTGTCTGGACCACCACTACTACAAGACAAGGATCTAGCACAAACGTTAACACAATCGAGCGATTGGGACGAACTTACTGAGACAAAGAAAGATCAAGTAAGAACTGCCATTCATGGCATTATAATGAAAGAGTATCTACGCGCAAATACGGCCCCCAAAGGCCTGTGGGTGCATAACACCCCACGCATCTTTCTTAAAGATTTAGCCTTCCACAAGGATTGGTCAGCAATATCCTGGAAGTGCACGAGAGACTACCTAGTATTGATCATAAAAACAGCAACCAGATTAGTAGAGGCGCTCACCATAAAAATACAAATCAGTGAAGCCAAACTGAAAACGACGGTCCAGATCTCTGTATACAAAAAAAGACTGGATGAGATAAATCGAGAAATGAATGAAACAAAAGAGTATATAACTCAGAATAAAATTCGAAAGCTGAGCAAAGATCTGAAACGATTCTCAATGGAGAAAATGCACCCTTATTCGAGTGAGGACTACGTCGCACCAGACCAACTAGGAGACGAGGATTCAGCAGGAGAAACTTCAAGCAACAATTCTGACTGGAGTAGTGATGATGGTACTAACCCTAGACGAGGAAGAGGTCAATACAGACGGAACCAGCGCCGACGGGCCAATGTATGGCAAAGACCAAGATATTATGACCAACCACAACCTAATTTTCAACCGTACATGCAGAACTTTCAAGGATGGATGAATCCTTATTTCCAAGGTCCACACAATATGGGACCATTGATGAACATACAACCACCTCCTTTTTAGGGAGAGGCCAACAGACCCAGAGAGGGAGAAGAAAAGGAGTGACCTGGAACGAGCAGGAAAGACAGGTACATACTCGCAGTATGACCAAAGAACAACCCGGCCCAAGCTCAATGAATCATTGGTAGTCAATCTGACCGACTTGGTTCTAACCAAAGATCAAGAGGATGTACTTAATAAAGGACTGGGCTTCGTCCCTACTCCACCACTGGATATTTTCAAAATACGATGCGAAATCGCAGCATTTTGCAGAAAGATCAAATTGAAAGCCTTCTTCATGGATAAAGAAAACCACATCCCAGAGAGTGATACCAATTTGAGACCCAAATCCACCTTTTCCCCACCAAGTAACATGGTCCCAGTGGAGATACATGCATTTGAGCAAGCAGTCATGAAGGAGGTAGAAAACATCAGACCCACTGCCAAGAGACCTTACATGAATATTACCAAACAAGAACGAAGAGCCTTGGATGACTTACGCAAAAACAACAACTTAGTTATCAAACAAGCGGACAAGGGGGAGCCATTGTCCTCCTTAGCAAACAAGGATATGACAGGCAGTGTCTTGATCTTCTCTCAGATAATAAATTCTACAAAAAGATCACAATTGATCCCACTAAGAGACTACAACGAACTGTGGAATTGATGGTAGAAGAAGCGGAGACCAATCTATGGATCTCCAAACATGAGGCAGATTTCCTGAGGACTAAAACACCCCGCACACCGTACTTTTATTCGCTCCCTAAGACTCACAAAAATAAAATACCACCTCCGGGACGCCCAATCGTTTCTGGAATTGGGTCGGTTTTAGAACCTTTATCCCAATTTGCCGATCAATTCTTGAGACCACTAGTACAGAAAACCCCAACGTATTTGAGAGACACACGACACCTCCTTAATCAATTGGAGGGACAATACTATGATGAGAACACCATGTACTTAGTAGGGCTGGATGTGGAGAGTCTTTACACAAGCCTTCCACAACAGAAGACTCTGGAGACTCTAGAAGACATCCTGTTCTCCGAAGAGTGGAACCATAAGACACCAAGACACTTTGTTCTGGAATGCTGCAGACTGGCTCTCACCGAAAATTATTTCGAATATGAAGGCACTTTGTACGAACAATGTCACGGAACTTCCATGGGTAGTACATTTGCCCCAAGTGTGGCTGGTCTGTATGTAAGCAATTTCGAACAACAACACATACAGAACCAAAATAACCCATACTTCACGCGTATGAAGTTCTGGCGACGTTATATTGATGACGTCATAATGATTTGGGCAGACACCCAAGAGAATCTACAGGATTTCTTGAGATGGATCAATACCAGGGATGAATGTATAAAGTTTACATGCTCATCAGACAGAAAACAACTAGACTTTCTAGATGTCACAATCTACACTGAAAACAACACTCTCCAGACCAAGACATTCTATAAGCCGACAGCTAAAAACAGTTTACTTTCGTACAACAGCTTTCACCCTCGTCCCTTGAGAGAGAATTTACCATATAGCCAATTCTTGAGGTTGAAAAGAAATTGCAGCAAATTGGATGATTATAAGACGCAAGCCACCGAATTGGGCCATAAACTTGAAATGCGCAACTATCCGATAAAAACCATAAGGAAATGTCAAAAAAGAGCCCGCAACCAGCCAAGAGAGACATTATTGGAGACCACTCCTAGACAAACACAGGAAGATGTACTTACTTGTGTCACTACATATAACACTTCATCGAATACTGTGAAGAAGATTATTAACAAGAACTGGAGGATCCTCACGTCAAACAACTTACAATGGCCTAAACCCCGGTTCGCCAACAGAAGGACATGCAACATTAAAGACCTCCTGGTACACACTAGACCAGCACCTATCATCAGAAGAGAAACCATCACTACAGCATGGAACTTGAACCCAGTGGTAGGCCACTTCCCCTGTGGCTCGTGCTCAAATTGTAAACTAACAAAAGCCACCAAATATTTACAACTCCTACCTAATTTCACTTGGACGTTACGAAACCACACCAACTGTAACACGACCCACGTGATCTATATGATCGTGTGCCCCTGCAATCAGAGATACATAGGGATGACATGTCGTAAAATAAAACAACGAATAAGCGAACATAAAAGTAATGTTCATTGCAAAAGAGTAACAACAAAAATGAGCAAGCATTACATTGAGAGCAACCACAGCACTGATGATCTCAAATGGGTAGTACTGGAGACACTTCTTGTTAAGAACCACAATGCTGAACGTGTACTTTTCGAGAAAGAACAACGTTGGATACACCGTTTGATGACTGACACGGAGGGATTGAACGATGATATTCCTTGGCACACACTGTCTTGACCATTAAGTTTGAAAGCCTCATAGAAAAGTATCCCTATAGAGAGACAGTGTTCACAGATCCGTCAAACGTACCACGTTAACTAACGTTTATGAGAAAAGATCCACCCACCTCCCTTACCACATGAAACATGCGATGAGAGTAATTAAGACTATTCTTATCCTTCAGACATCAATTTATAGAAGGTGAAGAGAGGCTCTGCTTCTAGTTAATTAACCTTCCATCATAATGTGACCACATGATTGACTCACTGTCATACACACACGTGTAGTATTTATTACATATACTTTGAAAACATGTTAAGGACAAACCTGTATACTAGTTATCAATGAGAAGTCCTCTTGACTATTAATTTCATCACCATTGTCAATCATACGTACCTATCGACATGCTGACAATAGGCTGTTATTTTCGTAATTATTAATTATTATAGAATAGCGATCATGTTTTACATCTTCCTTATTCATGATCAGTTCTCACATTAACAAATTATCAATGCCCATTATATGCGCTGTTTAGTGCTCTGAGTCTTTTCTCCACACCTTTACTACCAATGCCAACCACGCATGCCAACCAATGTAGTATTTTTAGGTCCTTCTACTATGTCTCCTTTTCCCCTCCCCTCGAACGTAAGTAAAAGGAAGCCCCATACGGACACGCGTCACCCAGGGCAGCGTGAACAGAGCCAGAACAAGCCAACAGCTTGCAGTAACCGGTAAGCGACCACGAGGAGAACGCGCTAGGATTAACGCGTGACTAGTAAGATCAGATTTAATCTTCCCTCCTTATGCATTATTCTTTAGAAGCAGGTTACTTTTAGCTCTTAAGCGCCCTGCGGAAGCCCAGCACACCAACTATGAGGTAATATGTATTCATTTCGCATTGATTTCACCGTTAAAGACGGAGTTTATTACGTTTTATTTTTTGTGCGTTAAATATTTGACAAGTAACTAACCTGTCGCCCTTCCAACTAGGGCCTTGATCGACGCTATAAATATTTACGATAACGAGTACAAATAATTGATATTGAACACCACGGATGTTTTATTAATTCACTAACGAGTACAAATAATTGATACTGTTCATCCTTTGAACTCTACGGATGTTTTATTAATTTACTTACGATTCCTCCCACATGAAACCGCCAGACTAACATCACACATTTCTCCTAGTGCAAAATATGCACCCTTTAAACACGATGTGCTTTAACTGTTCCAGCTATCCCCTCTCAATAAATGAGGAATATGGGTTAAGAATATTTTGAAACACGATATGACAAGAGAAATAGACATGTATGCATTGCCTTCCTGCTATTTCTTCTATTACAGGTACAGATACGACTGATCTGATCACGATTAATTTGAGTGGTAAGTTGACCACTAATATAGGAGCCACAATACGCTCTCTATTATATCCCGGTCCTGACGAAAGCCTATAGAATTGTCACTAGGCTGAAACATGTTGACCACCAGACCATGAAAAGTGCGGTAGATTATTAACACGATCTACTCACGCACTACACTGTTTTTAACTTCCCACTTCACAAAATTTTTACATTAAATATTCTCTGACACTGTGTTGTAGGGAATTTTAACTGCACTATCCCAAAGAGCACACGCACGCCCTTCTTTTTCATCTCTGGACCCTACTGATAAACCAGTTGGTCTCCCTCCAGGTGGAGGACAGCATATGTGCAATAAAACCCGATGATGATGCTGTAACAGTACACTAAGGCGGAGAACCAAGATATACCGCCTACCCCTGTGTACATATATGAGGATTTTTAAGTGGACTACAAAACGCTACCGAGAACCTGGTTATACAGGACAAGTGGTCCATTCTCCCCCTCCCTGATTTTTTTGTACTAACATTCACTAACTTGGCTTATGTGCGAATGGACCCAGCAGGATCGATGAATGTTGACCTCCCCCCTCAATGTATCAAGAACAGCTGGAGCATGCAGCTACCTAATGGACAGCTAAAGTGGAAAGAGGGATGTGAGAGAAAGGAGCCTACTGAGTCTTCAGGGTCCCTTCTATTCTGTATTCTTTGGCGCCCACTGAATTTTGATGGCCATTTTGGAAATCTCAAAATATCTCTGAGATCTTCAGAGACTTCCAAATCTTAGTAGCCATTTTGGCAAACTACTGTGCTGTGTAAGTACGGCATTCACTCCCCACGTTCCTAGCTAGCCAGAAGGACCATGTGGGCTATGTATCATTTTAGCTTATACGGTTCTAGCCACCCTCAGTTGCTAGGTTCAAACTTTATGAATCCTTTTCCTCCCTATTAACTTAATTCAGTGCAATGTTAATCAAAAAATGCATAGCAACAGTAGCCATGTCCTAACCACATCTATTTCTGACTATATCTGCCAAATCTCATTCAAATTATTTCCTGTGATCTGTTCCAAATCATGATTGTTTTTTATAAATCACTAACCAATGTGTCTCCACATCCTACAAAAAACAGCCTGCTTTCCATATTTCACTGCATGTGCCACTCACTGGTACCTTGAAAACGGAATGTCCACAGTACCATACTTCTGATTTGCTTTTCTCAAGCAGCATTTTTCCTAAATGAGGACAGGAAATATTCTGGTACTTCCATGTCATATTAGGTCATGATGACTGGTACACATATGCACATACCAGTCAGACTTTCACAGTGCAACAACATCTGCTTCGGTTTGCCAACTCCAATTCCTGCCACCATCATTACTGTGTGAACCAGAGGGTGACGAAATATTTTGAAGCTTTAAGACTACATGTACCTGATAACTCTCACAATCCCTGCCATCCTCGTAAAGATAAAACTTCTCTTCATTGGTGATTTTCTCAAGGACATCCCTGGTGGCATTCACTGGGTGCTGGTGTAAACCTCCTGAGTTAAAATATATTGATTTTGTGGAACCCAAACGCACACTTCAACATTCCTCATGGTTCCAGCATGTAGCCTTAGCATTAGCTCTCTTTAACAACCATCACAGGTGGAAAGCAACGAAAAACATCTTTGAGAATGTTACCCTAAACAACAACACTTCATTTTAGGATGACGATGCTCAATCCAGTGTGAACAATGCCTCACAAATCATGATCCTAACTGCCTTCTTGATTTCTTGCCAATTTTGCCTCTTCCCTCCAATAATGTTCCTGGCCACATGACCTACTATTAGGTTATAGCGCCAGCAGTATTTACCACAGAAATCCCATAGAATAACCACCTCTCAGCCATGTCCACTAGAAGCCCTGCTCCATTGTTACTCCTTCTATATTGCCCTTTAACAGTCAAATCATTTAAATAGATGACATTTCCTTTAAACTGTGTCCATGCTATGAGAAATTGGGTTATAAGTTGAAGAAGTTAAGTACACACCTCAAGTAATAATCAAAATCCTTGTGCGGTTGAACCACTAAAGTCACTAAATAAACCTTAGCGAGCTCAATCCCAGGTACCTATGGCACAGAGCAGACAAGATAAAATTAGAAGCAATGTGTAAAGTATTTATGCAGCACTAAAATAGTAATAAAGTTGAAATACAAAACAATAGAAATTTGAAAATGAATTAGAAAATACAGTAAAAACAACATTATATCATAGTGACAAAAATCCAATAAGGGGAACTGGCGATATGAATCTTTAAAGTTTTCAGTTGAAATAGCGCCAAGAGGAACAAAGTGCCAAAGATAGTCATTGGTTGTAATAGAACAGGACATAGGTACAATTTGACGCTTACTGTAATGGAATTTGGGTCAAATACACTAACCAGGCTCATAAGAGTCAAAGATTATACCTCCTGACATTAGCCGGTTAAGTATCAATCCACCAAGGGACACTTCTAAAAAATCCTAGGACCTAAGGGGAGGCACTTAGAGACTCACAGGGAGACAGGCAGAGGCATCTTGTAGTTTGTTGTGACCCTGTAACTTTAAGAGGAAGTCATGATTATGACACTGGGAGTCCACTTCTTTGTCCCAGGTACAAGAGGCAAGAGTGAGGGCAGGGACCCCCTTCTGGGCTATTCGGTCTCAAACAGCAGGTCCTCTTCTGATCTTCCTCAGGTCCTGGAGTGTTATGAGGTGGGTGTCTGCAAATGCCACATTTATGCCTTGAACGAGCTAGTGGGAGGGAATGACCCTTGGAGACACCGTAACCAATGAGATAAGGTCCCTGCAGCTAACCCTAACCACTTTTGGCATTTTCAAAATGGCCAAAGTTGGCAGCCACACTAAACTTGAGCTTTGTGGGCTGGGGGGTGCTTGTGGGGAGTATACCTTCCTAGTTTCCTCTCACATCTGATACCAAAATCTAGTTTTAGGCAGTCCCTGTACCCACAATAAGCTCACACAGAAGTCTGATGGAACAAAGCTGAGTTTTCACTGACCAGACATGGGATACACAACAATTTGTTTTGGCCTCTGGTCAACATCCCAAATGTTATATGTAAGTCCAGCAGACATGTCAAACAGGCTGTGACACTGTAATGTCAAAACAAGCCCAGTGTGATTGGGGCCTGGCTGGCTGGGGAGGCAAAAGAAGGGACCTGCCCAAGTATCAGCTAACATTTACCTGTGAAAATGGAGGCCTATTTGAAGTGCGCCCCAAGTGTCATATGAAAAACCTCAGCAGACCAGCAGGATGTGGCCTTCAAGCAAGACTTGACACTTTAGTGACAAAAAAGATCCTACTAGCCCCGCTCCATATTCTGTCATCTCTGCCCATCCAAGTCAGACAATTATTTGTTCTAGGGAGCAAGTTCACAACTCATTCACGCCTATATAAATGCTAATTACTGGCTGGCCAAAGTGGGGGGCAAAATGCATATTTAGCTTCCAGGGAATTCAGCCAGGACAAAGATAACTTTCTCATAGTTACTTTTCCGTAATACTTACTAAAAAATCTGACTTCACCATTCAATTGGATTTATAATAAGTAATAACAATAGTTGTTTAATTATTTCTCTAGCTAGCCCAATTTCTTGGAAACAGCATTAGAATTTTATATTGCTTCCCAGTGTTTTCCAATGATACAGTTAGCCTTGCTACAATGAAAATAGCTTTGAGGTGCTAGTCACTGTATGCACATGCTTAACATTACATTTTTACATGTCCTACTTTTAAATACCATGCACCCTGCCTTAGGGACTCTAAGGCCTACTTAGGGGTCACTTATAAATATTTAAAAAGACGGTTTAGGCCTGTCAAAAATGGTTATATTGACAGGTTGATTTTGCAGTTAAACTTGCACAGCCAGGCTACTGTTGGCAAGACCTGCAGTCATGTTTACATTGTCACTGTGGTAGATGGTACCATGGATCCTGCAGTCCATTTGTGACCTTTAAATTACAGGCCATGGGTACACCTCAATATCATATACTGGGACTTATAGGTAAGTTAGATATGCCACTTAAGGGAATGCCAATTTCATCATGCTTAAAGGGGGAGCACAGCATAGTGCCACTGGTTAGCATATGCAAAGGGTGCAGAGTTCCATGGTCAACAAAAAACACTCAAAACAAAAATCTGGGGGAATACCAAGCAAAGAAATATCATTTCCATGCCTTAAGTTCACTTCGGGTGTTGCTGGTACTAGGGTTTCCTCTACAAATTGCAACAAGATTACTCTCCTAGTGGCACAATTGCTGTGGGTCCAAGGCCACTGTATCTTCTGCTTTTCAAGCCAAGGTTTATCATTTACAGTGATCAAAACAGCATGTCAGCTATGTAACTGTCTAATGCTGTAATATTCTACACTTCAAAGCAATATTCCACATTAAGCATTACAATATAAATCATCTCAACTGCCTTAATGCCAGTGGCTAGTCATCAGTTTATTCACAAAGAATAATTTAGATTCATTGTCCACAGAAAATGTCACTCACTAATTCTACACCTCACAAGTGAATAGCTATTAGTTTCGGAAAAAAGTTACATAAATGTTACACTGTGTCTAATTGTATGCCTCAGCTAGGCCATTATTCTAAACACTACCTACCACACAAATACTCATAGCAAGTGAACTTGTAGAAGTTCACTTGATCTCGTAAGCAACACACTGACACATTGGTATACTACTTCAAAAAACCTTTCACATTGCCGGGTCTTCTCTTATTCTCTTTGACGTTCTTACTCTGTGATGGGGCGTTAAAGTCCCCTTCATTGCAAGTAGCAAATATCTGAAAGGAGTCTTTTTCAGATATGAACCGCTCCCCTGAAAAATATGGCTTAGTAACTGTTGGACCTGGCCCTTTTTGCAGGTTTATCCCAGAATGTTTTGACTTTTGCCTCTTATTTTCAGGCTTGTTTTTGTTGGCATCAGGACTTTGGGCACTTTACCACTGATAATCAGTGCTAAAGTGCATATGCTCTCTATTCTAAATTGTATTTGTGATTGGTTTATCCATCATTGGCATATTTGATTTACTGGTAAGTCCCTAGTAAAGTCACTATGTATGCCCAGGGCCTGTAAATCAAATGCTACTAGTGGGCCTGCAGCACTGGTTGTGTCACCCACATGAGTAGTCCTGTAAACATATCTCAGGCCAGCCGTTGCAGTGCCTGCAAGTGCAATTTTAAACTGCCATATCGACCTGGCAACTGCAACCACTTGCCAGGCCCAAACCTTCACTTTTATTACTGTGCAAAGCACCCCTAAGTTGGGACCTAGATAGCCCCAAGGGCAGAGTGCTGTGTATGTGAAAGGTAGGAGATGTGCTGGTGTGTTTTACATATCCTGGTACTGACATACTGCCAATTTCATTTTTTCACTACTGTAAGGACTATCTATTCCATAGGACATCATTGCAGCTGCCTTGTAACATCTTGCAAGTGTAACTTTCAATTGGGAAAAGATAGAGATTTGGAGTTTGGGTTCCCTGAACCCAGGATTTAAAAATACTTTTTTCAGTGAACTTATGTTTTTTAATAGTGTACTTGAAAATGCCACTTTTAGAAAGTGGGCATTTTCTTGGGTTACAATCCTGTGTCTCTGCCTTCCTGTGGAATCAATGTCTGGTTTAGACTGACAGGGGCCTGTTTGTGCATTCACTCAAGACAGTCACACAAAGGGAGCTGAGGTGTGCCCTGGATATCCTGATGGCCCATCACTAGACTGTGGGCCTTCCTGAGCTAGAGTCGGGGGAGGAGTTGTCACATACACCTGAATAGGGCTGTGCCTAGCCTCTCACAATGCTGTCTCCATTCCCTGTAGTGTGTCTGGAGCCAGGACATTGCAAGGCAGGATCTGTAACCCCAGATTTTTAGAACACTTTTGGATTGAGGACTCTGCCAAGACGAAGAGCTGAAGAGCTGTCAGGAGGAGTACTGGCCCTTTGCTGTGTGTTGCTTTACTGGGTTGGCCTGCAGTTCCTGCTTCTGCCTGTGACAGTGAAAGGACTGGACTTTGCTTTCTGAAATCCTGCTTTCCAACTTTCTCCAAGGGCTTGTGCGTGCTTGCCTCCTGTTGGAAGTCTCAGGTTCATCAAAGACTTAATCTACAGCACCTGGACTCCATTGCTGGAGCGCCATCGACTCCAATGCCAGCACTCCACACCGACGTGACGCTGCTGCATGCACTGAAGCCACGGGCACTGCATTGTGAAGTGCATGACGCACAGCCCGTGACAACACAGCAGCCCTGGCACTGCCGACGTCAGTGCTCCTGATTTTGATCTGATGGAGTTCGACTTGCAACGTGTGTGACTTCAAGGACTTTCTGACTTCTGCACTGACTTGCAGCACCAATGCCCACAATGCCTCTCCGCTGCACTTCACCGCAAAGTCCTCAAGGCCCCTTCAACTCCAAGGTACTGTTTGCGGGTCTTCCCGGTCGCTGTAGCCGGCCCTCAACTCCATTGTGGTTGAACTGAACTGTTGGATTTGTTGGTCACTATGCCGCAATAGCCTTGGCTGGGGTTATCGACTTTAAGGAACTGAATGTTTGCTTTATTCTTAAGAAATTCACATCTTTGCTTGTGTATGTTGGAGTTTTGTTGTTTTAGTCTTGTTTTAATTGGATAAATATTGGCTATTTTTCTAAACTGGTGTGGTGCCCATTTGTAGTGTTTTCACTGTGTCACTGTATGTTTGTACAGATGCTTTACACATTGCCTCTGAGATAAACCTGACTGCTCATGCCAAGCTATCAAGGGCATGAGCAGGGGTTATCTTAGCTGTGTAATCTCCTTACCCTGACTAAAAGGAAGGGTCCCTACTTGGACAGGGTGCAAGCCTCTGCCAACTAGAGACCCCGGAGCTTATTTACAAGCCCATTACTCTGCTGCTGTGTCACTTTTATTGACACACCGGCAGCGCAATGGGCTTTCCCATATTTTCAGGGCCATGTAACATCACCCTGCATGACTTTTCATGGCCTTGTAAATATGTTTCCCTTTCACTCATAACTCTGCGTGAAAGAGGCGTTCAATGCGCGTAGCTGTGGGTGTTCCCACGCAACATCCATGGAACTTGACGCATTCCCAGATTTACAACATTTTGTAAACCTGGGAATGCGTCAGAATCCTATGCCTCCCCGGGAGAGACGCAAGGAGGCGCAACGAGGAGAAATTCTTTTATATCTCCTTGTTTTTTCTTCTTTCCATGCGTGCTACATTCTACAGCATGCATGGAAAGAGGAATATGCTGTTAATGATTGTTTTTGTGCAGAAAGGTGCCCCTTCCTGCACAAAAACTATCATTCCCTCATTGCAGGCACCCTTGCAAAATAATGTAAGGATGTCTGCACTGGCGAACAGTTGCTGTTTGTACGTCGGCGCAGGGGAGAAGGACAGGAATGAGCCGTACCTTGTAGATACAACACATTTCTGCCCTTTCATTTTGATGCACGGCAGCGCAGTAGGAAGGCTTGCTGCGCTGTCGTGCATCAAAATAATGTATCTGAGACCCCCAAATTCTAACAGTAACTGATACATTTCTCGTAATTCAGATGTCTTCAATTTATTGAGTTTATCTTATAACCTTGATTCCATTGTTATCAAAATATTACTTTACATCTGAAAAAGTTAATTTGGCGAAATTCCTTCCAGAATTTGGTTGCCAGACAGGAAACAAAATATATAATGATATCCTCAAGATACTTACCAGACTTTGCGCTGTCATATGAAGTCTGCATCCATGCATCCCTCTCTGTCCCCGTTCCCCACCGTCCTGGCATATTTTTTCTGTCTGTTCCCCTTTATGGTAGCCACAATTAACCTGTTCCATGTGTTCCATGTTCAACAGCAACGCACCTATCCATTAGGCCATCTTAACTCAGCCTCCCCAGTCTTCTTAGGCTAGCTGTATAATATTGCCGTATTGGCAGACTCATTCCATCTGCTTTCTTTACAATTTTATTGAATCCAGTTCTTGTGTCCCCATCTTTTACATAATTGTCCTTTATCTAACTTTCATTTATATCCTGCTATTCAACACTGCATTGTTTCTTATCTCCTTCTGCAGTTTCATAGGACATCGCACACTCTGCCCTGTCCCCTGGTGCTATTTCTTCTGGTGTCGTAAATCAACTGAAAAGATGTCACTTCCTTGGTGTTGACTCACCCATAGTCAAGTTTCCCTTGTTCCAGAATGTCCACCAGGGGCCAGAAAAGTTTCATTCACCCTCCTATGAATCCTGTATCTCCCATTTTTAAAACTTTCTGCATTTAACCCCCTTAACTGCAGATCTTCGACATTGTTTCGTGCCACCGGTTTCATTTATTTATAATAGCATATCTGTATCATTAGAGAATAATTATGAAATGTATGCCAAGAAGTGTTGCAAACGTTTTTGTTGACAATTCTTCACACACTTCTCTAACACTTATCAGCTGGAATAGTCTTTCACAAATTAGCCTTTTTGTGGGAGAGTGGTGTCCAAGTCCTCTGTGCATTGCACTGGTCGCTGTTGTTTTCTTCCCCCTTTTGTATCTAGTCCTGGACTGATGGTTCAGTGGCTTTTCCTCCTCTCTCTTTACTAGACCTGAATTCCTCAGTCTGCTGGCTATCTTCAGTGCTGTTGTGAGAGGGGAATGGTGTACTATGATCTCTCACTTTCCCTCCTGTATAAGCGAGGTGGTTGTGTTCTGTTCCTCTTACACCATTTATTTAAGTCTACTCCTTTGTCTCTCACCAGGTCACCAGAATGCCCCTGTCCAGCCAAAGCACCTGGGGGATCTCAACTCTGGCTGTTTTCGAATGAATCCTTTGTCCAACATTCCTGTCTCCCAGGAGCTACACTCAGCATTGCAGGAGTCTCGCCTCATGCTCTCAAAGTGGCTCTAATCCAGTGGCCCTCTCCACAATCTTTAATTTCAGGACACACTGTTGGGGTTTTGTGAGGACTATTGTCATCTCTGTATGCTCCCTCTTGCCATGGTTACAACCTCACTTAGCACCCTGATTTGGAGCTGTGTGGTGCGCTGCTCCCCACCTCCTTGGAGGGGGAGTAAATAGGTGAAGTCAGACACCGGCAGTCCATCTGATGAAGTTCTGTATGCAGGGTGGTCCCTTCAAACCCCCAAAGTATCTAAAGGTTCATCTGCCCTCTCCTCGAAGCCAGACACACAAACATCAATGCAGAGGACTAAAAGGGCTTTTGCAAATCCTGCTGCAGTTCCAGCTCTCTCGTTAGCCAGAATTACTCTTCTCAAGAGAGGAAAGAATGTCTCTCATTCTCCCCCATGCATCAACCAGAAACTTGTCACCCTCTGTCATGATGGCCATGACTTGCCCTTCACTCATGCCATGCACATTAGACCATTGTAAAGAGGTCATTTTAGAGTCCTCCTAATGTCATTTCTAAACCACCAGATATAAAGAGAAGCTGCATCTGACCCAGGTGGAGTATTTTGACTTGCACAGCTGTACGGTATACAATACACAGTACAGACAATGCTCGCATTGTAGTATTTGTGATACAAACTTTAGGCCTTCAGAAATACTCTGCTAAAACAATATGCTTTTTCACATGTCGAATGTTATTCAGTACCGTATGCAGGGCAGTACTTGTCGAGCCATTGGTGTTCAGAACCACCAGTGCTTCCTTCACAGGAATATGCAGTGGCCATTTCTGTTGTACTTGCAGTTGGCAAGTGGCCACAGCGTCGGTGCATTCGGCATCTTAAACAGAGCTCAGGACTCTGGTGTCAGCAACTCCATTCAAGCTTCCTTTAGAGAGCAGTTTAGGTTAACATTTCCGCTAATCCGAGAGCAGACATATTTAATTGGGACTTCACAGGAAAGCAGTGTGCTTGAATAACTCCTAAAAGACCACCACAGTGAAAAGAATACATTTTCAATGCGCCAGAAAATAAGTATAGAAGAAAACTCAATGAGAGCTTTTAAAAAGAATATCAGCCGGAGGCATCTACCCAGTTAAATCACACAAACACAAAACAAAGGTAAAAGCGACACCAAACCCCTAAAAACTGAAAGCGAAAAGGTCAACAATATAAAGGTATTAATCTCAGACCACTAATCAACCAAATACACACTTTACCGGCTTCACAAAGATTTTGCTGTGCTGTACACGTGTAGTACTTTGCAGCAATGTGCGTGGGTGGAAGTTTGTTAGTTATATGTTATGTATTGCTCTCATAGAGTAAGTAGTGTTAATGACCAGATTTGAAATCTGTTTTTTCATTTCCATGAAGTAGCAAAAGTGGAAAACCAAACAGGTTTCCCACCATTACCTTGTATAAAGGCTCTCTTCCTCTGTGATTTCCCACCTTGTCCGGGTCTCCTATGATCAAGAAAAGTAGCAAAATGGCTGCTGGTGGTCGCACCCACCTTCTCCTGCCTTTCCTGGGGCTACTGGCCCATGGGAGGTGGGATAACGCCACAGTGTGAGCTGCAAACCCATGCTAACAGGGAAAAAGATAGCGTGCTGAATTGTGGCTCTCACAAAGCGTTGTCAAAGTAGAACTGCTGCAGTTCTGCGGTTGTGTGAGAGCACAGAGTGCGACTCTGTGTTGGTGAGGGGTGGAGGATGAATGAACAGAGGGTGGTAGGAGTGGCTGGCAGGAGGCTACTTATTTATTTTTTGATTGAGGAGCAAGGGAAGCTTTGAAGAGTGAGTGGGTCATTTTTTTTCAGTTTCAGTAGGGGGCAAAGCAGTCACTGCAGTGGATGATGGTTGTGGGTAGCAGGAGGCCAGGTATTATATTTTGAAATTTGGGTGATGGAGGGAAGGGGTTGTATGACAGAAGCACGCATGGCTGCCACGTGTCCTTCAACAACGCAGTCACAACAATGAATGTCCAAATTCATACAAATGTGGAATGCACCACCGACACCAAGAAAGATTATGTCCATCCACTGTTGTTATTTTATAAATAGTTTCTTTATTCTTCGAATTCAATAAAAGAAAACAGCCAGACAGCTGATGCGTTTCGTCCAACTGGTGTGGACTTCATCAGGACTTCGTAAGTCAGTCTGATCATCTATAGTAATGGATCATTAAAATGTTAAAATAGAGTAAGGATCTGTAATGGTCCTATGTGACAACTGTTCCCTCCTGAATCCAGGGATAGTTGGTAGCACAAAGGCTCCTGTGCCGAAAAAACGACAGGACCGTCCGTGTAAGCGTCCTCTTCAATGCTGATGACTGTGTCTTAACCATGCATTCCTTTACCATGCATGCCTTTACCACGCATGCCTATACAACGATTTTCGTTGAAAAGGCATGATTGATATGCATTGTAAATTCAAAACTACAGTATCCCAGCTACTAGCCCACCCTACCTATAGATTGATTTTCGCACCAAAAAATCGCACACACAGTAGACACCCCTTGCTGTCACTGAGCTCCTTTCACCAGGAGCAGATGGAACCACCCCAAAAGCATTTTTGGAGAACCTCCAAAATGGGCCCATTGGATAGCATTAAACACCGGCATCTCAGAAACAATTGCTTTTCTACCAGTTCTACTTGTTCGATCCTTTTCAAACCTGGAGGGACACAAGTCCCACTTGTCCCCGACTACCTTACCAAGCCCCATTCCGATTTGATCACGGGAACAGGTATGACTTTTGACCCAAAGATTCCCCACCCAAGCCTATTCAACAACAAGCAAAATTCTACCAAAACAACTCGTAAACACACAAAATCACAGCCAAACCTTGCCAACTCCTATATGCACAAAACAAACATGTACCCTGAGCCCTACACTCCGGGAACCCTCCCCACTCCAACCCTAAGCCCTAAAAACTACCCCGACCCCCCCTACCCTGAGCCCTAAAGCCATCCCCACTAAAGACTACTCCCTCCCCAAACCCAGCCCTACCCCCTCTTACCTGTCTGCGTTGAGCTTTCTGTCCCGCCGCTTCCTGTTCCTCTCCCCGCCCATCTGGACATCTAGACCGCGCACTGCCTTAACCACGCACATGTGTGGTTAAGGCATATGCGTGGTTAAGGCAAGCCTGGTTTCGCTTACGGGGAAACGGAAAGCGTGGTTCAGCCCCTGTTGTTAAGGCCGTTTCCTGGAGGAAATGCCATGTTCTGTATGATATTCCCATTACACCTCTACCCCTACATAGCTATTGAAAGCATGTGGCGAAGATGATTTGTGGCAGACATACATAACATAAAATAGTAGATGGGTGAAAGCAAATAGGAATGTTTTTCACCTTGGGATCTGAGTAACTTTATAGACAATTCGAGCTTCGCTCTTACTATTTCATGCCATTCAGAACCCCTTCGTGAAAAACATCCCCGTTATTCATCTATAATTCTATATGTTATTGCCTGTCCTGCTTAGTGCTGTATAACAGCGTGGGTCATTAAATTATGCACTGCGTTATTGTATATTAGCTGAAATTTGTTGAAATTGAAGGAGTGTGATTTGAAATCTAGTAGATCCATCAGCAATACTTCCCTACAAAAGGGGCATTAGCAGCTGGGAGGCAAAGTCAATGCATTTAAATTAAAAACTTCAAATGGCTAGTGCAAAGGAGGTACGGCTGAAGCTAGTACATTTATTTTCAGTGCTAGAACCAGCCCAGTTGATTATTCATTTATATCAATAAAATAATTGCAAACGGTGAAAGATCATGTGGCAAACCCACCCTCCACAATGGTTTTTATTAAAACAAATGAAAACGGTGCTTTTTTTAAAGTCGAGTAGGGTAAAAAGTCTTTAAGCTAAAGGCCAAGTTCATATGGTAGAATTTAAAGGAAAATTTGAAAAACTTCAAATGATGAACTACGAAGTCAATGAGGTTGAAAAGCACGAGTCACAAGCCTCGCAAACACTGCAAGAGAAGTTGGACTCTGGTGATGAGTCAGGCCCATATCCTAGAGGAGGAAAGTGACATATTAAAGTCTGGAGATTCTATCCTATGTTTTGACTAGAACCGTAAAAGAATTAAGCACAAGAGCTGCGTGAGAGTGGAAACGGTACTGGAAAAGTTAAAGAGTAACAAAGGGTGTGGGAAGAACCACTGAATAATATACATGAAGAAATGTTCCGATTCCAAAACAGAGTTCCCTGGAAACTCTGTGTGGGCAAATGGCAGAGTTGTAAAAATCAAAATTCTGCAAAATGGTTCAAACACGATGAACGCACGGTTGTCTGGAAAATACAAATAATATTAAAAAACGGAATTAGGAGCAAAAAGTGAAACGTTTGAAGCACTTAAAGGGGTCCCCTCTTTTGTGGAAAGTGTTAATGGATGTTAGAAACTTGGGCGACATGATTTTCTTTGTGGAATAAATATCTAAAATAAACAAGTCAATTAAGTGTTCATGAGTGGTTGTCCTAGATGGAATGTAAATTATACTATCGATAAATTAGCCTGAAATGCATTGTAAGGTACTTAATGTCCCTGTCTAGCAATGTAATTGGAGGACAGATTATTTGGATGAGTTTCCCTGGCACAATACTTGCAAACACAGGTATAAACTATGATTTTCTGTTCATTGTGACCGTAAAATCAAGATTTCATTAAGTACATTAATTATTTGAATCATTCTATGAAAACCCCATAAACAGAAAATTACTTTCCCGTCCTTTTAGAATGCATCCATCAAACTACATTAGCCGGTCCAAAAATGTCAAAGTTTTCTTTCCACCTCTTCTATTTGCAACATATTTGTGACTTAGCCTGAATGTCCTTTTGAAATTCTAATTCATTATATTAGTTACATGGCAGTTCATACTTAGATTGCTCTGTTTAATGTCATTTGTTTGTGGTCTTTCAATAGTCTTTATCCTTGTTTATTGTCCCCAGTAACCCTGACATAGAAGGAGTTCTATCTTTAGACTGAGTGCATCTGGGTGCCAGTTTGCTACGTTATACAATTGCGCAGTCATGTCTAAGGTTGTGCTTTCTTCTGCTCCAGTGTTGCCATTTGGAGTGATAGTCTCCTTAACCCCCGGTCCCGTAGTCCTCATCCCATTCCTTACTTATGGAGATGACCATCTCCCCGACAGAAAAAAGGACAGGGGAATGCTGGGACCCCTAACCTCACCCCCTCCCACTAGAGTAAATAACCAGTACCTTACCCAGCATTCCACCTGTTCTTTTTCTCTCTGCCGTCAGAATGGGACAAGGTTGCTTGTGGTGCTCGGTTGCTTGTGGTGCTCCAGCTTTAGCCTTCTGCGGGTTCCCGTCCAGCTGCTGGGCTGTCCTGGACGTGCTGCATGGTGCCTCCTGGCCTGCTGGGCTGGCCGGGAGGTGCAGAAGTTGCCGGCCAACCCTTTGCGGCTGGTGCGCCGGCCCTCCCGTTCTATTCTCGGTTGCAGAGCACATCTTCCTTGTGGCTGGGCCGGGATGGAACACACGTTGGAAGCTGGATGGCGGCTTAGGGCTGGCTTGGTGGTGCCCCTGGCGTGCCTGGGTGGCCGTTTTGAAAACTGTTTGCCTTTGGCCCAGCTCTGGAGTGCTCCTGGGCTGGCTTGTGGGAGCAGGCAGTCATGTGTGGAGACTGCCTCCTCGGGGGTGAGTACCTCATAGCAGTTTTCCTCACCTCTTTTCGTTGCCTTTCTGGTTGGCTCGTTTCTTCCAGGCACGGTCAGGCCTTTCGGGGTCCCTGGCCTCCCTGCTCTCTGTGTTCCATTCCCACCAGTGGGGGCTTGGTGTGGGGCGTTCTATGTGGCCTAACGTGTGCCACAGAGGTGTGGCTGTCTGTTGAAGTCCTGTGCCTCTGGTGCCTCTCGCTGGTCAAGGATGGCTGTCCTTGGTGGCTGGTGGCTCGGGGCCTGTGCTGGTGGTGCCCCTGGAGTACTTGGTGGCCGGTGTAGGGGTTTATCTGTTGCCCTGCGCTTGGGTTCTGGACAGCACCTTGGCTGGCTGGTGGTGGCAGATGGTGCGGTGCGGCATCTGCCTGACCCGGGGCTGGGTACCGCGTTGCATATTTTTGTCTCCCCTCTGTTTTGTTCCTTTCTGTGTGCATTGGCCGTTTTTGGGGGTTCTCTGCCTCCCACCTGCCAGGTCTTTTGCCGACAGTGGGGGCTAGGTGTTGTGGGTCGTCCTTTCATATCTCCCTCTGCGGATCCCTTTATTTCTCCTTTTTTGCTTCTGGCTGGCAGTATGGGGCGTGTGGTCTGGTGTCTGCCTGCCCGGGGGGGGGGGCACTTTGTGGTTTTCCCCTGCTTTTTTCGTGGCTTTTTCATGTTTTGCTCCCGCTTGGGGGCCCTTTTGTTCCCCTCTGCTGGGCTGTGCCTCTTCTCTGGCCCTGCATTGCCACTGCCTTTTGGGTGGTGGGCGGCTCGGGTGCTGTGCTCAGGGTGCCCCTGGGGCACCTGGCTTCCATTGGGCTGTTTTTTGGCTTTGCCCTGCCGCTCTGGCTTTGGGGCTCGCTGGGCTGGCTGGTGGGGCTGTTCTTTTGGTGGCACTGCAGTCGGGGGTCTTCCAGCCCTGAGTGGTGTCTGAGTGGCATTCTTTCTTCCCCCTTCTTTCTGCGGTGGGATGCTTGGGTCTGGGGCTTTTGTGTTTGGTATGTCCTGGAGTCCCTGGCTTCTGTTGAGCAGTCTCTGTCTTCTGTGGCGGGATTTCTGCCTGCTGTTTCCCTGGTATTTCTGTGGCCAGGTTTGGTTCCCAGTGTTCTGTCTCTTTCCGCTTGGGGCTTGGTCTTGTCATTTGGGCTTGGCATTGTGAATTGGGGGTTGTTTTTTGCCTCTGGTGTCTCCGCTCCCTGGTCGTCCTGGGTTTTTGGTGGCCCTGCTGTTGCTATGTCTGCTTGGGTGCGGTTTCTTCCCAGTCCCTCTTCCAGTTTCTGCCCCATCTGTGGGTTGTGTGCCTGTGTGCCCTCTAGTCTTGTTCTTTCTTGGGTTGTGGTGTCTCCACGGGTCTTTCAGGCTGGTGGTGGGGCCTTGGCTCTGCCTCTGTTTGTCATGGCCTCGCTGTGCCTTTATTTGCCCCTCGTTTGCCTGTGCCGGTTGGGTTGCGGTGCCTTCTTTAGCCTTGTCTCCTGGCTGGGGGCTTCGTGGTTGTTGGGGGGCTTGCCTTCGGGAAGTGTTTGGCTCGGGCCGTTGGGGCCTTGGGGGTCACCATTTGGGTTTCTGCTGATGGCCCTTTTTGGCTTCCCTTTCTCCAGTCCCATTATGTCTTGCATGGGTGTGGGTCTTTCGGTCCCCTGGTGGTTGGCGGATCTGTGCCTGGCATGGCTGGGGGCCGGGCCGGCCTCCTTGCCCTTCCCTCTGGCCTCTATTCTGTGTGTGCCTTCCCTTAGGGCAAGCTGGGCTGTGGCATTGGCGTGTCGGTGCAGGCCGCTTGGGTTCCGCCCTGGATTCCTGTTGCATTTTATTCCCTTGGTGGCTTGGTTGTAGCTGGTTCCAGCATCTTTCACTCTGACTTTGATGGTCAGTGGTTTTGGGGTTGCGGCTGTTGGCCCTGTGTCGCGCATTCCGTGCCTGGGGGGACATCGTGCTGGTGGCCTCGGGTCTTGCTGGTGTGTCTGTGGTTCTGTCAGCTGGCTTCTCAGGGGTCTGTGGGGGGACCTGAGGGGTTGGGCTGTGGGCCACCCTGTTTGTCTCTCCTGTTCTTGTGGCCCTTGTGCGAATAGTCTTGGGGCTCACTTGGGGTGGTTCATTGGTGTTGTCCTTTGTCCATCAGGCCGTTTGGTCGGCTTTTTGGTTGGTTGGGAGTTTTTCCTCTCTTCCGGGTTCCTGGGTTCCTCTCCGGTGGCCGGGGGCTTGGTCTTCTCTGTTCCTGTCTGTTTGCCTTCAGTCGACCCCCCCCAGGTTTGTGGTTTTGGGTGTCGCCCTTGGTGTATGCTGTTTGGAGCGGCATCTTCCCTGTTGGCCCTGTTTGGTTCTCCTGGTCTCGGGGGCCTTGGGTTTTTGCCTCACCCCTCTTTTGGTGCTGTGCCCTGGTCTGGTTCATGGTCTGCGGGTGTCCGCCCCTTGCTTTTCCTTGGGCGGGGTCCTGTTGTTTGCTTTGTACTTGGTGGGGGCTGGTGCCTTCCGGGATTCTAGCCTCTGGTTCTCCCCCTGCAGTTTCCTGTCCTTGTGGGGTCTGTGTTTCTCTGCCTGGTCTTTCTGGTTGGTCTTCGGGCGGCTGGTATTTTGGTGCTCGTCGGACCTACTTCCTTCTGGCCATGCCTGTGCCTTTGTTGGGCGGGGTTCAGGGTTTGTGTCCCAGTGCCCCCTGCATTCTCTGTGGGTGCCTCGGTCCTGGCCTGTTGGCCTGCCGCTGTGCCCCGGCTCCTTCTCCCTGTTTGGGTGTTTTGGGCAGTTGTCCTGTGTCGTCGCTGGTGGTTGGTGCTGAAAGTTCCTGCCGTGGGGCCTGGTCCTCCTCTGGGTTTTTTTTTCATGGTCGGTGCCCTCCGGGCTCTCTGTTGGATGGATCTGTCAGGTTGGGTGGGGGGGCTTGCTCTTAGTCATTGCTCCCTCCATTCCTAGTCTTGTTAGTGTGGGCCTCCCCTTTAGTTGGTCCTCTGGGTCTGTGCTTTGGTCCTGTAGGCTGGCCCAGTTGTATTGGTCTGGGCTGGTCTGCTGTGGGGCTCCCCCAGTGGTGTTGGGGTTGGTCCTGTTGTTGCCCGTGTCACCCTTTGTCTCAAGGTTTGGGCTGTGACTGTTGGGTCATTCCTTGCTTCCTCTCGTCTCTCTTGTGGGGTTTGTTGTGGGTTTTTACAGCAGTGTTGGGCATTCTTTGCATTGTCTGCTTGGGGATGCACTCTGTCAGTTCTGCTGCCGGGTTTGTGGGGCAGCTTGGTGGTCTTGGGCTTGGTGGCCTAGCCGGATGGGCGTCCTTCCGGGCTTATCATGCCCTGTGGGGTGCATCCGCTGTTCTGGTCCTCCTTGGGCCGGTTGTTTCTGGTGGCCTAGTTGCTTTGGCCCCTCTGGGGCTTCATCTTTCGGCTTGGGGTCTCTGGGGTTCGCCTGCTTGCGGCTTTGGCTTGTTTGTCTTTGCTTTGTTGCCTTGGGGCCGGCTCCCTTCCGCTTGGCGGTTTTGGGGGTTGAGGTCGATGGGGTCTGGGTGCCCTGCTTGTCCTTTTTTCTGTGGTTGGTTGTCTCCTTGGTGCTGCTGGTGACTTCTGCTTCCGCCGTGCTGGTTTCTCTGGTAGTTGGTTGTGTCCCTGTTGGCGTGGCCCTGGCTTGCCTGTGTCCGGTTGCCTTGGGTCTTCTTCCGTGTGCGGCCTCTTCGCTGTTCTTCTGTTGAGGATGGTCTCTGATGCTTTCGTGGTGGGTGCTCCTCCACCGTGATTGGTTCGGGGGTGTTCCCAGTGTGGGTTGGCTGCCTTCTGGGTGGTGGCGCTGTGGGTTGGTTGCTTTTTTGTTCGACCATGGTCGTCTCCTGTGTGTTCTGGGGGTGCAGCCCTGTTGTTTGGTTGGGGGCATTGCGGGCTGTGTGCTCCAGCCTATCTTTTTCCTGTGGTTCTCCTGTTGCTATGCTTGGTATGCTGCTTTTCGGTGTGGTGCCCTGGGTGTTCTTGGGAGTTCAGAAGGTCGGGTTTCTGGCTTTGGTATGCTCCATAAGTAAGGAATGGGACAAGGACTGGAGAAACCGAGGGGGTAATGCCCTATGACTTACTGGTAATCTTCATTACCCCTGGTGCCGTTGTCCTCATCCCATTGCTTATGCCCCTCCTTCCCTCCCACCCGGGTGGCCAGCCTTCCTCTTGGTAGCTTGGTAGTTCAGGCGGAATGCTCTGTAGGTACTGGTAATATACTCCCAGTGGGAGGGGGTGGGGTTAGGGGTCCCAGTATCCCCATGTTCTTTTTCTGCCAGGGAGATGGTCATCTCCTTAAGTAGGATTGGGACCAGGACAATGGGACCAGGAGTAATGAAGATTACCGGTAAGTACTAGGGCTTTCATCTTCATTTCAATGGGAAGCATCTATTATTTTGCAAATGATTTAAGCCCTATATCTCAATGCTTTCAAGGGTCACCATCTGCACTTTGGCAGCTTAACATTGTCCTTTCTAAGCTCAGACTCCCATCATAGTAGCCTATACGTTAAACACTTTTACAGCATTTAACTAGGAAAGCTGCATTTTTGATAGCAATAAAGGCAATGAGATTTGGGCATTATGCAGTGAGAAACCTTATGTTGTGTACCATAAATACTAAGTCGTGATGAGAACTCACTTGAGTTTTCTTCCATAGGTAATATCAGACTTCCACATCAATAAACTATTTCTTTTCCAATTTACTGGTTATGAGACAACTCCTGTATGCTCATTGAACCAGGGAGGTGGGAGGAGTGTATATGGCCTTGATGAGGATTCCTCTGGCAGAAAAATAGGATTACAGACAAGTAATTTTTCTTTCAACTCCGGGGACAAGGAGCAGGTGCCAATGCCAAGTGCGACTTAGGGACACTTTCTGTAATAAGCCCTCTGGGGTCCAGTGCACTTCCTCCCCCACCCCAGGGGGGGCAGATTGAGGGTAGATCTCCCAATATGTCCCCAGAAGGCAGAAATACTGTTGGGGCTTTGTCTTTAGGGTTGGGATACAGACCAATGCTAGTAGAGGCCAGTTCTCAACCCATTCTTTTTGATTTTTTAGAAAATTTCTCCCTGGTGTCTAGTGGGTTTTCTGCCCTTGGTAGGTGGGGGATCAATTGTCTATGCCTGAGGGGTCGCTCCACCTACCTTTTAATAGTTTGTGGTCCAGTTGTGGTCCAGTTGGTGGAATTACCCTCCGACAGTGATTCCCATGCGGGAAACCAATATGGATGGATATCGTAGTAAAGGGGAGGATCTCCCCTTTTGAATGACACAGCTCATGCTGTGATTCATGTTTGAGGGACTGATTTGTGAAGGCAGAAGAAGCAAATTGGCCCCTTCTATTTTCTATTTCTATAGTGATGACATCAGTGTGCCGCATGCGTTGATCACTATTCACCAAAAAACAAATTATACTACTAGTAAAGCCCAGGTATAATAACCATAGTGGAAATAATCATACTTCATACATATTGAAAGTCGTCTTAAACAACTGACACAAATCAATGATGGTAACTTCCAAGACAGTTGTTTCATTGTCAAAAATGTATTTTCTAGCCAGTTCAAAAACAAATTCCAAACCTCAGACACATTCCAGAGAACTTACTATTTAGACCAGTGGTTCTTAACCTGTACACTGGGGGTGTCTGGGAGTCCGCAACGCCTACTCAGGGGCTCAACAACTGCTTAGGAAATGTAATAATACTAGCAGATTAATAAGGTGTACATAAATAACAAATAAATAAAGAAGGAAGTTTTAAAATTAAAAAATGTAAAACATTCTGTAAATGTGAAGGAATTTGAAATTGAATGCTAAAAATTAATTTGGTTTTACACAAATTGAGTAGTGGGAGCAGTGCAAGTGCATCAAACAGAATATGGTATGGACGATAGATGGCCTCAACTGGATTTACAAAAGCTCCCACCTTCCCATTTAAATAAAAAATGAGATTGTTTTTACATTTGTTTGGGAATTATAAAAAATATTTAAACATTTGAGTATTTGTTTGGTAAATGCTTTACAAGGAAATGCTTCTCATTTTTTTCAAAGTTTCGACTGATGCTGCTTGATTTTCGACTCCGAGAATCCACTGAGGCTTGCTAACCAAACATCAGTGCCAGTGTTCTAGCCCATTATATAAAGGTATGTTGAATTGGCTGCCCCCAATTGACTTACTTATAAGTCCCTAGTATATGGTACCCAGGACATATAAGTTAGAGTGTCTACCCAGGACTGCAGCACTGATTGCGCCACCCTTCATGTGACCAAGTACAAAATGGCTCCCAGGCTGCCACAGCATCCCGGAAGAGCAGTTTTAAAACTATTAGTTCAGTTTTGCGATTCAAACCCATGGCAAAGCCCCCACTTTCCCATAGCAATATATATAGGTCCCCCCTAAGGAAGGCCTTTCAAGTCGTAAGGCAAGGAGCCGTTATTAAGTGGGATATATACTTTAATATGCACTAACAGTAAAACATCCCAATTGTGATTTTTACTTTGGAAATGTTAGTTGCCCCATTGGCTAATACAGAGTCAGAGGCTGACATCTCAGCCCTGCTAAGTTCTAAATGGGATTACTGAAATGGGTACTTCAAGGTATCAAATGAATTGTCGCATTAAACCCGTCTTTATGACCAGGTGGAAATTAATGTCACTTTTAAGTAAAGGCAACCTGTAGGAAGTTGCCACCCTGTGGCCCAATTTATTCGGCAGCCTTTTGCAGTTGCTGGCCATCAGGTAGCCTTCTGCCCTCCGTGGGAGTAGTGTGAATGACTCCCAGGCTTAGGAACAATAGAGGCCTGCTACAGAGGGAGGTGTTACCTCCTCTTGCAGGAAGCCAAACAGGGCATTGGCCTAACAGGTGAGCTTCAAAGGGAAATACGCCTTTGGTGAGCAAATGGTGCTCACATTCTTTGTTCAGGTAGGTGGGCTAGCGGTGAGAACAGAGTGGGGAAACCAGTTGCCAAACTGGTTTTTCCGTGGGCCTGTAGGCCACAGGTAGCCCCACCTCTAAGGTGGGGTACTAAGCTCCTACCATCAAGGAAGGGTTCAGATATCTTGAAAATGGTCAGAATAGTGCACTCTGGGATTACTAGATGCCACACATAGTCAGAGGTTGTCGTAGGGCGGGAGGGATCCTGGTAGCACATTGGCTAGTAACTGCATCATCCCCCAGAGCCCTTTCTGGGCATAAACATGGCACTCCTGGCACCCTGCAGCTCAGATCACATCTGGGCTGGAGAGACGACCCAAAAAAAGGACTGTCCGACTTTACACTAGTTCCTTTGTTTAAGCCTTGTTGCTCAAAGCCACAGCTAACCAGGATTGAGCAAGAGGTTTTACAAATGAGCCTGACTGGACCCAAGATGGTTTCATGAGTGTGTTACACATAAGTCATAAGTCAAAAGATTTTATTAAGTGCACATTTCACACAAGGGTCTCAAAGCACTAGCGATAAACCTGTGAAGGGGAAGAAAGATAATTAACAAGTGGAGGAGAGTGGTCAAAAGAGCCAGGTTTTTAACCTCCTCCGAAACTGCTTATGATCAGTGACCATACTAAGCTGAAATGGAAGTTCGTTCCAAAAAGCGTGAGCTAGATGAGAAAAGGATCTACCGCCGTTCCTTGTGGTGCGAATCCTGAGTGAAGAGAGAAGATGTTTGGTTCCTGACCTGAAAATCCTGTTGGGTAAGTACCAATATAGTTTTTTGGCAAGGTAACTCGGCCCGTTTCCCTACATGGTCTTATGCACCGTACAGGTGATCTCGAAACGGATTCGTTTTCTGATGGGAAGTCAGTGAAGAGCTTTCAGACTGGGTGCCGACAGGTAGCGTGAAGGAAGATTTAGCACCAGTCTAGCGGCAGGGTTCTGCAGGACTTGGAGTCTAGTGAGAGACTCTTCATTGATGGAGGCCAACACAGCGTTTCCATAGTCGAGCCGACTTATGATTAGACCCTGGACAAGTGGTTTCCTTGATTTAACTGGGATCCACTAAAAGATCTTATATAGGCTTCACATTAGTCCATAACAGATGCCCGTTATATGGTTTTCGTGATCTTTCATGGACAGCTGGTTGTCGATCTTCACTCCAAGGTTATGTACCATGGGTTTGGGAGATGCACAGGGGCCAAGGCTCTGAGGCCACCAGTCATTAGACCAAAGTTCATGAGCCTTCCCGAAAAGGATGACCTCTGTCTTATTGGCATTAAGTTGGAGGTGGTTGGTTTGCAACCAGGTGTTAATGTGGGTCATGCAATTTTAAAATCTGAGTCTGGTATCAGTTGGATTGGGACCAAGAGTGATCAATAGTTGTGTGTCATCAGCGTATGATACTATATCGAACCCATAGGATCTGATCACCTTGGCCAGGGGTGCCACATAGAGGTTGAAAAGCATGGGACTTAGAATGGATCCCTGGGGGACTCCCTTATCTACCAACCGGCTACGAGAGACCAGGCTGCCTAGTTGTACTGTCGAGGTTCGGACAATTAGGTAGTTCCTAAGCCAGGTTAGGGCTTCTCCCCTGACTCCCATCTTCCACAGTCAATGTTCTAAAATACTGTGGGAGATGGTGTCAAAAGCAGCCGACAGGTCTAGTAGGACTAGAATGGCTGACTGCCCGCCGTCCTGGGCAAGCCTTATATTGTCGACTACCTCAACCAGCGATGTTTCGGTGCTGTGGGCAGCCCTGAACCCTGATTGGGAGGGGTCAAACAGTTTGTGGCCTTCTAGATAGGTTGTGAGTTGTTTGTTGACCAGAGACTCGAGTACCTTTCCAAAGTAAGGAAGAAGGGAAATAGGGCGATAGTTGCTGGGCTCTTTGGGGTCTGCAGAAGGCTTTTTCAAGATTGGTTTGACCCTGTCTGCTTTCCATTTTATAGGGACTATTGCTTGATTTAGGGACATGTTAACAAGGTCAGTGAGACTCTTGAGGAGCGCTGGGGCAATAGTAGACAGAATATGAGGTGAAACTGGGTCGACCGGAGAACCCGATTTGACCTTAAAAAGGGCAGTTCTAACATCTTCTTGAGTGAGTTAGGTAAACTCTTCTAGGAGTGAAGTGGCAGATGTCTGATTACTGTCGGGTTCATTCTTATGATTTTCAGCATTATAATTGGGAAAGGAGTTATGAATGGTGTTGATTTTTTCCTCAAAGATAGTGGACAGCGTGTCAGCCCAGTCTTGTGAAGAAGGGTTATCAGACTGACAGGAGGAAGGATTGGTAAATTCTTTTAGTATTTTGTGAAGCTCCTTATTTGAATTGGCAGCCTTGTCAATTCTGATACTAATATACTTTTTTTGGCTAACTTAATATCATCTAGGTAACATTTAAATCATTAAACATTCAAGTCACACAACCATATAATACACCACAATCCTCACATGCTTGTTTCTGTATTTGTGTGTATTGTTTTGTGGTTCAAATCCTCAAAATTCCTCAGGCTGGTGTCCACAGATTCTAACACTGACTCACTGAGGGTCCCTGAATCCCAATAGTGACTCAGTGTGGGTTCAATGATTCCAATAATGTTTCAATGGGGGTCCCCAGGTTCCAATAATTATTAAATGGGGGTTCACAGAAGTCAGAAGGTTAAGAAGATCTAGACGTTAGAGTGAACAAACTAAAACATTTCGACAAAAGAATTCCAACTATCTGAAAATCTAGCTGCCAAAATAAGATATGTTGCAATTGTTGAATGATACAGATTTACAGATTTACAGTTCTATATAATAAACACCTTCTCAAGTAGCCTAAGCTAAAAAGTAATAAAAGGTACTAAAAGAGTCGTAATTGGGTCAAAATATTGTCTTTGCATCAACTAACCCAGGATGGTCAAGCTGAACAATATATATTCATTATTTCGTACAACAAAGACTCACAAAACATTTTTCCAGCCTCTCTCAAAGGGTGAGGGGCAAACCATGTGCCCCTAAATATTCCACTTATGGATGAAAAAAGAATCCAGCAACAAATTGTAACTTGCTCTGTTTGGGCCTCTCAAAGCGTTATGTTGCAATGGGCCTGGTACCACCAAATACAACAATAGTATCACCCTTGCCAAACTAGTTAATGCAAAATACTCCCTCTGCACAAAAATGTTCTTTATTGATGATTAAAAACATGTTGGCCGGAAAGTCAAATTACCCCAAAACCTGAGTTGCTTCCAGGACAGCTTTCTCATTGTTTATAATCGAATTAGGACCTATCAATAAATCACACTGTCCAGGGTTCGAAGTTGCACACTCGAGTGTGGTGGCCTCATGATAATGAAATTACAACCTTTAAAAGAGGAAGACATAGAATCTGTGATGGATGGTCTCTAGAGGGGCTAAGAAAAGATTTTTGTATGATATAATTATTTGTTATGGTAAAATCTGAAAAAAACTGGGCTTATAATGGGGTCACAGATGTATCTGTGGTTGATAGCACTAGCAAGTGATTTAAAGTTCAGAAACATTTTATGGAACAGATGAGTTATGTTATGTTAGACGATTTATACAGCGCATGGCTGCCCCAGCGACGGGGCGTCCAAGCGCTAAAATCCAGATATAGCATTGCGGGATGGAAAGCATAGGAGGTGTGAATTAGTTCGGGAAAAGCCAGGTTTTTTTGGCCTTACTGTAGGCCAGATGGTTCTGGATACTTCTGATGGACACAGGTAGAAAGTTCCAGAGTGTTGATGCCAACGCTTTGTATGAGTGAACAGAATAAGAAACTTGAAAGATTTCTTTAAGGCAATACATATTATATTATTATCTGGACAAACAGTTTAATGTCATTGCTGTGATATCTTACCCAGAGGATACCTGAGATTATCCAGAATTAAATATGAGAGATAAGGTTGGGAGGTAGAGGCAACAGTTTGAAGTGGCAAGGCTTGAGAGTGTATATATCCTAGCATGCATGTTCATGCATAGGATGCAGGAGTGGATATTGTTGTTGGTCCAAATCTCTATCACCCTTTCTCGTTGATATCTGATTCAGTCTTATTATATCATGCCATTATAGAGGTGCTGTCAGCCTCCAGGGATCTGATATGTGCACTCTTGTGTGAGAATGCCACAAGAAATTGCTTGAATTTGCTGTACAACTAGAGCATTTCAGTATTCTCTAAACCACTTAGATATCTGAGTTGTAAAGCTGCTGACCATTTGCAGTTTGCAAATGTTGGAAGTTGAGGCTGCTATTCCTGTCCACATACGCACCTTCCAACCATACCAAGACAAGAGTTGAAAAGTAAAAATCAATAAGTAGCCCCTTGCACGAGGGCATGCTGTGAGGATAATAGACAGCTATAGATATAGGTGAGAAAGGCAATCTTCTCCAGTCGCCCTTTAGTAACAGCATTTTCCTTCCTAAGCCTGCTAAAGCCCTTTGGTGCCAGAAAAGTCAAGTCTCTCTGGGTCACAGTAACTGGACTGATGCATATGTAGCATTAAAGATACATAGAAAGTAGATGGTCTTGTGCAGCAGAATAAATGTGTGTAGAAAGCAAGGACGTTTTGTAAAGTAACTGCTAGTAGATTAACAAAACAATTACAGTGCTGTCTCACATTCTATCTTATCATCACCCCTATAAGCATTCATTGCTCCATACCAACATTTACCCGTCTTAGTTATCCTAATCCATACACCTCCAATGCTCCCAAAATCACAAGTAGTTCCAGTGTCATGATCATCAACAAGACAGAAAAGGAGTTGGTTGTGACGGAGGTGCTAGTTTGCAAGAGCCCCATTTCTTCTTCCGCCCATTGCAAACATCACAGGTCATCTGTCCTGACAGATGCTGTACTTATCAAGAGACACAATAGCCGGCCTGCATTTAGAAGAAAGATTAATTTACTTCGGCTGTCTCCAGAAACGTAGTTGCTGCTGTACGCAGATCAACCAACTGACCTTTTCAGGAGGAGATATTGATAAAAGTCTAAGGAGGATTAAGGGAAAATGTGGTTGTGGTTTTGGCGTGTAATAAGTGACTAAACAAAGAAGTAAAGAATGCAAAAGAGGAAAGAGTAAGAAAAGTAAACATGAGTGAGGATAAAGATTAAATAGAGGAGAGCTGTGAAAAGAAGGGTTGGAGGCCTCTTTATAAACATCCCTTCTGTAGCACATTTGAACAGATAGTCAAAAATGTAGAAGATACATTTATAGACTATAATATGACTAGTATATGCTTATATATTATATAATATGAATGTAAAGTCATAAATATCAATAACAAAAAAACAGACGAGCTCAATATTGACAAAAAATTGTAAATATATTAAATTTTAAGTATTATACACTATAACTTAAAAATATTTAACTTTAAAAATATTATATGTAAAAAATATACTTATACTTAAAAAAAATTACAAAATTATAATTTACAAACATAAAAATAAAAAAATATTATAAAATAATTGCACGAAAATATTAAAGATAATATTTTAAAATAAAGTATTATTTGAGGATAAACTATATAAACGCTAGTAAACATTATTTATACAATGAAACACAATTTATTTAAAAATGTATACAATTACACGTAAAAAGTAACAAACAATTACAAAAAACAATAATAAATAACATAAATTAAATTAACTTAAATACAAAAAAATAAATTAAACAACTTGAAAATAAAATAGAGCAATTAGACGCAAAGATGTAAAATTCACTACTCCTACTTCAACTTGAGCAACAGTAGGGAAAGTGCTAGACCTTGGAATAATGAGATTTACTATTCCCACTTGAACAGAAGCAGAGGTACAGAAAGTGTTGGACTTTGGACGGATCAGATTTACTATTCCCACTTCTATCTGAGCAAGGCCGGGGAAAGTATTGAACTTTGCAAGGGTCAAATTTAATATTCCCACTTCAGCCCAAGCTACAATAGGGAACGCGTTGGGCTTTGAAGAGGTTCGATTTACTATTGCCACTTGACTGTAAGCAAAATTAGGGAAAGTGTTGGACTATGGAGAGGTCTGATTTACTATTCGTATTCCAACCTAAGCAACAGTAGGGAAAGTGTTGGAGATTGATGTGGTTAGATTTACTATAGCCACTCAAATCGAAGCAACAGTAAGGGAAGTGTTTACATTAACTACTCCTACTCTAATCCAAACAACAATAGATAAGGTGTTGGATTTAGGAGGGGTCAGATTTACTATTCCCACTCCAATCTTAGCAACAGTAGAGAAAATGTGCGACTTTGGGGAAGTTAGACTTACTATTCCCACTCCACTGTAAACAAAAATAAGGAAAGTATTGAACTTAGGAGGGGTCAGAGTTACTATTCCCACTCCAATTTGAGCAACAGTAGGGAAAGTGTTTGACTTTGGAGGGATCAGATTTACCTTACTGTTCCCACTCCAATCTTAGCAAAAGCAGGGAAAGGTTTGGACTTTGGAGGGGTCCAATATACTATTCTCACTCCAGCCTAAACAAAAGTAGGAAAAATGTTAAACTTTGGAGGGGTTTGACTTATTATTCCCATTCCTAACTTTTTAAAATAAAACATTAAGTATAGACCAAAAAATAACATCTTTACAGGAAGGAATGTGTTCATTAAATATAAAACAAATTAAAATACATTAAAAAAATAAAACTCTTATATAGCAAATAGAAGAAAACTACATTTTAAAAAACTAAAATATTTTAAACTTAAAATATTTCCCTCTCTCATACCCTGAAAAAACGAACATTGAAAAATTATTAAAATGAATAATATTATAAAGCTGAAAAATTATGAGGTGTAAATTGATTATTAAATCAAAACAAATAATATATATTATAAATATAACGGGGCCTCATTATGATGAGGCTCGGCTGGCTTCCAACGGGCTCAAAACGCCCTTCTGCCAGTGGGAATCGGCACATAATCCCCATGGACGGCGTTTTATGCCGTCCGGATTACTATGTCAGTTTCCAGCAGGGTTTCCCATGCTGGGCTTTCCGACATGGAAGCCCTGTCCGAAAGCGACTTTGGGGGCCCCTAGCAGGGCCCTCTTCAGCCAGCGGCCTCCGGTTGGAGGTCGAGGGGGCACCCATGGTACCCCCCTGTTCATCCCTGCACAATGTGGCAGGCACCATGAGATGCCTGCCACGGCTTGCAGGGATGAACACAAACTCGGTTTTCTGTATGGGAGTTTGTTCTGCATCCGATCTCCGACAGCAACACAAGCTCCCATACAGAAAAGGGAGCTTGCAACCACACCGTGTGCGGTCGCATCAAAATTCAGTGGTAGGACCCACCGACCGGAGGTCGATTGGACCCTGCATCCATCTTATATCGAAATACGCCCCAAAGTGAAGTACTATTTAATGATTACACTGCTCAACCAATTAACAATTAATTATAAATCAACAAATAATTAAAATTGCAATTCATTAACTTACATAATTTATAATTACAACTAAAATTACATGAAAAAGTGATTTTAAATTAAAGACAATAATTTACATTTTAAAAAACTTTCTACCATAAACCCTTCCAAACCCAACAACGCACTACTAAATTAACAATTTCCAATTAAATTTAAAAAAAAATCATGTTAAAACTTAAAAGCTATACTAAAATAGAATAAATACAAATGCCTTCCTTCTTAAAATCTTGCTTCCCTGTCTGACTAGAAAACTACTTTCTTTAGGTGGGTCAGGATATAAGCTTAAACTTTTCTCTCTCTTTAGGTTTTTTGTGAGACTAGAACGTCAGAGTCTGCATAACTTCTTGATTTAATTTGTGGTAGCTTGAGAGCGAATGATAGAGCTGTAGTGCCCCTTCAAAGCATACAGGCTTCCTCTGCTGAAAGCATTCGATTGAGTATCCTTGTCATGCTCTGTATCTCCCCAGAAAAATATGTTCTGTAAGATACGGAGCAGGAGTCCACCGGCTCCCCCACCCGGGCCAGGAGTGGTCATGCATTACTAGCTTAACTGATGTTTGGTCCTCTTGATGAGCAGTATAGGTTTTACTCATACATTCATCACACACAGTCCAGATTAGACCATGGGCCCGAGTTAAAAGTTGGTGGTTGGGATGGCCTCTGCCAGGGCAACTAAATAAATTTCTCCAGTGCCCTTGCAGGGGTCCCAAATGACTACATTTTGAAATATCTGCTGGAACCCCTTGCTCCGTTGCTCCATTCACATTGAAGGCATTGAAATGTGACAACTTTTTCCATGTATTGGCCCAATCTGGCATAATGCAACTATCTGGATTGATGACTCACCCATTCATTGGAAATTGTGGGCCTCTAAAGGTAACTGGCAGGTCATTCATCTCTTTCAGGGAGAGGCTTTCAAATTATTTCTAGGCAAACAGGGAAAATATGATCTCCCATCAGACCAGCACTGGAAGCACCTATAGTTGAAAAACTGCCTTCATTGTACTTTTCCTGCCACCTCAATAGGTTCCTTACTATCCTCACCGGTGCATAACTATTTGACTATATGAGGTGCATACAAAAAAATCAATATCTGGCCTTTATTCTTTGGTACTTGGTGGCCTTTACTCCAAAGTGAGTAATGGGCATTTACGTAGACATAGGTCTGATACTTGCCACATGGATTTTGAGGAGGATAACTGGTCAGAGCTACTGCTCACACTAGGCAAATACTTACGTGAAATTCAGCTATTTCAAAATCCTGCATGATTGGCACTGGTCACCCTTTCAACTACATCAGACACATTTTACCCCGTCCCTTGTTGCTAGAGATGCAGCCACTAAAGGGGAACAATGTGCATGTCCATTGGCCATGCTCCAAATTATCTACCTTTTGGTCTGATGAAGGGTACCAGACTGGTGTGGCACATCTTCCACCATCCATGGACATGGTAATCCTAAATTTTGATGGAATAGAAGGCCTCTCTTCCCACGGGAAGAGATGGTTGGAATCTCACCTGGTGATGGCAAAACTGTATTCTGTGGCGGTGGAAAATGACAGCTGTACCAACCATCTCTTGACCCGGCCAACCCTGCCAACTATCGCCCTATTTCCCTTCTTCCAGCGGTAGCTAAGGTATGTGAAAAAGCGGTCTTTACGCAGCTGGCCAATTTTGTAGAGACCTCAGGATCATTACATCCCGCTCAGTCAGGGTTCAGAGCTACTTATAGCATGGAGACGCCACTTGTGGAAATATCAGAAGCCATTAGAGAATGCTTGGATGGGGGCGGGAGAGCGGCTCTGATTTTATTGGACCTCTCTGCCGCCTTCGACACGGTGCCACACTCATTGCTATTAGCGCGCCTTGCAAATATTGGTGTCATCGGCCCTGCATGGGATTGGATCAAATCATTTTTGGCTGATAGATCACAGCAAGTGTGGCTACCTCCTTTCTCATCCAACCCACAAAAGGTGACTACTGGAGTACCTCAGGGCTCTACGATGAGCCCCCTCCTTTTTAATGTTTATGTCACCACTCTGGTCTATCTGGCTGAGGAGCTGGGAGCAAAAATCATTGCTTATGCAGATGATACCCAGCTCCTCTTCACTTGGAAAGACTCTGATATTTCTCCAGCGAAAGCTAAAAACTGTTTATCAGCCGTTTTCAAATGGCTAGCAGCCGCCCAGTTAAAGTGCAATGAGGGCAAGTCCGAAATTCTCCTATTTGGATCTTTTCCCCCTCAGTTCAGGGAAGCACTTTGGCCACCAGAATATCCACTTCCCAGTTCCTCGGGACAGGCAGTGAAGAACCTGGGCGTCTGGTTCGAGGAAAATCTCAGGTTCCCTACTCATGTAAAAAAAAACTGGCCGGTCAATGTTTTGGCACATTGAAGTCCCTTAGGAGGTTTCTTCCCCTATTACCCAGGTCCGCCAAGGAAATGGTCACGCGCGCTTTGATCCTTAGCCGCCTTGACTATGCCAATGCTCTTTACATTGGCCTACCAGGATACCAGCTTAAGAAACTCCAGGTAATACAGAACACTGCGGCCAGAGTTCTGTTGGGTATCCCGGGCAGGTCCAGCGTCAAACATCATTTGCGGGATCTGCACTGGCTACCAGTGGCCCAAAGAGTGAAATTTAAGGCTCTCACGATGGCCCATTCAGCCCTCTATTTGAGGAAGCGGTTTAGCTTTTATACTCCACGAAGGCATCTGCGTTCTGCTTCACAGTGCCTAGCTGTGATCCCTCGCTTTCGGCGGACAAGAATTGGAGGCAGCTCTCTATCCTTCAAAGCAGCTGAAGCTTGGAACTCGCTCCCCCTTGAACTGCGCAGCATCCATGACCCCGCAATGTTCAAGGAAAGACTTAAAACCCTGCTGTTTGCCTAAGGATAATTTTCCCTGTTCCATACTGTTTCCATTACTGGCTTTTCGCGCCGGGACACTCTTGAGTAGCCGTGCACGCTAGAAATCACTGTAACATAACATGGGCACATTCACCTCCAACGAAAGGATGATTTATAGAATTAATGATAAAATGACATCTTTTTAAAGGTGATCTGGAATCCATTTCTTACTTCGTTGTCGATATCATATCCTTTCCAGTTATCTTGTGAGGGGGAAGAGTTGTTACTGGTCCTAGTTGGGGGCAGCAGGCTTTTACTTTTCCTTTTCCTCCACCATAGGAGAGCACAATGACGAAACTTGCTTTCGGACCCAAGTTCAACGAACCTATATTTGTGAATGTCTTAAGATAATTTCTAGTTTAGTACTTTTTACTGGGGTATTAGAAGCATATTTTGTTGTCTTATTTTTCTATATGACCCTTCTGTGCCTCAGTTTTGTTCTACTATTTTCTAAAAACAACTAAGGGGCCGATTCCGATCTCGGCCGGTAGGGCTCCGAATAGGATTCGGCTTTACCGGATCCGATTCGGAGCCCTTTTTCCCGACCGAATCGTACGCGGGTCCGGCCGAGCGAGTACGATGCGAGTTCGCCGACCGACTCGTCCGGGCGACCCGACCGCTCCGACCGACTCGTACCCGGATCGTACCGCTCCGACCGACTCGCTCGGACCCGATTCGCACCGCGCAATGGAGACGTTTTCCGGCCGGGTAAGTACGATGCGCACCTCGACCGCTCCGACCGACTCGCGCCGTCCGACTCGAACTCGCTGTCGGAGCCGTACTTTGGGGGTCCGTGTCGGACCCCCCTGTACGCGTACCCGTGCGAGGCGCACACAGGGGGACCCATGGGTCCCCCTACCTGTGCGTGTACGCCGCGAAGCGCTCGTGGCGTACTCGCTGTAGGGGCGCCCTTGTCCGCCTCGCACCCATTGAGGCAATGGGAGCCCGCGTACGCGTTGTACGACCGGCTCCCATTGAGTTCAATGGGAGTCCGACCGACTCGTGTCCGGTGGCATACGAATGCATCGGACTAGTTCGGTCGGACTGCACGGGTCCGATTCGGTCGGAAATCTCTCCGGGTCCGGCTCGGTCGGAGAGATTTCCGGCCCGAATCGGAATCGGCCCCTTAATGTGCATTATTTTGTAAAATACAATAAAAACATTTGGCATTAAATAAAGACGTCCTCTGGACTGGTGGACATTTCAAGCATTGATAGGATCTGTCTTGAAAGAGAAAGAAATGCATTAGACTTTCCAATTACACTTTAGGAGATGGCTGGGGTTATTAGGGACTTGCTTAATGTCAAAGCCACTGACCCATATGGGATCCCTCCAGTATTTTTCAAGGGACATGCCTCCAATCTGATTCCATTGATGAAAATTGTAATTCAAATGGTCAGTAAACCACAGACAGAATGCGCTTCTTTCAGGCCCATTTCCTTAATTAATATATAAGTTAAATCTTAGTGAAGGTCTTGGCAATCAACTAGAAGGGGTAATTAGAACCTTAGTACACTGGGACCAAAATGCGTTTATGTCTGGCAGGGGAACACAGCAGTGCATAAAGTGTCTTAAGTTGGCGTTGGCACTGTTTTTCCGAAGGCTCTGGTCTCAATTGATTTTAAGAAAGCTCCTGGTTTGGTTTGGTGGTACTTCTTGTTTGGGGTACTTTTCCAAATGAATCTTGGACTACTATCAAATATCTATAACACTGCTGGGCAATGGTGAGAGTGAATGGGGACAGATTGCCTCCTTTCCACATTCAAAGGGTATGAGGCAAGGTTGCCCACTCTCTCCCCTTTTGTTCGCTTTAGCTATGGAGCCTCTGACCAAATGTGGTCTGATGTGCAGTTCTGGTAGATGCAAAGCACCAGGGATCAGAAAGATCGAATAGCATTGTATGCAAATGATATATTGTTGTGTATGCAATGTCCATCATCCACAATCACACATCTAATGCACATGTTTAAGATGTTTCAGGGAAGTATGATCTACATAGTCTAGGACAGAATTATGCCATGTCAGTATCTCAAGAATTTATATACCTAGGCATGCACATGTCATTGAAACCACAGAGATGCTGGGAATTGAACATAATCCATTAAACAGAATGTCTGAATAAAGCAACTGGAGAGATGGCACAACTTGCCACTCTCCTTCCTGGAAAGAGGGGCAATATTAAAAATGATTGCTTTATCTCAGTTACTTTACATCCTGCAAAACTATCCATATGCTCTCTCTAGAAAATCCTTTGCCACCCAACAGAGGCTGATCACACATTACCCAGGTGTGAGGAAGACTCAGAGAGCGGCATTTAATAAATGTATACACTCTACACTCTCCGTTTGCCGGTGGTCTGGGGTTTACTGATATTCTACGCTATTATCAAGCTGCACAATTAATCCCGATAAATGACTGACTCTATTCTGACAGAGCTGACCCAGTGCATAAGTTGGGAATGGAGCCTGGCGTTGAGGGATATTGGGGAAACTCCACTTTGTCACTGAAATTGGCTCCCAGCAGTTCCTCAACTTTCCAGATTTTCTATGTGGGACAACTTTGGAATATCCACAGTGGGTGATGTGGGGGGTGTTGAATATAAACGCATTCAAACAACTACAAGAGGAATTTGGTTATATAAATCAGAGTTTTTAAAAATGTTTACAGCTTAGGCATGCTCTCAATGCCACCAAAGACCAGTTGCTCGTGGTCTACAAAGATAAACCACTTGAATCAAAACTAGCAATTGAATATTTGTGAGGAAAAAGTCATCTTGACTGTATTGAGCCCTAATGGTAAACATTCCGGATCCACTATTACAAATAAGGGAGAGATGGGAGGCTGATCTAGGTCTCTTGGAGGAGGAACAATGGCTTAAAACAAATATGGTTGCCAGAGAGTTGGTGATTCCGGCTAGGCTCCATCTTACCTAGTTCAACTATTCCCATTAACACTATTTCATCATGTTCTGGAGTTTTACTCCAGAACATTTACTTAGGAGTTATGCCCCGATCTGTCTAAGATGTGTCTATAATATTGAAACCATTCTCCATATAATGTGGGGCTGTCAATTCTCTTCTGTCACACAATACGCAGTGCTGTTGCTCATGTGTTTGGAGGATAGATCTCAAGTAGCCCTAAAATAGCACTGTTGGTGATAATTTCAGAGCAGGATGGAAGGTGGACACCGCACAAATTGGTAGCAGTGGTTTTCAATGTCACCAAAAGGGAAATAGGCTACACGTGATGGACGCCAGCGTCCTCATCGTTACACAACTGGTTCAGAACTATGAATTTTTGTGCCGCAGCTGAAGAAGGAGTAGATAGGGCAATGGGTTGCCCCAAAAACATAGTAAAATATGGGGCACTTGACTGGATAGTTTCCATTGAGAACAGGCCTAATATAGGGTGGGGGCGAAATTCCAAGAGCAGATTGAATGAAAGTCTAATGTCCAGCAAGCATAAGAAAGGTTAATAATGGGGTTTTTATTTTGGGTGAGAGTGCATTGTTTGTATAAGGCTACTTTATGATTTTGATATTCGTTGTTTGTTTGTAAAAGCTGATAAAAAGAATTTAATAAAAAGATATGTTATGTCTTGCCTCTTCTATTTAATCAGTAAAGTCACCATGACATCATGTGCCCAGATTGGAGTCCCAGGGTGCCATTATAGTCTGTCACAAATGTCATGGCTAAAACCACTGTAGTATGTCAAAAGTATCACACCAACTGTAGAACTATTGGCATACACTGGTATTAGGTTCACTGATAGAACATTGATGACACAAATATCGATGTTAAAAATATCTATTAAAAAATATAGACTACAAAAATATCGACTCCCATACCTAAAGAGGTAAGTACAAAAATATCGATGTAAAAAATATAGATGTAAAAAATATCGATTTAAATATATATGTAAAATAATATATATTAAATGTATTACATATTAATATAAATTTTAACAAAATAAATTAAACGTAATATACATTTGAACAAAATATAACAAATAAACGTAATTAAAAAAAGGTAAATACACAAACATAATAATTTATACATATATATATATTTATTTTAAAATAATTAATAAACTATTATTTTTAATTTATTTTAAAAGTTTAAAATTATATAAAATAAAAAAATAATATATATATATATATATATATATATATATATATGTCAATAATTTAAAATATAAAACAATTCTATAATAAATTCAAACATCAAACTATTAAAAAATATTTAAACTTAAATTTCCCAATACAGTCAGTGCAACAGTAGGGAAAGTGTTGGATAGCAGAAAGGTAAAAATTATTATTCCCACTCCAGCAAGTGCAACAGTAGGGAAAGTGTTGGATAGCATAGGGGTAAATTTAATATTCACACTCCAAGAAGTTCAAAAATAAAAACTATATAAATATTTAAGAATCAAAAAATAGTATTATAAAAATAAATAAATGAATAAATGTATAATTATGTGACATTTTTTAAAAACAGTATATTTCATACATAAAAAAACATATTATAATATTAATTACATGTAACAAATACCTACAAATATTATGTAAAATAAAAAAATGAATACATTTCCCAAAAATAAATATTTTAAACTAGAAAATTTTGACAAACAAAAACATTATTCATTACATTAATGTATTTATTTTATTTCATACCCTATAATGCCACACAAACAACAAAACACTTCTAAAGTTTTAAAAAATATATACTTCCATAATTAACATAATTAATTAGAAAAATATTAGTAATAAAAAATTAATAAAAATTAATTAACTGCCCACACTTTAACCCTATAATCCCCACAACACACACCTAAATTAAACTGTAAAATAATACATTACACAATTAAAAACTTTTTTTTAAATTAAAAACTATTAATAATAAACAACTAATTATGAAGTAAGTAAAATGTATTTAATACCAACCCTTTACCCCTTTAAAAATAAAAACAACACACAAAAAAATAAACAATTACCCAAAATAAATATCAAATAATTAACATTAATTAACAACTATATATTAATTAATTAAACACAAATTACATGCCACTCCTTACCCCTTTAAACCCCAAAACACACACCTAAAATTATATACACAACTACCATAATTAATTACCAATTAATATTTAATATTAATAAACAACAAATTATTAATTCATCAATAAATTGTTTTACTTCACACCCTTTAGACCTATAAACACGAAAACACACACCTAGAATGAATTACACAATTACCATAAATAATTAGCAATTAATTAATTATTATTCATTAATAACCAATTATTAATTAATTAATAATACATTAATTTACACATGTAACACTATAACATCTCTATTAAATAAATATTAATAAATTAAAAATAGTCATTAATTTAATATAATTAAATTACTTCCCACCCTATTTGCCTATAAACCCACAACCCACTACGGAACTAAAAAACGCAAAATTCAAAAAAAAATAAATAAATAACTACTAAAAATGTAACACATATATTAAACAATGTAACAATTCTTATCCCCAAAAAATATATCACATACATTCAAAATATATACTAAAATACATAACATTAATTAAAATATTGATATTTTTAACAACTATGGGGCCTATTACGATGGCGGTCGGAAAACCTCCCCGACCGCCATGGTAACGGGAAAAGACCGCCCGCAAGGCCCACGACATAGCCGCCGGTCGTATTACGATGTTCCTTGCTCGAAATCCGACCGCTGCGGTCAGATCGCGGGCTTTAACATTGCGGCGGTTGCTGATGCACGCAGCACCGCCGCGATGTCAAAAGGAGCATGTCCTGCATTTCCCTGCATTGCGTGGCAGGCACTGCACAGTGCCTGCCACCTGGTACAGGGAAATGTAGGGGGGACCATGGGTACCACCCCAGTGCACCCACACCCCCCCAAAACATTGGGGGCCCACAACGGGCCCCCGGAAGACAATCTCCGCATGCTTTTCCATGGCAGTCTGACCGCTGAGGAAAGGCTGGCTACCGCCGGCATCATAATCCTGCTGGCGGAGCCTGCTCTGCACCACCACCATTATCCCAGTCCTGCTCCGTCCGCCAGGCAAGAGTGCGGATGGCAACCGGCGGAAAAGCGGCGGTCGGAATTTCCCACCGCCGCGGTCACCACCGCCATCCTAATTTGACCGGCGAATTTCTGGCTTGCGATCGCGGTCGGATGTCCACCGCCGGTCTGGCAGTGGACATCCGACTGCCATCCTAATAGACCCCTATATTTTTGCAAACGATATTAAACACTTCGATATTTTTAAATTCGATATTACTTACCTTAAGTCGATATTCTTGACCACAAGATTCTTGCTGTTGATATTTCTCAGTCACAATATTTCTGACTCGATATTTGTGCAACTCAATATTTAAAACTCGATATTCTGTCTGCGCACCCTGGTATTATAATGACTAAGATTTCAAGATTCCCATTCTCAAAACCACAGATTAAGCTGTGTGACATTCATTGTGCATTCAGTTCAAGATCTGAATACTTTGCACACTTCACCTGAAGACACTGAGCTAGAGTTCACCCTCAACAGGATGTTCCTATAATCAAAACAAGTCTCTTACTGTCAATGTGATATTGTCAGCAATTGCACTTGTAAGAAATTGGATTATTATTTGGGGTGGATGACTATCGACCTCAAGAAATAATCACAACCCCTTTCACGGGGAACCCTCAAAGTCACTAAATCAACCTGAGCTGAACCCCCAGTAGCTATGGCACAGAGCAGACAGGATTAACTTACGGCAACGAGCAAAGTATGCAGTACCAAAAAGTAATAAAGTCAAAATGTAAAACAAAAATCCCAAAGTGAATTAGAAAAATACATAAAAATGTAATTAACAAAATGACACCAAAATGACAAGAATGCAATAAGGGGCACCGGAGATATGAATTCTCAAACTTTTAGTAGGAATAGTGCCAAGAAGCACAAAGCTTTGAAATGTTAGTTATTTGTTGCGGTACACCAGGACCAAGGTTCAATTTCAGGTTGACCCCAATAGAGTGCAGGTCAGAAACACCAGCTATGGTTGCCCTGGTCAAAGATGTTATCTTCTGACTAAAGGCCTCATTTAGATGTTGATGGAAACAGCGACGGAGTATACTTGTTGCCAACCTGAAGATCTGCTCCATCTCTGCTACCTACATACACCTCCGACAGCCCAACGGAGAAAGAGCCATTGGAGGTTTGGCCATGTGTCCGCTCGCCCAATTTAGAGTGGGCAGATACATGGCCAGTATTCACTGCCTGTCACCGCCATGAACAACATGGCTGTAAGGGGCACTAAAAACTTTTAAATGACCCCCACGCCATGGGAGGAGAATCCCACTTTGTTTTTTTCTTTTTGAAAATAAAAAAAGTTGCATGCTTGACGTGCGGGTTGGTCATGTTGATGGAGCCGTCCGTCAAACTTACAATGCATTTCTGTAACCGTCGTTACGGCAATTCCTGGAAATGCAAGAGATGTCCACAGAGTCAACAGAGATCTCTAAATATGGAGGGCGGAGTACACTCGCCATGGTGGGAGTAAAATACTCCACTATGGCAATAGTAACCACTTCGGCCTCCAAAAATCAGCCCCTTATTGCTTTAAGTCCCTGTCCACTACAGGAATACACTTCTGCACCCCCAGATCCTCAGGGGAGGCACATAGAGACTCACGGGGTGCCAGCAGGGGCTAACAGCAGGGCACAGTCCAGGTCCAGTTGCCACTAGTCAACTGGGTAGTTGCTGGAAAGGTCACTTGTAGCTTGTTGTTTCCCTGTAGCTTAAACAGGAGGTCAGCCTTATGACCCCTGGAGTCTGCTTCCTTGTCCTGGATACAATAGGGTGCAGGTTGAGTTCTTCAGGAATTCTCTCAGTTCACAGACAGCAGGTCCAGTTCTCTTATTTTCTTCCTCAGGTCCAGGAGTGTTCTGTTGTGAGTCCCTGGCGATATCACATTTATGCCTAGCACAAGCTAAATGGGTGGGAATGACTCCTGGGAACACCCAAACCAATGGGGTAATGGTTCCCGGGGCCAACCTTACCCACTTTAGGCCTATTCAAGACAGAAAAATACTTCAACCTCACTAAGCTTGTGTTCTGAGAACTGGCGGTGTGTGTGGGAAGTGCACTATGACATTTCCAGTATACCCCACATCTAACACCTAACTACAGTTTTTAACACTGTTTTCCCAATAAACCAAGAGACAGAAGTCTGGTAGAACAAAAGCAGGGTTTTTTAGCATCCTGTTCTCAACCTTTCCATCGATATTGTATGAAAACTCAGCAGATCTTTTGAGCAGGAATTAACACTCCAGTAGGATGTGACACTGTAATGTCAAAAAGGATACCCAGAGCCCTCACCCTGGGTATTATGTGTGATTCAGAGGAGTAATCTCTGCCCTTTCAGGTCAGCCTATTTCTTCCTCCTGGGAGGCATTCAAATGTTGGTTTTGTACATGGGACAGCTAGATCTGGTACAGTAAAAATAGCTTGTGACTGCTACTAGCTGTAAGGTCATGTTAAAATTACATTTCTACATATCCTGCTTTTACATACCTGCACCATTTCATGTGGATTACAAGCCTTCCAAGGACTGACTTCTTAATATTTAAACTGGAGGTTTTGACCAATGAAAATTGTTTACTTTGAAAGGCTGAATTACAGTTTTTACCCTGCTATAGTCAGGCTACACTGCTAGGTCTGAAGCCATATTTTACACTGAAACTGTGGTGGATGGCAGAATAGGTGCTTTAGTCCACTAGTGGCATTTAACTTATAGGCCCTGGGTACTGGGAAATTATAGGTAGGTTACATATACTAATCAGGAATATGCCAATTCAACCGTGTTTAAAGGTGAAGCACAGGCACTTTACAACTGGTTAGCAGGTTTAAAGTGCACACAGTTGGATAGTGTTTAATAGTGGTTCTAATCAGGATGTGACTATCATGTATATCCTTATTAGATGACCTCAATTCAATTATTTGGAGAATTTATGTGATAGGTCCCACAAGATTCATGATTCAGCCCAGAAGAGACACTAATCAAAACTAGTCAATAATCGAGCGCATCAACTGTATTCCAAAGCATGAGAATCCATGTTATGCAACCAGTTCCTCACACATCAGAAGTCCCACACACTACTGATTCATTGCAGGTCAATTACTTCACCATGATGGTGAAGAGAAACCAAACTACTTACATCAAAAAGGAACTCCTATCCTCTTGAGACCAAGGCCATGCCTGCCCACTCATTCTGTTGAGCCTCTCAAAAGCACTTGATACTATTGAGAATAACATGCCCAATAAATGGCTGACATCATTCTCTGGGATTGAGGGACCCTATTTGGTCACATTTTCAATGTTTTCATCCTACTTCCACAAACACTACCAGCTAGTGAAACTGGGATCCTTTTTTCATAACTCACTCCTATCAGCAGGGAAGTCCACAAGGTTTTGCCCTCTCTTTGATCATCTTCAATGCCCATGTACCCCCTAAAATACATATCCCAGAAGCTTTAGTCTTCAACTATTAGTGGATGACTCTCAGATCAACTTCAAATTTGAAATGGGGTGAGGGACACACAGCCAAACAGAAACTGCCTATACGAAGTCCAACATTTCAACTTGCCCTGCTTTAACAAACATAGGGCCAAGATCTTGCTATTTAGACATGGGGACCCCATGCCATTTTAAAATCAGCTATCCAAACTCCTCAGGGTCTTCACCAACACCAGTCAAGAAGGTGTTCAACTTGGGTGTACTATTTGGCAAGGATCTTTTCTTCATCACCAGTGTCACTGCTATCATATAAATCTCTTTTTTCAAGCTTTGCCAACTACATGAAGTACTGTATCTGTTACATCTTGCTCACACAATTGTTTTGATATGTGCAGTTGTGATTTACAGGTGTAATTATTACAACACCATCTACACTGGTGACCCAGTGAAAGAGCTGTCCAAGCTGCTGAGAGTGCAGATGCATGCTGCTTGGATCATCTTCAGTCTGAGATACAAGGGCTGTATCACACCAGACTTAACATCACATCAGTCTTAAAAACTGTTCATTTGCCTTCCAGCAAGAAAAAAATACATTTCAAGACTCACTGCCTCAGCAATAACACACTGAATTGCAGACCCCATAGTATATTTCAAAACATTTTCAGGATTATCAGATATCCAAATATCTGGGGTCACTTACAGAAATCAAACTCACCATCCATCCAGCCAGATCCAGTAGATTTGGCAGCAAACCTTCTCTGCAGGGTCTCTCACTTTGGAATGGCATATGGAATGTCTACTAAACTGAAAAAAATGCCCCATGTCTCCTAACTGTCTGAAGACCCACTTTTTTCAATTTGGCGCATTGCCAAGTCATTAGGTCTCCTAATGCTCAGACATAGAGTGAAGCTTTGACCTTTTTAAAATTGCATCTTGTCAAGTTCTTAACACCAGCCAGCATAATCCACTAACCTGGTGCCCTGTGCACCAGTGTACACGGCATTTCCACTAAGGCTTCACCACCCTATTACCCCTGTTGAGCGGTTTGAAGAATATGTTCATGATGCCATCCTGACTTCATATGATTACATTGTGAAATCTCACAGGCATGACTTCCTCTGGCCACAGCACCAAAGTTCAATAGATCACCCAGGGCTTAAAGACATTGCTGCTGTACTATATATAACCCTGCAAAACCTGCAAGGCTGAGGCAGTTATTAGATGTTCATAAATGTTTACAGAAAACCTGAAAAAATGATAGAAATCTGCATTGCAAAGGCAGAGTCAATTGCCCAATTTATGGTGGACACACAGTGCAAAAACATCTTAACTAAGCCAGGGGACAAGTAATATAACACAGGTCTAAGGAATGCCACAGTGTTAATGCAGCAGGTTCAAAGCACAATAAAAGTATGTGTCAGTGTGCCTACCTTGTCTCTGTACAGGTACAAGCAATGACAAGCAGTGAAATAACACCAATCTTAATGTCCGTAAGCAGTGAGCAGTGGCAGGGATGAAGTAGTGATCATCTTGCAGTTGTCACTATACATCACACCTAATATTGAAGCTCAAAGAACCTCATGCAACCCCAGTACTTTCAGTTTATTGAATTACATTTTTACATAGTATAAGGTGGTGATGCTGTTTCTTTGACATTCTATATTTTTTGGCAAGCTCCTCTACCACTGACTGTTGTGTCCTCAATAATATCATAAGAAACAGGCTTTTGTTTCAGGTTCCTATATTTATGTCTGTGTGGCCCTATTTTATTTGGAGATATGTTGTGTAGGAGTTTACTGGTATGTTGTACAAAAATTGTGTTTCACTGTTTATTTTAGATCTGCTGTACTTGCCATAATGCAGGATGATATCCTATTCTACATTCGAATCGTTCCAACAATAACATGGAAGCACTTTCTCTTTAGTTGAATGGTACCAGGCCTTCACCTAAGAGCCCAATGACACTCTGTGGTAAGAGTCTGTAGCTACCTGGTGACTGAGTGTGCATTGCAGGCCATTTCAATAGAAGGAGGAAAATAAATGTTATGGTTGTATTAAGGTGATATGCATGAGGTGACAGACCCAAGAAGAGTAGATTTACTTGTGGAAGATTGAGCCACAGAAAAACTGCTGCTCCCCTTTAAAATGCAGTTTTGTTCATGCTTGCTTGGCATATGGACTACCTTTCTTCTTCTGGTGTGCCAGACTGTTCACTTCATTACTGCTGGTTTTTTCCAGGTTGTCAACTGGAGTGTTATGCTATTTATTTAATTTAATAATTTTATGTAATTTTTTTATAAAGTTCAGACCAGATATCCAGGGTAAATCTTGCTAAGGTGTGAGTTCCCACTTCACTGTTAATGTGCCCCATTCCAGAATTGTGCTGCTCTGCACTACAAAAACACAGGTGCTTATTTATAAGCCCCTTGTTCTAGGGGTGCGACTCTTATTGTGTCCTCCGGTGGCGCAGGAGCCTGCTTCATATTTACCAAGGCAGCACTAAGTCACTTTTTTTGGCTTAAAGCTGCCTTGTAAATATTGTTCCCTTTAACACAGTTTTCTGTGTTAAAGGAGCATGCAATGGGTGTTGCTGGGGGTGTTCCCAGCAACATTCATGGCTTTTTGACACTGCCCCAGTTTCACAAGAAGTTGTAACTCTGAGGCAGCGCCAAAATGTTATGTCTTCCCAGGGGAGGCATAAGGAGGTACAACAAGGAGAAATATCATCATTTCTCCTAATTTTTCCTTTTTCTATGTGTGCTGCATTCCGCATCTGATGGATACAGCGCATTGCTGCCTCTTTCTTTTGACATAGGGCAGTGTAGCAGGAAAGCCTGCTGCGCTGCCCTACGGCAAAAACTCATAAATGAGACTCTCAGTATCTCTCTACTGCTCAATTGCCTCGAAATGAAAAATAGCAGTTGCCTGACTTTCATATTTCTTTGACCGCTGTCCTGCCCTAAAACTTGCTTCTTTAATGTCAACCAGTGAGGATGCAGAACCAGATGACTATGTTCTAACCACTGCCCAGGTTACTAAGCCGCATGTTGATTTAACTGATGTGCCCCTTACTGAAGTTGAGCTAATTTATTTTGTAGTTGGATCCTATCTGAGAAATGATGAAGATACTCTAGTTCCTACTTATGCTTTCCACCTGAATATCGAGTTGTGGAAAGCTGTAACATACCAACAGTGAGATCAGCCCAAGTCACAGACATCATTCCTCTCACTAAGGCTTGAATCCTAGCTAAGACAAAGACTGTCACTGTGTTACACAGATTCACAGTATGAGTTTGGGCTCCTATGGATGCAAATAGGTTTCTTGACTTTGGCAAGTACCTCTATCAAGAATGGACAATGTGTTTTCAACCTTTTCAGCTGCCAGAAAAGATGGCAGTAATAAAGCGCACCCTCGTATCAATACTTCAAGGATCAATGCACTAGACGATTAATGTGCTAAAAATGTTGCATTGTCTAAAACTGCTGATGTCTCCATGTATGTTGTGAGAAATCATCTATTCTCAGTACCTATGTTAAAAGATTTGGCTCAATTGCAGTAGCAAGCTTAAGAAAATCAAAAATTGTCCTGTATCAAGCAACAATATAAGAGATATAAGATTATATATGGGGAGAGACAGCACTGCGTGTGTGAATTTCTATTCCCCAACCTCATCAGGTTGTATCATGGAGCAGTCCACGTTGGTGTGTTGCAGCCTCTGTTCTCACCTTCAATGCCTGCTCCAGACCACTGCCTAATCTTGCCTCAACAGTCTCTCATCGCTTCTGGATACCGACCCCCCTGTGGGTAGTTCCTGCTGTCTTCTTTGCTGCTTTGAGCATCTGGCAGGGGGTGGGGTACATTCTTGCTGCATATTGGGAATTATTTCAAAACGTATCTGTACTGAACCTTCCTTTGCACAGAGACGCCCTCTATTTAAAAGGGTAACTTCTACACGTTTTTGCTGGGAAAGCACAGTCAGACCTTAAGTCTTCCTCCTGCAGGATTTTCATGCATGTGGCTGTTGATGTGGGAGATTGCATTCCTTTGATCAGTGTTATTACCACTTGCCTTCAGCTTTTCCACTGCGGACATAGACTACCAGAGTGTGCAGGCATCTCCCCCTCTGCTTTTCCAGTCCTTGAAAAGGTCAATAATCCTTTCAAGATGACAGATTCAACTCACCTCGTAATGGCTGAGCAAGGATTTATTTGCAAGCACTGAGGAACTTGATTTAACAGTGGAGAGCATTCCCTCTGAGTTACCTCCTTCTGAATATCACCTTCTACACCTTCTACATGGACTGTTGTTTCTCATATATCACCCTCAAGGAAGTCTAACATATTTCGTTTGTGGGTCACAAGCCTAACCCTGGCTGCACTTAGACTAGTCTGGGACTTGTTATCCAGAGTAAGTTGTTCCACCTTTAAGACACTTTGATGATCATCCTATAATATGTACAAAAGGGTAGACTGTTTCTACTACCCCTATGTTCTTCTCCACTCAAATTCCTATGTATAGAATTACTCTTGCTTTAGATGAGATAAGGAATACAGAACTATTGTAAGAAATAGCATATTTCAATATTTTTAGGATTCATTACAGAACAGTTAGATGCCCACTAAAAGATTCTGATCAGGGCCGGACTGGCTACCGGGCGTTTTTTGCTGGGGTGGCAGTGTGGGGTCCAGGTTCACTGCTGAGGGGCTGATTTTGTTGCTGGGGAGCTGCTGGCGTTTCTAAATGAACAATGCAAAACAAATAGCTTTAAAGCGTACTTTTTAAAACATTTGTTTTGCATTGTTTATTAAGGAAAGCCCGGTAGCCAGTCTCACCCTGATTCTGATCTAAAACAGAATGCCTTTTGATTACCTCTTAGCAGCCAACGGGGGGGGGGGTCTGTACACAAATGTAGGGACTGAATGCTGCACTCAACTTGCCAACAATTCTCTTAGCATACATGAACAGAACATGAACAGATAGATAACATTAAGGAAAGAAATAACACATGATACAAAGTGGCCCTGACCTGAGTCCCAACAGCATCTTGATGTGTTATGGGGAGGTTTTCGGCTCTTGGTGAATGAATATATTAGAATACATTATTGCTATTGTTCTGATTGGGGTAGTCATATATATTTTGTTATTAGAGTAATATTGTGCACCATCTAACTCTTTTGCAAAAATAAAGACACAGCCAATACTTTCATCCTTGCTACAGGATGGTGAGGAAAGTGATAGTGGTGAGAATAATTGAGAAATGGTGAGATTATATTGTATTGAACTGTTGTAAGTGAGTATTTTTCTTCTCAGGAAAAGAGGATGGTGAAAGATTTGTGTGTATTATGCTAATAAACTCCAATAACCTTGCATACAGCACAAATTGTATGAATTGTTTAAATCAAATATGGATGTTATTTTATGTTAGTTGAAGGCTTTCATGACATTGTGGGCCCAGAAGCCATAGGGCTACGGGTTGTACATTGCTCATTTCCTAACAATCTAACCTTTTTTTTTCAAACCTAGCAAGTGGAAGCAGGTTTGTGTGAGAATAATGAGGCTAGTATTGTTGTGGAAATGTCTCCTCCTCATGGGCGTTCAATGCTTTCTCAGGGGGTAGGAGGACGTTTCTGCCACATGCACATTTTTGCTGAGAGTAACATGTTTCGGTCACATCACTAAGCTTCATTGATTTGTATTAAGAGAAAGCATATGTATACTGGTTTAATGTTCTATGTTTTTTAGCTTTAGGCTCCAACTGACTGTTTTCTAGTAAGACCCCTGGTCAGTTGAAATGACCATTGTCTTTGATGTTTTCATTGTGCCGCTTGCTATTTTACATTAAATGCTAGTTGGACTTTAAGCTTCCAGACAGTTTGGGCCCGATTCACAAAGGTAAAGTTAGACAAAAGTCTAGCTTTACGCCTTCGATTTTCACAAAGGGCATTTACTACTCGTAAATGCCTTTTGTGAATACCGAAAGTCAAACATTATGCCTTTCAAGGGCATTTACGAGTAAAAGTCGTAAAGTTAGACTTTGGTCTCACTTCACCTTTGTGAATCAGGCCCATTGTTTTTTTATTTTTAACAAGGGTCCTTTGATTAATTTATTTTTCAGGATTCCCATTCCCCTGACATATTTTCCAATTTGCTATAGCTATAATTTAATTAAATCAACTATGTATTTTTGTTAATTTCCTACAGGACAAATGGTTTCTGAATCTTCTTCTGTTGAGGAGCAACCAACTAAACAGACATATTGTCAAATCCATGTTCTGTATTTTGCCAGTGTACATCTATGTATCAGCCTATAGCAATATCCCCTAGGTGCAACAGGTGCGCACAGATGTATGTCCCTTGCTGCACCTCACTGATTAGACCTAACAAGTCAAAAACAAATTTGAGGCAGCTTGTGTTCTCTTTCACAGGGGATGGAGCCTGGCATTTTAGACTGGACTGTCCCTATTGGAGCAGTGCCAAGACTAAATTGCAAATGGTTGCTCTACTATTTGAGTAGCACACTTCACAAAACATTGAGGGCCTTATTTATGAAAAGTGTCTACACCATGGATGCACCATATTTACAGTACAGTGCTCCATGTCACAAGGATTGACAGATATGTCAGGAATCCTGACATATCTGTCGGCGCAAAAGTGGTACATTGCTGGAGTGTGACTGAACACAGACACAACTCCAGTAATGTGTCATTTCACATGAGACAAGCCCCATTTGAGAAGGCCTGTGTCACCCCTTCAAGCAGGCATAAGGATTTAACGCAGTGATGCTGTAGAAGTGGCACAGTGAAATCTCGTAAATGAGGCCCTGAATGTACTGGAATATATCCTGAGTGATTTTCAGTGGCTGAGACTTTGCAAACATTGCACCTTTTTTGTTTTGCTGTGACACAGGTGTGTCCAGTTGTCTGTACTTTGCTTGATGTGTCGGGGGATAAAAATTGCACCTCACTGATGTAGATCAATATAACTTAAACCTTTGTGGGGTAGCCTATGCTCCTGTATAGAGGGTCATAGACTAGCAAGCCAAGCTGGACTCTTACTTTTGGAGCATAATCAAGCCTTTTTTGCATATGGTTTATCCTCGTCTGCAGAGGCACAGTGGGCAAATAAATCACTGACTAGAAAGCTTCTCATAAGGTTGCCATTGACTTAGGGGCTGATTAGGGGCTGATTACGACTTTGGCGCAGTTGCGCTGGCTCTCTACTGGCGCGGCTGCGCTAAAGCCATGCAAAGACTGGTTAAGAGTTTTTCTCGTGCAGGTGGACTGTCTTTTTACCATTCCCATGGCAGTGCCAGAAAAACAGACACTGCAATAGGAAAGGCAAAAATTTTCTAGCACGCCATGGACAGTGATATCCTTGCTGTGCTGAAACTGGCGGTTATTGCAGACAGGGGGGTACATGTTGTGCCCCCCTAAATGCATCCCGATGGTGGGGGACATGGGGGACCTGTAGGGCCCACTTTGTTCCTCCACCGCCAGCCTTTTCATGGTGGGGAGCCCGTCATGAAATGGTTGGCGGTAGAAGAACTTGTAATATGCTCATCAGTACTGCACCAGTACTACTCAGCATGTTACATTGGGCCTCCGCCGCGCCACCGCCAGGGACCGGTGATTCCCTGGTGCAGGTGGCGGTCCACCACCAGTACGACTTTGAAAGTTGTAATCCAGCAGACGGTGGACTGCCACTGCTGCGCCACCGTGAGTGCGGCAGTCAGAAGACTGCTGCACTCGTAATCAGCCCCTAAGACTTTTGCAAGTATTCCACTATCTCCCTTTCTTGACATGTAAACCACATTTTCACCACTCAAGCTATGGCAATACAATACAAAATTGAAAGTAAAGAAAGAAATGCCTCCCATTACCTTTAATTTTTTTAATATGACACAATATATGCAAGCACCTGTACTTGCTGGGGCATCGTAGCCAAACTGCACCTCACTGATGAAACACAGCAAAGCTGAGAAAGATCTGGACCTGCTTTAATATGTACTCAAAAGAGGCATGACGGGTAGTTTAGTCTTAGGGGCCGATTCCGATTCGGGCAGGAAATCTCTCCGACCGAGCCGGACCGGGAGAGATTTCCTACCGAATCAGACCCTAGCAGCCCGACCGAATGAGTACGATGCGTACGTATGCTATCGGACTCGATTCGGTCAGACTCCCATTGAAGTCAATGGGAGCTGGTCGTACAACGCGTACACGGGCTCCCATTGACTCAATGGGTACGACGCGAACAAGGGCGCCCCCTACAGCGGGTTCGCGTCGATGCGGGTCGCGCCGTACATGCACGTGTAGGGGGGACCCATGGGTCCCCCCTGCATTCGACTCGCACGGCAACGCGTGCAGGGGGGTCCGACACGGACCCCCGAAGACCGGCTCCGACTGCTCTTTGGAGCCGGATGGCACGAGTCGGTCGGACTGCTCGAGCCGCGCATCGTACTGGCTCGGTCGGGGAACGTCTCCATTGCGCGGTGCGAGTCGTGTCCGTGCGAGTCGGTCGGAGCGGTTCGGACCCGCGAACGAGTCGGTCGGTGATTTCGCGTACGCTCGCATCGTACTCGCTCGCCCGGACGCATGCACGAATCGGTCGGAAAAGAGGGCTCCGAATCGGATCCGGTAAAGCCGAATCCGATTCGGTGCCCTACCGGCCGAGATCGGAATCGGCCCCTCAGTGTTATTATTTCAGCAGAGTCAAGACAGGTATGCTTATGGTTGCTCCTTGGCTGGAGTGGCACAGCGGCAAAAAATTGATAGACTGAAATGCTGTTCAAGCCATTGCCAGCGCGGCATTAGTTCAGGATGACCACTGCCCCATGATAGAATCCTTCACATTTAGCTCATCCATAAAGGCAGTATATAGCCTTTAAGGCTCCACCTTTTTGCCAAAGGAGGAGTACCATCAACCTATGTGGGTGTCTATCTTCCAATTGTTCGTGATAGCCCAATTTCATCAAACAAATTTCTTCTGTGTCAAAGTTGCTCATTTATCCCTCCTGACAAGGTTGACTTAAAAAGATCTGCCTGGCTACAAGTCATGCCACAGCCACCCATGCCAGTGAAAACAGTGCATACCCTGGGTGTGTATTTGGATAGCTACTGGATACCCAACTTTCAAATATGACTGGTATTTGTTTACTTCAATTGAAAACTTTGTAGCTAATTTGACCCCAATTGAAATGTCTGACTTTAGTTTCATTGATGTTGGGATGTGGCCCAGAACCTGTTTAGAGTTGGCAGTGACTGCTCATTAACTGAGGCACCCTCTGAGTGTACAATGAGCTCCCACCAAAGCCAGACAGACTCTGCCATTTTGGATTTTACTGAGAATGGTGCACAGTGGGATAGATTGCAGTGAGGCAAACAGGATGTGCTGCAAAAGTGGGAGTTTTGCTTTTGGGAACTTTTTACCCATTGGTCAGGGCATACCCAGAGTTTCCCCCACCCACAGGCTATTTAATTCAACAAAAGTACTCACCTCCAGTTCCTCAGAACACTTTCTGGACCTGTGGTGGAACAGAAGTAGACTGGACCTGCTCCCACTTGTACCCTGGACTAAGAAGTAGACTCTAAGGGTCAATTCGCTGACCTCTTGTGTGGCTGGCTACATCAAAAGCAGAAAGAAGCTGTTTACCTAGAGTATATTAGCAGTTGACAAGTTACAACTAGATCTGGGCTAGACCTTGCTTATGGCCTCTGAAGGAGTGTGTCCTGGGTCCTACACGCTGTCCCTGAGGTTGTGGGAGTCTCAGAAGTGACTGAGAGGAACTACTTCAGAAAGTCTGAAAAGTTGGGACTGACAAAATATTTTGATTTCCAAGACCTTCAGAGCTTCATCTGGACCTTACGGCAAATGTTTCCAATTTAAAGATGAGTTAGTCAGATACAGCTTCAGGCTTGTCCTGCAGGAACATTTTGAGTTAGAAAAAAATAGACTAATGGCCTGATTTAGATCTCGGCAGACGGGTTACTCCATCACAACGGTAACGGATATCTTGTCCGCCAAAATATAAATCCCATTATATCCTATGGGATTTATATTTCAGTGGACGGGATATCCAGTCCACTGAGATTTAAATCAGGCCCTAAGTCTGAAGGTAGAAATCTTGACTGGGCAAAAGGAGTAAAAAGTATCTACCAAATGAGAGCACTTTGGTGGCTGCAAAATGTCAATTTTCCTGCTCTCAGTTTCTTTCATCAAAATCAATGGCTACAGTGGAACCTTGCTCAGCTGCCTTTCTGTTTCGAGAGAACTTTGGGCCTAATTTAGATCTTGGCAGATGGGTTACTCCTTTGCAATGGTGATGGATATCCAGTCCGCCGAAACATAAACAGCCATTATATTATATGTGATATATGTTTCGGTGGACGGGATTTGTTGTCATAAAGTATTGTTTGGAGTATTACTACACTCTTTGTCCTTTTATTTGCATTCAAATGCAACACACAAGATGATAGATGGAATGCCTGAATTAATCTCAACCACTGGCGATCGCTCACAGCTGCATTCAAGTCTATTATTTCTTGCCCACTATGTCATTTTAGAAAAAGGTCTGCCTTATGCAAATTAGTACTGACTCTGCTCCTCATGGAAGCATGCTTTTCTGGACTGGGAGGGAACATATGTAATATAGGTTCAACTGAGTGTAGCTTATCTTTGTGTTGATGAATACAAGTCTTATTAAATCCAACTTTGTACTGTAACCCTTTCATTTGATTAAGTACTGTATCCATTTTTCTGGTGCACAGCAGCAACTTTGGGACTCCTGGATGCAAGACCTTTCACTTTCTAACTTCCTTTCTTAACCATTGAAGGTTTGGGTATTTCATTCACTTATTTCCATTGTATATTTTAGTTTTTCCGTACAAACAGCTCTGCAGCCACTTTGGCATAGCGATTTCTTATCAAATTTAAAAATATATTAAACACATAAAGCCACGCCTAAACATCACTGAGGAGAAGAAGTCAGAATGAGGAAATCAGTCTTGTGTTGTGCATTAAACAATGGGAACATGGCACTGGTAGATCATAATTATAAAGCTCAACGTTTTCAGAGCCGCACTTGAGGACACACATTCTACCAGTGCTGGAGGTAATGCTGTCCTCCAGAACTAATATACGCCCTCAGAGGTAAATATAATGTCCCTACCACTACAAAGCTTTTAAAGTCATTGTGGTCAATTAGAGCCAGAGACAGTAAATCACAGATAGTAAAGGCAGATCAAGCAATATTGAGTTTATATATGTTCATGCAGAATGGCTTCACCATACAAATAAACTTTATTTTATCAACTGGCACTGTCGCACACATATAGTACATTTTAGTAGTAAGGTTGCACTGACACAAATATGTCTTAGTATCTGGTTGCAAAAAAAGCTGATTGGCATTAGAAAAAAGGGGCACCCTCATTATAGCAGGCACTTTGGCATGTATGTGAAGTCTAGTGTCAAACCGGACGCCAAATGTTTGCTTCAGAGTCTTGGAAAGTAGAGGCACTCCATTAAACTCACATTCAGCAGTATTTCCTTATCTACATTTAAATCCAGTCAATTATTCTTTATCTGTTAACCTTAGTTAAAAAGGCATCCATGAGTGTGAATTACAACTAACTGGAATTTTGAGATGACACATGCACAGGAACATCACTGAATGTTGATGTTAATGAGCACCACGCCATTGGAATGTGTTACCAAATTGACCTCATATATTCATTGAACTTGAGATCTGGCAATATTGAGGCCTGAGGAACACTATAAGGCAGGCCTAACAAAACACATCAGCCCACACGGGTGGCACAACAACATCTCATAATTAAAAATATGGAAGGCCACAGAGAGATTCAACACATCTAAAATAAAGGGCAGGCTTGGATTTATGACTTGCAATAAGGCTAACTAATGACAACGAAAACCGAGCCACCCCCCAGCTGTTCTCTACCTGGGAAGTGTCTAAGAATCTCCAACATCTTACTCCAGCAGTAAAGGTTGGAGATTGTACAATAAGTCACAAAGCTCAAAACCCTCTTGAGATCCTCTGCTGCACTCCTTCCAAAGAGGATAATACCTTCAAACAACACTAATTAAAAATCCTGAATGGGATTGATTCAGTCACAAAATTTCATATTTGTGCATGCTTTTCACTTTATAATGGATCAGAAGACTTTTGCTGGCACGTTATGGCAAAAATATAAGCATTTTTGCCTAAAAAGCATCCATGCAGTTCAATGCACCACTACTCAGCTGAACAAATTCAGAGGGCTCTACAGAAGGTGCCAGAGGCCCTATTGCAAGCATGGAAGATGGCCACCATGACGGCATACTGGTTAGTAAATAAAGCTCCAGTCACAATTCAGTCAGCCCCTCAAGTCACCATTCCCGGCCATATTGCCACTGCTGCACCATTCCAAACCCCGTCCCTGAGAATGGATGAGTAAGGGCTTGATTTAGATATTGGTGGACAGGGAACTCTGTTACAAATGTGGCAAACCTCTCCCTCACTCTGCCCACCTCCTTTAGAGACTGGCAGACCTTAGGTTTTCCATCAACACATCTGTTGACTGAAAACTTCCTCCAATGCCCCAGTGGAGTAGGGGCAGCCTTCGGAGGAAAGACATTACAGCACCCACCCTATTTATGGTAGACAATGTAATGTTTCCTTTTCACTGTCCATCTCTCCCAGAAAAAACCTGGCAATGAGGGGCCCCAAAAAAATAAAGACCCACACACCCTGGGATAAATGTTCCCTGCATGTGAGGGTCATTAGTTGTTTGTTTTTCTGAAACAAACTCCCACTTTGGGAGATTCTTTCAGAAAATCAATAAACTTTTCAAAAGTTTGGTGAATGGCAATCAAACTGACAGCGGAATTTAACGTGTACTTTTTTACTAACTTATTTTCGTGCCAGCTATTTGGCAGATTTCGCTAGGAAAGTTTATGATCTACTGTGATTTCAATTATTGGGATTGCAACTCTAAATTTGGACTGGAAGACTGTGAATTCTCTGCTTTATGAATTTCCTTACATTTACAACAGATTATCAATAATACCAATCATATCAAAAGACACATTTGGATAATGTTTGGACACATTACATCGAAACTTAGGAATTAAAAATAGTCCCTCGAACATTTCAGGGCCATAACAAATTGGGATGAGATGTACCCACTGCCAAGGCATTTTGAGACATTACACGATCAGGACTGGATGAAATCTAAATATATTGAGATTGAGTGACTAATCACTGAAAGAAGATAGAGAAAACAAGTTAAGAGGGATGGAATCAAAATATACAATAGATCACAAAACCAGTGAACAAGGAGGTCTAAACAAAAGGAAACATTTACATTTGCACTTGCCAATCTACATTTGTAAATAATGTAAGAATTTGAACATTTGCCTTCCTACTATTTAAACAGAATAGTTTTAATATGATTTTAACTCCAATTGTTCTCCTGTATGTCTTTGTTTATTTCCCCCTTGATGTTTTTTCTGGTTTGTGTCTTCCCTGGACATCTCTCAATAATTCCTTTTCTATGAAATATAATATGTAAAATCTGATGAATGATTGGATAAGTCACAAAAATTAACAACACAAACATCCTTTTTTGCACAAAAAGAACTTCTTCGTAATGATAAACTAATTGGGTGTAATATGAAAACCTAATTGTTGGTAAGATTGGAAGGCAACCAACATAAACCCCCATGGACAGTATAAAATCAAAAATGTTGGACTAAAAAAGAATGGACAAATGTAAATAGAGTTTATCAAAAAACATCAGGTCAATATATGACATTTTCTATTATTAGAGTAATACCAGGAGATTAATTATGAGAAACATTTCCTCTTGATTATCAATAATTACAATGCAATGAAATGTAAATAATACATTGGCCCGGCCCGACGTATATGTAATAGGGGTGGGGGGCCGCGAGGTCCCTCTCCTCTACTACAAGTTTAATTTTTAAAAAGGCCGGGTCCTGGGCAATGGGGTCCCCGGAGCCAAAATAGGCCTGGGATGGGGGGGGGAGGGGCATGTGGCTCAAATCCCCTATAACAATTTTTTTTTTTTTAAAAGCCAGGACCTGAGGGATGGGGTGCCCGGGGCAAAAATTGGACAAGGGGGCCATGCGGCACCCCTACCCTAATAAGAAAAAGGCTGGCCCCGGAGCAAAGTCACCAGAGGCCCCACCCCCATTCTCAACCACTCTGCCAAAGGGCCTCCTGGTGCACAACTTCTTGATGGATGAAGTCCCCTTGGATGGTAAGGGTCCTTGGGAGCCAACAGCTCATCCTGTTACCTCCAGTAAGTCCCACACAGCGTGGTTGCTTAAAGGTTTTCAGAGGCCATGCCCCCTTTCTGCACCACTGTGCAAACACACCTCCTGGCACACTGATGGTTGGGGGATGAAGTACTCTTGGCTTCAGAGGGTACTTGGGGGCCAGCAAGCCCTCCTGTTACCTCCAGTAAGGCCCACACAGTGGGATTGATGAGAGGTCTTTGGAGACCACGCCCCCTTTCTCCACCACTCTGCAAACGTGTCTCCTGGCACACTACTGGTTGGAGGATGAAGTGCTCTTGTCTCCTGAGGGTCCTTGGAGGCCAACAACCCCTCCAGTTACCTCCAGTAAGTCCCACACAGGTGCTTGCTGAGAGGTCATCTGAGGCCCGTCTCCTTTCTCCACCACTCTGCAAACATGCCTCCTGGTGCACTACTTGTTGGGGGATGAAGTCCGTTTGTATGCTGAGGGTCCTTGGGAGCCAAGAAGTCCTCCTGTTACCAGCAGTATGTCCCACACAGCGGGATTGCTGAGAGCAGGTCGGAGGCCTTGTCCCCTTTCTTCATCACTCTAAAAAAAAAATAGAAATTCACTTAAAAAAACCAAAGGTTACAGGGATGTTAGATAAGAAATAGAAAAAACATTAGTGATGTCATGAGTGATGTCACTGCCCATGTCATGAGTGATGTAATATATGAGGTCATAAGCAGTGCATTGCGGGGGCATAAGTCAGGTAACTATAACTGCTGAATTTCTATGGTTTTGTATGAGTGAAATGTGAGCCTAACTATAACAGCCCTGTAACCTATGGATTTTTCAGTGAATTTCTATGTTTATTATAATTCTATTTCCTAAACATAACGCCCCTGTAACCTTTGTTTTTTTCTGTGAATTTCTACTCTTTTTTATAAAACTATTTCCTAACTATAACGTCCCTGTTACCTTTGTTTTTTTTTGTGGATTTCTATGGTTTTTTTAACTACTAGGTGCGATTGCACAATGGTGGACAATGGTACAGGGCCTCCGACCAGCTCTCAGCAATCCCATGTGTGTGGGACTTACTGCTGGTAACAGGAGGGCTTCTTGGCCCCAAGAACCCTCAGCATCCAAACAACTTCATCCCCCAACAAGTAGTGCACCAGAAGGCTCGTTTGCACAGTGGTGGAGAAAGGGGGCGGGCCTTTGATGATCTCTCAGCAATCCTGCTGTGTGGGACTTTCTGGAGGTAACAGGAAGGGTTTCTGGCTCCCAAGAGGACTTCATCCACCAACCATTAGTGCACTAGGAGGCACTTTTGCATAGTGGTGGACAAAGGGATGAGGCCTACCACGAGCTCTCAGCAATCACACTGTGTGTAGCAGGTTGTTTTTGGCCTCCAAGGACCCTCAGCATCTAAGGGGACTTCATTCCCCAAACAGTAGTGCACCAGAAGGAGATTTTGCATAGTGGTTGAGAAAAGGGGCTGCCTTGGATCACATTTCACCATTCCTGCTGTGCGGGACTTATTAGAGGTAACAGGAGGGGCTTTTGGTCCCCAAGAACCCTCACCAGCCAAGGGAACTTCATCCCTCAACAAGTTGTGCACCAGGAGGCCCCTTTGCAGAGTGGTTTAGAAAAGAAGCGGGGCCTCCGGTGACTTCCCCAGGGTTGACCTTTTATTCTTTTATTAGGGAAGGGGGGCTGTGAGGCCCACGTTGCTGGGCTGATTTGGGCCCTGGGGACTCCATCCCCTGGGACCAGGCATTTTTGCAATAGGGAGGGGGTCCGTGTGGTTGCCCTCAGTGTGCTGTTTCGGCCCAGTGGACCCCATACCCCAGGGCCCGGCCTATTTTCAGTAGGGGAGGCATGCAGCCCCCCTCCCTGGGCAGATTTTGGCCCCGGGGACCCCATCACCAGGCCCAAGCCAATTTTTACATTATATTTGTACTAGGGGATGGGTGCTGCAGCGCCCTCAGCCGCTTCATTGGCTTAATTCAGCCCCGCAGAGATGGCGGTCCCCACGGATGCGGAGGGACTGCTTGGCCCCCATTTAAATGCATTAAATTGCCCCAGGAGGTGGCGGTCCCTGGGGCTGCGGGGAGCTGTGGGCCACCCCCATTAATTTAATATGACTTGCCCTCAGGAGGCCACAGTTCCCGGGACACTGAGGGGGCCACTGGGTACCCCGCATTTATTTCAATATTTGCCACTGGGGGGTGGCGGCAGGTCCTGACTGGGAACCTAAAGCAGCCCTGGAAATGTTGTCACACTGGCACAGGAAGGTGGGGGGAGGTCAAGTATGAAGCACTCTGCTTTTCTTACTGGGGGCCGATATTGCAGCACTGCTGCAAAACCGGCCCCAGTAACAAAACCGCCCCCCACTGCCACAAAACTGGCCCCCAGCCTTTTGGCCTCCCAGGTAAATGCCTGATGCCCGCTATGGCCACTCCAGCCCTGGGTGGGAGTCCCTGGGGGGTGGGGAGTGCCATGCTGGTACCCCCACATTTTAGTGCCCATGCCCGTGGGACCTGGCCCACCCGGGAGCCTATTAGAAAAATAGGCATGGGAGCCTGTGCTATTGTTTTGCCAGGAATTGTGGCTCCAGAATGGCTCCTGGCAAATTCATTTTTTAACTTTTTTTTTGCCCTGGCAGGGTTCCTACTCTGCCCCCTTCTCATATTTGTAATGTTTTTTGTGGGCTTGGCTCAAACTGGCTGCCAAAACTTACGGGTTTGAAGTGTTGGCAGCAAATCAGATTACACCACGAGATTCGGAGGGTTAGCAGAGCCTTCGCTTCCTATGTATACAAAAATTTCTCTAAATATCTGAAAAACTACTGAACAGATTTATGCCAATATACAAAAAGGACGCTTTCTGCTACCAACAGCTACCTTTCTGCCAAATTTTATGTCATTGCATTTAGCAGTTCAGGAATTAACATGGGCAAAATGAGATTTGGGACCCCACTTTTTCTCGGACTCCGCTGGACGGACCACCACAAAACTTTCAAGACAGCTTCTGGAGTTATTGGCAAATGAAAAAATGCTCTTCCTATGGAAACAAGGTCCTAACTATAACTACCTACTGAACGTTTTGTGTAGGTCCGTCCAGCGGGGTCCGAGAAAAGTGGGGTCCCAAAACTCATTTTCCCCATGTTAATTCCCGAAATGCTAAATGCAATTAAAAACAGTTCCTACATCATGTCAGGTACAAAATGCATAAGATAAATAATAGAACAGTGCAAAATAGTAGCAGCAATATATTAAGAAAGCATTGACCTAAATCCTCTTACGGAGGATTTCAAAAAGGACTCAATGTGCAAAATGGCTTCTTGATTAATTAAGAGTAATAAAAATCTATAAGCAGATCTGCATTGGTCAATATTGCAACATACTTTTTTTAAGAGCAGGGCTAAAAATAGTCTAGTATACCATGCGTAAAATTGACAGAAAGAGATAAAATGAAGCACTTATGTCCCAGAAGAATCATCACAAGGACAGGGCAAGGAATTGAGGTTTTGTGTGAAGCCCACAGAGAAGAACAACAGATATTTAAGAGTGTCAGATCTGAAGCAAAATAGTAAGAAGTGATCGCATTGACTGCGGGCACGCCAAATGTAATCAGCAGTGCAATCTGATTCCCATTAATCGAGGTATCTCGTCATGGTAGGCTTCCCTGACAGATTTCTTAACTGCAGTGATTCCTCAAAATTATAATATATTATAAATATTCACTAAAAAACAAAAGGTTACAGGGATGTTATAGTTAGGCTCAGATTTTACTTGTACAAAACCAGTGAAATTCAGCAGTTATAGTTATCTGAGCTAACTATAACTTACGCCCCCACAATTCACTGCTTATGACCTCACATACTACATCACTTATGACATCACTCATGACATCTCCAAGGACAGAAGTCGCGTTTGCAGAGTGGTGAAGAAAGGGGCGGGCCTCTGGTGAGTTGCAGGTTTTTTTCCCCCCAATTTTTTTAGGGAGGGGGTCTGCGTGACCCCCCCTTGCCTGGACCATTTTAGGGCCCGAAGACTCCATCCACTGGGGCATGCCTCTTTTTAAAAAAAAATGTTTTATAAAAAAACAAAGGGAGGGTGAGACACGCAGCCCCACTCCTGAGCCAATATTTGCCCCGGGATACCATCTCCCGGGGCCTGCCCTTTATTTCATTTTTTTTCTTTATATGATAGAGGTGTTGCGCGTCTCCCTTATCGAGGCCTATTTCGGGCCCGGGTACCCATCCCCTGGTGCCAGGCCTTAATAAAAAAAAAATAAAAGGGATGGGGAGGGGGACCCGTATGGCCCCCTACCCAGATCGATATCGGCCCTGGGGACCACATCCCCCGGAGCCTGGCCACTTCGTTGGGGACCACAGGAGGAGCCTCAAGGCCCCCGCCTTCCCTGCCAGCTCTACCCCTCCTGCGGGAGCAGGCATAGCTTTGTAACTCAGGGAGTTGCATGTCAGCAGCTCCCTGGATCTCAAAGTGATGTGTTTGTTTCTCTGCTTGCTAGACAGCGAGCAGGGAAACAGACACATGCTCTGCTTTCAGCAAGCGAGAGCATTTTCTGCTCTTACTTGCTGAAAGCATAGTGTTTGCTATGGTTTGGAGGGAGGGTGCTCCCGCCAAGCCATGCCCAGCCATAGCAAACTACAATGTTCCAGGGATGGGCACCTCGGGACATTGCTGGAGCCGCCCCTGGGTGGTGGCGGTCCCCAGGGCTATCTAGGGCTCCAGGAGGGGGGCCATGTGTCCCACCTCTAATGTTAACTTTAGCCCCGGGGAGGTGGGGGTCACCAAGGCCAGGGGTCCATGACGGAACCCCTTAATTATTGTTTTTGTACTCTGGGGAGATGGCGGTCCCCAGGGCTGCGGGGAAGGCCATAGGGCCTCCACCGCATTTTCTTTAATAATGTATGTGCCCTGAGGAGGTGGCAGGCAGCGGGGCTATGGGGGGTGAGCGTGTTAAGTGCCCCGGGGACACACAGCCCCCTGCATTATTTTCACATTTAGCCCCGGGGAGGTGATGGTCCCCGGGCTGGGGGAGTCCGAGAGGACCCCCCCATCTAAAAACAAATAAGCCCCGGGTAGGTGGCAGTTCCTGAGGCAGTGGGGGAGGGCGTAGGGCCTTCCCCACATTATTTTTTAATTTAATATCTGCCCCATGGAGGTGGTGGTCCCGAGAGGAGCCGCGAGGCTCCCTTGCATACAATTATGTGGCTGCCCCGAGGAAGTGGCAGTCCCCTGTGGCTTCAAATAGCCCAAGGAGGGGGGCCCTGTGCGCCCCTCCTATATTTTCATAATGCCCCCGGATCTGGCCCACCTGGGGGCAATTTCAAAGGAAGTGCAGAGCCCGCGCTTTGTTTTTTAAATTTTATTTTGGCATGAGTCACAGATTCAGCGTGACTCGAAATTTGCCCTAGCTTCGCAACGGTAAGTTCCAAATCTATTATGGACACGGAGGT